>OZ010666.1:15686066-16216066 GCA_963932185.1 Troglohyphantes excavatus | reverse complement strand
TCCCCCCTCCACCGGACTCTCGGTGAAAGAAGTGACTCCCCCCATCCACAACCAACTGTGTTTTGTTGAAAAACAAATGTGCGGTTCTGCTCGTCGAAGGCAAGGTGTTGTTTAGTTCAGTGCCCACAGAGATTGGAAAGATGGATTCTACAGTGTTGTTTTTTAATGAGGCTTGCAGGAGGTACCATGATATAAACTCTACCGAAATATATGAAAAAGAGTTTAAGTATTTTAATATTAATTTGGTGCAATTTAATTTGAATAGTAATTAAATTAGTGTAGGAATTTTAAGCAACTTTGATTTTTTTATTTTAACATTGCAGAATTTTAAATTGAGTTTTCTTTGATTAGTTTACGTTAAATTGATTTTAAATGTTTATTAATGAACTGATATTAATTTTTCATATTAATGATTTTTAAGTGTTTCAAATTAAATTTTATTTTTTGTAAACAAATATTTTTTTTTAAATAAGATTTAACAGTTGTAAATGTTGAATAGTTTCAAGGAAGTAATTAGACTTAATAGTTAATTTCAAAATATCATAGATTCAGAATTAATTTTTTTAAACTTTAACTTTAATTATTTTAATTTCAATGACCATTTTAAAAATAATTTTTACATATAATAAGTTTTATGGTATTTTAAACAACAAACGAATTTATGAATAATTGTGTGCCACTAAGTTTATGATGGTAATTTTTTTTTAATATGATGATTATGTTCTCTTACGTAAACTGTGAGATATATTTTATTATGATCTGGAAATAGATTTTATTTTTGAATTTTAATTATTCTGATTATTATTACCTAGTATTTTTAATTTGTTATATTTGTTTAACCTACAGTTTACAATGTCAGTAAACGAAGATAATCTACAACAAACACCAAATACTCAGGCATCTTTAAATTCACCTGAGAATACTAACTCTAATTCTGCCATGAACCAACAGGCTTCTTTAAATGAAACTGAGGCTAGTTCTTCGAATTTAGCTCAAGCTACGAACTTAATTTTTCCCAATTATCTCCCATCTTTAGTATGTTTTGACGAAGGGATGTCCATCACTTCTTGGTTGTGTTATTTTAATACACATGCACCTAAAGATGAACAATGGAAGTTGGAAAATATTAGTTCCTTCTTAAAAGGAAATGCTCTTAAGACCTATATTAATGATGGATTACACTTAACTGATTGGAACTCTTTGCAAGAATTACTTATCGAAACATTCCTCGAACCCAAATCAATTTCGTTTAATACTTTCACAAATCTAAGATTCTATGCGAGAGATGATATTTCTTTGTACTTCCATCGTAAAGTTCAAGCAGGTAGGCATTTAGGTATTTCGACTGAGTTGATTATTCAAGGATTAACGGATGGTTGTCCACATTTTATGCAAACTGCACTTGTTGGACATACCATACCTTCTACTAGTAACTGGCTAAATTTAGCAAATAAAGTACATAAAATCAATCCATCCCCTTCACATCAAACTTCTTATGAACCTCGCAATATTGGCAACAGACCCTTTGGACGATTCCAATATCCCCAAAGTAGTCAACCACGACAAAATTTTCAACCTTTCCAACCTCGAGAGCCATATTATACTAACCGCTTCCGCCCTCAAGCGTTTCAAAATAATCGGCCATCAGTTGTCCCCTCGCAGGATATTAAACGAAACTTTAACCAAAATTATGCCAACACATCCCATTATCAGAAAAGCCTTCCCCCTACTTCTTGTAGGCTATGTGAGCAAAATGGGATATATAATGCTTATCACTGGATGTCCACATGTCAGTTTAGACATGTCAAAATTCCATCAAACACCGAACATGTGCGACATCCACAGGATATCACTAAAAGGGAAGATCCCGATGATATGCAAGAAGATGACCCCGATTTATGACTATTTTCAGTATCCGGACGCATAAAAACCAAACATGTTGAATGCATCATTGACACTGCATCAACTTTATCGATAATTCCCCTGTACATAGCTAAGCGTTTAAATGTAAAAATTGTACCCACCATTCCTATCAAAGTACAGCAAGCAGATGGACACTTTCAAATCACACAGCTTGCTCATGTACCTTTGCAGATCGGAAAAATTACCAAAACAGTTAAATTGCATATTGTAGATAATAAGTTAGATTATATTATTTTGGGACTTCATGAATGCTCCAAATTTCAGCTTATTATTAATTGTTATGAACATGCAATATCCCAATTGGGTAACAACCTTAAATTAATGCAGCCAAAATGTCGTAGTAAACAATCATTATATGTTGTCAGAACAGTTGATTACTGTCAAGTTCCTTCGACCTCTGCAGAAATCACAGATACTCTGCAGATTGTCCACGAAAACCAGGAAGTCAATAGTCTTTTGGCGAGATATAGCAATGTTTTTTCTGCACATAAATATGATATCGGTAAAATTAACATTGAACCCCAACGCGTTAGGTTATCGTCAGATTTGCCCATAGGTTTACGACCGTATAGAGCTTCCCCTGCTGATGAACAAGAGATCAAAAAACAAATAGAAGAACTTTTGAATCATGGAATTATTAAGGAATCTTGTGGCCCCTATGCTGCCCCTGTCACGCTCGTTGCTAAGAAAGGCGAGAATGCTCGAACGCGTTTTTGTATAGATTATCGCAAGCTTAATGATATTTGTGTAACAGATAGTATGCCCCTTCCCAGAATTGATTCCCTTTTAGATAAGTTAGGACATGCAAAACTTTTTTCAACTTTAGATTTGACTTCAGGTTATTGGCATATTCCCATTCACCCTCAGGATACCGAGAAATTAGCATTTACAACTAATTTTGGCCTTTATGAGTGGACAAGATTACCATTTGGCCTCAAAAATGCACCAGCTATTTTCAACCGCATACTCAAACAAATCCTAAATAAATATAAAATTAACTTTGTAGCTCAATATTTTGACGATTTAGTCGTGTATTCAAAATCTGAAGCTGAGCACATGCAACACTTAGAAGAAATTTTTAGCATATTTGCTCAAGAAAATATTAAACTTAATTTCAAAAAATGTGTTTTTGCAAAAGAAAAGATTAACTTTTTAGGCTATGAAATCCAAAATGGCACTATTACCCCAGCTAATTTAAATATTGAAAGTATTAAGAAACTTAAGCCTCCAACCAACGTTAAAGAATTACAAAGATTTCTAGGAGCCATAAATGTCTATAATAAGTTCATTAATAATTATGCCCACATCAGATATCCTCTCAATAAATTGTTAAAGAAAGACAACCCTTGGGTTTGGACTGAGGACTGCCAGAAAAACTTTGAACTTTTAAAAACTTTGTTAATTTCTAAACCTATCTTAAGACTGTTTAATCCAAATTTGCCTTGCCATGTTTTTGTTGATGCTTCCCTCACTTCTGTTGGAGCTGTACTTAAACAGCCAGATGAAAATAATATTTTGCATCCAATAGCTTTTCATTCCCGTACTTTACGAAGTTATGAAAAAAATTATGCCATAACTGAATTAGAATGTCTCGCCATAATAGATTCCATTGACAAATTTCATTATTACCTTCATGGACAAAAATTTACTATTCATACTGATCATGCTGCTTTAGTTTGGCTTAAGAAAATCAAAAATCCAATAGGCAGACTGTTTAGATGGTCTCTTAAACTTTCAATGTTTGATTATGATATTGTTTATGATAGGGGTTCTCTCAACTTTGAAGCAGACATGCTTTCAAGAATTCCTGTTGTACATCATAATCAGCATCAGACCCTCCTATTAGACTTAGACGAAATTAAAACTCAACAATTAAATGACAATCTTTCTGGCAATAAGTTTAAAAATATTAATGATGTAATTGTCGTCAAAAAGAAACATTTGTATAAAGTAGTTATTCCTTTCTCATTAATAAGAAAACTTTTAGAGGAAGCTCATTCTAAATTTGGTCACCCTGGAGTTCAAAAGATGATCAATCTGATAACACCTCATTACTATTGGCCTTATGTTAATGAGGATATTGCAAAATTTGTCAAACACTGTCACACCTGTCAAGTAAACAAAAAACCCCGCCAGAAAAAATTTGGATTGCTTCAAACTTTGCCTCAACCAGAGCAACCTTTTGAGCTAATTTCCATTGATACTGTAGGTGGTTTTAACTATTACAATTCGACAAAAAAATTCTTGCATGTGGTCATTGATCATGCAACACGTTACATTTGGGCTTTTCCTTCCAAAAACGAAACCGCAGAAACCTATGTTAACTGTTTACAACAGATATTTCAAATTCAACAACCTGTAAGCTTGTTAAGTGATAGAAATCCTGCTTTCACCTCTACTAAACTTAAGCATTTTCTCAGAAATTATAATGTCAAACATTTATTCACATCATCCCATAGACCAGAAACTAACGGAACCTCCGAACGTTGCCAACAATCTCTGGTAACCATGCTAAAGTGTAAAGTCAATTCCTCCTCATCCAAAATTCCTTGGACCAAGTTATTAGATCAAGTTGTAAACGAGTATAACAATTCTCCTCACACTGTGACAAAATTCCCTCCAAACTACCTCCTCTTTAGCATACCGCCTTTTGAATCTCCCTTGAATCAAAACAATATTTACCCTCCAACAGACGAAGCCCGAAATTTAGCAAAACAAAGAACTGTAGCATATCATGCCCGAAATAAAAGATATTATGATGCTCGATTTGTGTATAAAACTTTTAATGAAGGAGATACAGTAATTTATGAAGAGTTCCAATATCCTAACACCCGAAAGCTTACTTCCCCCTTTTCTGGCCCTTACACAATCTTAAAGAAAAGATCAGATGTTAACTATGAAATTGATTTTACCAACAATGTAACAAAATTACCTGAAATAGTTCACATCTCCAAATTAAGACCATACTACCCCCCTGATCAATTGCGTTTAAGGCATGAATAATTGTCATGTAATGTTTAGATTTTTTTTATTACCATGTATTTTATTATTTTAAGTTGTTCATTTTATTTGTATAATTATTTTCAAATGTACCCAAAGTGTTAATAGTATGTCAGTGCACTTATTTTCCACTATTCCATGGAATGGTAAAGAACTTTGAAACAATCAACCTAACATAGGTTCACGAGGATCCTCATCACTCAACATTCACTCACTGAAAGTGAACTGATTTCAGAAAGCACAAACTTTCTTCAATGGCCATCTTATATTTTTTCAACACCTTTTTAATGACAAAGGTCCTTCAACAAATGGCGGCCAAAACAACATCTTCCATAAAACATGCTATTTTAATACAACACTTGTATTAAAATTTGTAAAAAAATTTCGTTTTCAGGTACTTTTGGCAACAACTCGAACTGATGAAGTTGAGTTAGTCTTTCATTTAAAGTTCAAGTCAAAAATTGAATTTTCAAAAAGAAGGGTATTTTGAATAACGTTATGTACGAAGATGTTTGTTGAAGCCTACCATTTTCATTTTTTTTTTCAACATGTGTGAAACATCACACAATAATTTCTTTAGATTTTTAGTTTTGTCGACATGTCATTTTGTTCATAATTTTACAGTATTATGTGTTTACATGTTATGCGCGCATTTAGGCATTTATTTAGTCATTTAATCATTTAGTCATTTCGTTTGAAAGTTTGTATTGATGTTTTGAAATGTTTCTTGGCATATTTTTCTGTATTTTATATCTCCCAAAGTCAATGTTTGTTTTGATAGCAAAATTTTATATAATCATATTTTTGTGAATCGAATCGAGGCACAGTCGTTTGCACACCTATGTCCATGAGTTTTCAAAATTTTTGTTACCACTGTCATTAATATTTCTTTTCTCCTTTTCCACTTTCAGATTCTTCATGTTGATCCGATGGTCTGATCAATCATTTGGTTAACTTCCTCTTCATTTCTTTGAGTGTCTTTTTCTCGCCTGGGTTCTCATCGCGGGCGATGTGTAACACTTTTGCGGGAGGGATATGAAAGAATATTTCTGTAACCACCCCTCTTTTAAATCCCGAACTCTTTTGTCAAACCCCTCTTAATATTCCGTAACATCTATCCCTTAAAATACTTCAAGGAGTTTTCTACCCACGCACATATTTTCTAATTCCCCATCACTCAGGGATTTCTGAGTTCAATTGCACCCGTTTCCCCTAAATGATTAGCCTTGCCCGAATAACGACTGTGGTCCGAGACGATGATAATTCCCTTTTTCCCTCTTCATGTCATGTAATCATCCCTATGTGAAAAGACTTCGATTCTATTTTCCGCTCCGTGAAGACGTGTCCTGGCTTTGAGCTCTTTGTGAATAAACTTGTTCTTTGTAATGTACCACTCGACCCGACCATGAATTAAATTACGACTGCACACCACCATAATGGGATGACCACCCTATGGGTCATTTCATATATATATATATATATATATATAAATATATATATATATATATAAATATATATATATATATAAATATATAAATATATATATATATATATAAATTTATGTATATATATATATATAAATATATATATATATATATATAAATATATATATATATATAAATATATATATATATATAAATATATATATATATATATATATATATATTTTTTTTTTATGCGTAAATAATCCATTACCTTGTTTTGGATTTAAAAAAAAAACAAGGTAATGAAAGAATAAACATTTTTAAGTTCAAGAACTTACAGTTTCCGTTCAATTTGAGGAACAAAAGAACAGGTTGTTATTTTTGTGATTGACAATCGCCAATAGAGTCCGAAGCGTTTGCACATTTTCTAAACAATGTTGATTTGTGAAAAATAGGGTGCCGAAATCGTGTTTGTTTCTGTCATAAATAGTCATAAACTCGTTCCTGGTCCGGTGTTCCTTGTACTAAGGATACCGGACCACAAACCAAGAAAATATACTTTTAAATTACAAAAAATATATATGATTCTACACTACTAATTTGAATTTTAAAAGTTGTCGAATATTTCAAGTTTTTAGATAAATTAAGCCATTTAATTTCCCCTTTTCTCCAAGTAACATATAAATATCCACCTCACACTGTTAAAAATAGGTTTCAATAACATAAGTTTCAATTTTAAATTACATAAGTTTCAATTTTAAATTACATAAGTTTCAATTTTAAATTACATAAGTTTCAATTTTAAATTACATAAGTTTCAATTTTAAATTACATAAGTTTCAATTTTAAATTACATAAGTTTCAATTTTAAATTACATAAGTTTCAATTTTAAAAAAGACATGTACTTAAAAATGAGTTCAATGGTTTAAAATGAATAAACGGAGCAGATGCTAGTCTACAATATACTGCCTTCATAAATCACTTTCAATAAATATCGACAATTACAACCAAGACGTACCATGAATTTAACCCATTTCCAATGTCACCACAGTACAGTGCCTTATCCGTTGTACTACCTGGGCGACATGAAGAAGTTATAAACAGAAGAAATTTTAAAAAGATGTGCCAAATGAATGGGAAGTAAGATAAGTGAGTTTTAATAACTCAGTTTCCATATAAGCAACCGACATCAAATGCTGTGGAAAACCATCGTCCGAACAAATATTTTAAGTTTGCCAGGTCGCTTTATTAAGATGGCTTGCACAGAAACTGAGATTTGCAATATTAAATCACACTGCTCATTTTTTCAAAAGTACGATTACCTAAATTTGAGTACGTCATCGCTCATTTACGATACTTGTACAAACGAGTACGTTCGTGTACTAATCTTTAAGCACTTTGTTTTTTTAACAGTGCAAAAAATATTTTGGTAACATAATCTTCAAGGTTGAAAAAATAACCAAGATATGTTTCTGCGTCAAAATCTATATTTAAGTAAAAATTACTAATCGTTCGATTTAACAGAAAAAGAATATTAAAACCACTTGCATTTTTAACAGTAACACTTCCTTTTATGGAACGAAAACTCTCCATTGATATATCAAGGTTTTATTCATAGGACGATTGACACCTATAGTGAGATAATCATTTTGAATAAATAAATGGGAAATCTTTTATCAACTGATGATAGCTCACGTAAAGTCAGATGAATTGGGTGTGACTGAAAGGAGATAAATGTTATCAGGTGCATTGTAGTGTAACATTATATTGATATTTCTTTGTGTTATTTAAAGGAATCCGCTGTATGAAATCACATGTGTGTTCCTTTTATAAATAAAAGCATGGCTTTTCCAGTTCCTTTTATGAATAAAAACACAGCTTTTCCAGTTCCTTTTATGAATAAAAACACAGCTTTTCCAGTTCCTTTTATGAATAAAAACATAGCTTTTCCAATTCCTTTTATGAATAAAAACATAGCTTTTCCAATTCCTTTTATGAATAAAAACATAGCTTTTCCAATTCCTTTTATGAATAAAAACATAGCTTTTCCAATTCTTTTTATAAATAAAAACATAGCTTTTCCAATTCCTTTTATGAATAAAAACATAGCTTTTCCAATTCCTTTTATGAATAAAAACATAGCTTTTCCAGGAAAGCATAGTTATATCAGGATGATTTATCAGCCTTCTCGCTCCTAACAATCTCTCAAAAATGCAATGTTAAAAATTATTACGATCTTGCACCAAAATCTGGTTCCCATTTAGCTACAACCAACATTTGGTGATTAGTTTCACCATTTTAAGATGCTACCACGGATATCATTTAGTGGTGAGACGTTGAACCAATACTCATAACGTAGTATAAAACTCAAAATTCGGTTTTTTTTTTAGTAATTTAGTAGTAGTATTTTTGTATCGTAGATGGAAACCCTCCGATCGCAAGATCGCAACTTTTTACTTTTCTTTATAAATGTCACCGATCGGGCTCGAACTAAGAATCTTCTTATTCTAGATTTATCCACTGGACCACGGATGCCCTTGTTCGTAGTTGTCTTCCGTGAAGGGGATTTCTTTCGATTGCAGTTAAAGCGGTTGAACCAATTATTGGTGAAATCTCCGCTTTTTTACTATTAACGATTTTTGGTTCAACCGAGATTTCACCATAATATATGGTGCAAATTGATGCAGAGCAAAAAGATATGGTGCAACGTTGAACTGAAAGTTTTAACTTTGTGGATTTGAAGATTTTGCAAAACTGATTCCTCGCCGTCATTTTCAGTGAAATCTTCTGATAACAGTTTACAATCGTTGCTGAGTCATTTTTTTTTACTTTCCTACTTGCATAACGTTTTGATTCAATTTTTTCCCTTTAATCAATAGGAGATTCCCATTAGCTCTTGCAGTGAAGCATTTAGTGTCTCAATCACCTCTGACGGTACCAGGGCATATTTTAACTTAGAGTTGGTGGGGCATTTTCCCCATCAGTGCTAAGAAAAACCCCACTACTTGGATGGATTTGTCGCCCATATTTTTTTATTATTATTATTTGTGTCCTAAATATTTTCTAGAAGGAAAAACATCGATCATTTTTGTTAAATTAAGTAAATTAATTTAGTTTGAATTGTCAAACAAATCATTTTTAGCATTTTTTTGCACAAAGCTTTTGTTAACCTTTATGTATAGGCTGAGGCAACAGGTGCCCCATAGAGTATAGTGATCTAGGGGTGTGCTTGGGACAGTTTCGAACCATGGTATGGGGAGGGGGGGGGGGAGAAATTTTAAAACACATATAGTCTGAATATGTTGTTTGCGACATAACGTGTAATTACACATGTTCGGACAGGTAATGTTTCGCTAATGGTTTAGACATATCGTTTTATGTTTCGCTTTTCAGTATTTCGACACCCTGAGGCCGTTCCCCGAATCTGCGTCCTTTGAGGAAGGATTGTTACCGATCCCTCCGTTAGACAATTACACGCCTCTTATTGTAAGGTTAGTCATCCTTCCACAAAGTGAATTTTTTTTCCCCGTTTAAGAATTAGCCCACAGCCAAGTGCAACTTTTCTCTTACGGAGCCCACGCATAAAGGTTAACATCGAGGATCCGCTATTTTATCAGGATCTATCAGCATCCTATCTTTGACCATAGCATTTGTCCCCACCAGTGAAAATTCCTTAAAATATGCTCTGGACAGTACCAGATAAACCGGGATCTTTATCAGAATCTGAACACGATTCCTGATTCTGATGAGCAGAGGAGAAAGTAGCGTTTGGATATTTTAATATTGCAATTTCTTTTCTACAACTATCACAAATTTTTTCTCTGTTTGGTAGTTCAGAAAACAATTTGCGCATCCAAATTAGTAACGTTTCTTAACTTTTTTTTTTCTAATAGTTTGATTTTTTTTTTCAAAGAATTGAAACACTGTGACATTAAGAATTGTTCAGTTCACTTTGTGCCTTTTTTTACTTTTACCTGTGTAGCCTACAGTCCAAGCACTTTTAAAAATATTTATTTAGTTCAAACAAAAATTAGTTACAAAAATTGGTTCAAACAAAACAATAAAATATCTCATTGTAAAATAATTTGTATTTAATATTTTGATTCTATTTGGTAATTTATAAAAACTTGTATAATACAAAATACCATAAACTGATATTAAAAACATTACGATATTTAATCTTTAATTTTGTAAATAGTAGGCAAAATGAGATTTCTTAATTTTTATAAAATGAAATGCAAGCTGAAAAATAAATAAATATATTATTTTCTTGCCCCCATATACGAGGTGTGGCTAGAAAAAAACCGAACTAGCACAGGTGAAACAATAAAACGAATGCAATAAGGCTGAAAGTCGCCTGGCCTGTCACGTGACTCTTGCTCCGCCTACTGCTCGAGTTTTATCTGCCTCCTGCACTCAGTCTGCCCGTGGCGTCTGTTCTAAGTAGTTGACGTTTTGTCTGTGCGTCGGAAAAATGTTGAGTGTACAGAAAGAACAGCGTGTTAACATCAAATTTCTTTTCAAACTTGGAAAATCTGCAAGTGAAACGTTTGTAATGTTGCAACAAGTGTACGGCGATGATTGTTTATCGCGAACACAAGTGTTTGAGTGGTTTAAACGATTTAAAGATGGCCGCGAAGACACAAGTGATGACGCTCGCACTGGCAGACCATTGTCAGCAAAAACTGATGCAAACATTGAAAAAATCGGTAAACTTGTTCGAGAAGATCGCCGTTTAACAATCAGAGCAATGTCTGAGTTGACAGGAATTGACAAGGAAAGTGTTAGGCAGATTCTTCATGAAAGTTTCAACATGCACAAAGTGTGTGCAAAAATGGTTCCAAAGTGTCTCACAATTGAACAGAAGGAACGCCGAAGAATGATTTGTTCTGACATCCTAGGAAACATTGAACGTGATCCCACCTTTTTACAAAATGTTATTACTTGTGATGAATCGTGGTTTTTTACTTACGATCCCGAAACCAAACGCCAATCGATGCATTGGAAATCTCCTGATTCTCCACGACAAAAAAAAAGCACGAATGTCAAAATCGAAATTCAAGGCAATGATGATTGTTGTTTTTTTTATGTCAAAGGGATTGTACACATTGATTGGGTACCAGAGGGACAAACAGTGAATCAGCATTACTACATTAGCGTCCTGACTACCCTACGTGAGCGAGTACGGAGAAAACGGAACGATTTGTGGAAAAAAAAGACATGGATCCTGCACCAAGACAATGCCCCAGCTCACAATGCGTTGTTAGTGAAGACGTTTTTAGCCAATCACAACATTCCCATCTTAGACCATCCACCCTACTCACCTGATTTGGCCCCCTGTGATTTTTTTCTTTTCCCTAAAGTCAAGTCAGCTTTGAAAGGAACTAGATTTGAGAGTGTTGAAGCAGTAAAAGAAAAAGCGACGGAAGTAATGTATGGACTTACCGAAAATGATCTGCAGCATTGCTATGAACAGTGGAAAATTCGTATGGAGCGGTGTGTAGACCGAGGAGGAGAGTACATTGAAGGAGATAACATCAAATTGTAAATAATGGAAAATAAATTTTTTTTATAGCATCAGTTCGGTTTTTTTCTAGCCACACCTCGTATTGTCCAGCTACTTTGCCTCACCAACCTACCAATAACCAAAATAATAAATAAAAAAGTTTAATTTTTTGTCCATAGATGGCAGCAGGATCAACGACTTGATAAAAAACCGTTAAAATGAATTATTTTAAACACATCCAAAAAAAAAAAAGAAACGTTGATTTATGAAAAGAAAGTACGATTCGCCACTGGCCGATGAAATTCTTTTTCTTTTGATATCTCATGTGGTAAGATTCATTGCGTCAAAGGATAAGGAGCGTAAAAGGGACCTTTACTACAGAAATAATATATATGATTATTTGTGAAACTAATGTATAGTTTAAAATATGAATTTATAACATTAATAAAGAATTTTATTAAAAATTAATAATCAATATTCGCATTTGATGAAACTTTTTTTTAGCAATATAAACAATTTGTAAACAATTATTACAATTATTCATAAACTTAGTTGAACTTTTTTTGTAGAAATTTTATAATTAAAATATATTTTAATAGCTAAACTCAGTAACGTTTTCGTATATTAAATACAATTTTACATAACATGCGATTTCAAAATGAATAATGTTTTTTAATTTAATATTTTTATTATTAAAAATACTTTTTTTTATTGCACAACAGTTTTCAAAATATGCTATAAATTATTTTAACATAGAACATCTCTATTGATGTTGACCTAAACCTTCTCCTCTATGTATATTTGTCTTACATGTTTATGCCATCTTTCCGAGAACTTGTAGTTGAATTTAATAAGCATTATCTTATGCCCGAATTTTTGAGAGCACCCTTGCTCTCAAAAATATCTTCTTCAAAGAGGCATCACACTGTAAAATTAAATGTACTTAAAATGAGTATCTGAGCATACTTGTTTATCTTTGAGTACAATTGCATCGTAAATGAACAAAGACATACTAAAATTTAAAAAATCGTACTTTCTCAAAAGTGAGCAGTGTGATTTAATATTACTAATTTTAGCTTCTGTTCAAGCCATCTTAACAAAGCAACCTGACAAATTTAAAATAGTTGTTCAGAAGATGGTTTTCCACATTATTTGATGTCGATTGCTTAAGTGGAAACTGAGTTATTATAACACAATTATTTGACATCCCATTCATTTGGCACACATTATTAACATTTCTTCTGATTATGACATCTTCACGTCGCCCTTGTAGTACAACAGATAAGGCAATGGGCTGCTGTATCTGAGGATCTGGGTTCGCTTCCCGTTAAGTCTTGGTTGTGATTGTTCATGTTTATTGAAAGTTATTTATGAAGGCATCCAAGCAACTGCTCTTTTTATTAATTTTTACTCATTGTACTCAATTTTGAGTACACATCTTTTTCAAAATGAAACCTATGTATTCGGAATTATGATAAGCATCGAATGTACTCAAAAATGAGTACATTTTACTTATTTTTGAGTACAAACAGATTCGTCAATAATGTGATATTGTAGCATACCCTGAAATAATATACAAAGACATTTACCTTTTCATACAAATGTTTTATTATAAGTGTGTAAGTATGTATTGTAAAATAGTATTTGTTTGAATTTGTCCTCATTGCCGACGAAATAAATTTCGTGAAAAACGCGATAAAATTAATTTCCTCAATTTGACGAATATATTTAATCGGAGCATTTAGAAAGCGTCTGTTTTGTCAAAAATTCCGAAAGTTTTTTCAAAATTGCTTCAAAATTTCTTCATATAATTTTGTCCTATAATTTTAGAGTAGGCACAGTAACCAGTAAATGTTTTCTTGGTTACTCTGTAAGTTATCGCGCATTGTCGATTTACAATTCTGTACATTTATTGCTGAAATGATTTTCTGTTTCGGCTGCTGATGTTGTCGTCAAAGAGCAGATGTTTTCCACAATTAGGCAATTTATCCTATATAAAAATGATCTAGTATTGCAACAGAAAATTTTTCGCATTTTCTTATGAAAAGTAGTCGTGTTTCATTGCTTGTTAAATGTGTCAATTCGTCTGAGTACACAATATTTACACCAGACCACTCAATATAAATCCTTGAAACTGAAATGGACCTGTCATTTTCAATTTCAAATATTCTTCATATCTCATCTCCGAATTTGTTCCTGTTTTAGGTACGTTCTATTCAAAATATTTTTACCTGGGTTTCAGTATATGACAATTCCCTATTTCCTTGATTATTCTTAACTTAATTCGAACTAACATCCAAATGTAGTTCTATTTATTTTAATTTGTACAATAATTTAGCTTAATACTCCATTTTAAAATTATTTTTGCAGAAAACGAAGCAATATAGATTTAAGATGATGTGTACACAACTTCAAAGCAGTAGAAAAAAAGAAAATAGTTTTTTTTTAAACATGTTTATTTTCTATTTATCATGTTTCTACCTACTTTTCGTCTGCAACATTCGTCATTTACTCATAATAAATTTATGGATTTTGCCATGTTTAAAATGCTAAGGCTTTGTAAAAAATAGAAAACTGTTAAACTAAACTGTTAATATTTTTTAAATTCCGTATTCCACTTTAAAGAATCATTCACTGTTTCATTTAATGAATTAATTACATGTTAAAATGTGTAATGCATCTTTATATTATCTCCAATAGATTCGTTTTGTCAGAGATTTCATCTAGAATGTTTTGGCTGAATTGTGTTGTAATTTTCATATGCATCTTCGAAGGAGCATTCGCTGATAATCTGCTTGCATGGTAAGATCTGATTATTTTTAACAGATTTAAAGTTCGCCAACCAATCGCCATAGGAGACCGGTTACGAATTCGATTGCAAGATTTTCGTTCTAATTCAGATTTTTGAATTTTGTTGTTGGGTAAAGGATGTCTCACTTGGGCATCTTTTGAAAAAAATATCTGGTTATTCGGCGTTTAACTATCCGGAATTCTCAATTAACCGAACCGTTTAAATAAAAAAAAATGTCCCATTTCGATTTTTTTTTTGGGGGGGGGGGGGGGGGGCAGAGAAAATTCCGCTTAGGTAAAAAAAAAGGCAAAATAAATTAGTTATCCGGCTTTATTTAACCTGAAATATCGATTAACCGGACATTTTTTTAACACTTTTCCGATTTCATAATAATTTCATTATTGGATAAAGATTGTCCAACAATGAAATTTCTTTCACACAACTTTTTTTAAACCGGATAATCTCAAAATGTACTATCTGGGGCAAGGAAAAAGATAGCAACAACGTGAGTTTCCTAGTGGATATTTTAATAGCAGATGGCGACGCCCCCTCATTAAATTAAAAACTGAAAATAGGAAAATAAAATAATCTTTTTAAAAAAAAAGAAAACTGACTCTAAGAAGAATGCGCTCAAAAGTGAAAATAATTCTTAATTTTACAAACAAATTAACAAAATTTAATTATTTAATATAAATTTTATACTTATCACATCTATTTGAAGTTGATGCACATTTACAAAAGCCATACTTAAAGTTTTGGTGACGATTTCAAAACGTTGTAAAAAGTATAAAATTAATGTTAAATAATTAATTTTTTTCCAATTTGTTTATTAAACTAAGAACTATTTTTCACTGTTAGCGTATTATTCTTAAAATCGGTTTTTCGGAGGGGTGGGGGTTACGAAAAGGTTAGTTTATACGTTAATGCAATACGTTAATATTAAAATTTCTCAACTAAATAATTTTATGAAGAAAAAAGGAAACTATAGAATTACGAATACCAACTTGTGGACTGAGTGTTCCATACACAGCATACGTAAAAACTACCCATTGGACATTCATTTATGGATGTAAAACGTCTTTAAAATCAGCATCATGGAGTAACAGAATGGAAACAACATCTTAACGCTTTTAAAGAGATGCATTCCGACACTATAACTCCATTATAAATATAAAAAAAATCATACGAATTTGGAAGAATTCGTTAGGAAAATAGGTGCCGATGCGAGTAAAATACGTAGCACGTACAAGAAGTGGGTGGGAGTCCACGGTGGGAGACGAAACAATTTGTTAATCTTCTACGTTGGTGAGGTTTTTGATTGCGACCAATCCGAAGTTCTTCTGTAATTCGTTGAAATAATATATCACGTAAATCCTTCTAGCTGCCTCTAACACCGCCACCCTCGTGTTATTATCTAATTATGACGTTCTAAGTCATACAAATACAAATAATGTCGACCAACTACAGGCTCTAGGCCCAGCAAGGTTGGTCCTGTCAATCAAGCACGTAGCCAAGGGGAGAGGGGGGGGGGGGGTCCGGACCCCCCCCCCCCCCCCCCCCCTTCAGGTCAAGATTTTTTTTGTGCCATATACTACTCTCTATTGTTCTTGTCAATAGCGACAAGTTATCCCTAAAAAACGCCAGTGGCGGATCGTCCACGACAGCAAGTACAGCCGGGCTGCACCTAAATTCATTAGTGTATACTAAAATAAGATGTTTTACTAATTTTCGTAAATGAAGATTAGAATTGAAAATGAAATTTCTACGGTAATAAACAAAATCTCCGATAAATAGCATGTCTGTTACCGTAATGCCCAATTATGGAGGGGGAAAAACGCCATTCAATCAGAACTGCACCCAAAAAGCGAAGTTCGAAATCGGCTGCATCGTTGCCATGGCAGTATGGAGATTCCTCCCCGTGCTAATGGACTGCATTTGTGAGAAGGTACAGCCAAAATGAATTTTCTTGTTTTAGCTGCACTTGAGATTCGATATGCTGATTGGCTCGTGCGTGAAACGCTGGGATGGGTGGGTGAAACGATAACTTACGAGAATATATCTCCAAACGGAAATGGTTTTCGTGATAAATTTACTGTTTTTCTGTTGGTTCAGGACCATTATGGTCCTGTTGTTGTTTCGTTATTTAAGTTAATTTTAAAATTGACCGATTCACATCTTTAAAAAAAAAGAAGATCGCTTTAATTTTCAAAAAATAAGTAAGTGTTTTCTATTTTTTCCGCATGTTATCATTTCGTAAAAATTTAAAGGAAACTTTGATTTGAGTAGGAGGGATTCAAGATCACCCCTTGTTTATTCGTAAACGTGTTTAAACTGCTCTTGGAGGGTTTGGGGGGGGGGGGGGGGGGAGGTCTTTTTGAAAGGAACAGGAGGACAATGAGTTGTCGTAGGTTTGACAATGGAATCGCTTACAAACCTTTTTCAACAGTTTTCTTTGGAAGACGATTTGTGTGTATCATTAGTCAAATATCCACTTTTACAAAGAAACTGTCAACTTGTGCTGCCAATAGAATACTTTGTCGGAAAAGGCGCGTTGAAATTGTAGCAAGCACATGTCAAGGGCCACAAAGAAAGGCTTTTTTGGGAATTGTAATGTATAGTCTACTTCGCTTCGTCCTCATGGTCCTGTCGTCCTCACCTGTTTGTAATTAACTGACCCTTGGACAGCCGTTTTGGCTGATAGATGCTCTCCTCATTGTGACAAGGGCAATGGCGTTCTATGCTTGTGGAGGCAGGTCCTACAGGTTTTGGAATGAACCCTACACTACGAATGCATTGTCCCGAGCTCTAAGGTCCGGAGAGTCGTAGGGGACTATATCGACAAAGAGAATGAAGAGGTAGAACAGCTCTATTTCACAACTAGTTATTTCAGAGTACAGACGGCAAATTTAGGAAGCATTTTTTTAGTTCAAACATGGAGGTTTTTTCTATCAGCATATTTTACTGTTTTGAAAGTAAGTAAATATTTCCGTATTCTAAACGTCATACCATATCTTTCCTAATGAAATGGACTTTTGTAATTATGCTAATCAATTGGCAGTGACTAATTAAAATGTTTGTTTTTCTATACATTGTTAAGTCAATAACACTAAGAATGTTTATGTATAGAAACTAAGTCGAAGATCATTTTAATCTTGAACAACATATAAATTACTTATAATAAATGAAATTTCAGCATCGAATTAGTGTAAATACCAGGAAAATACGTTTTACATAAAATCAAAATTTCTAATAGTGTTATTGAATCATTGAATATTTATATATTCAAAAATTTATTATTTATTTCATTTTACTAATATTTAATTTGATTATTTATATTTTTCCAAAACATTATCCAATTTAACTTTTCTTGTACTCAATAAACTCTGGCTCATGTCAAAAATTGTATATATTTTTTATATTACTATCACTTTATGTTTTTTAAAAGCAGAAAAATTTTAATTTGAAAACTATTTATAAAATTCATTAATTTAAGTAGCTAAAATAAACATAATTTCAAATATTTATTTGTTAAAAATGTAAAAGGTAAATAGCTTAAAACTAGACATAAAGTCATATTTACGAACTTTTATTGTAAAATATTTTGTTTGTTTTGTTAAATTAGACGAATCAAGTTTATTTAGTTACAATAAATATCGGAAAGATCTTTTTGCGAGACAGAAACACAGTTAATGTAAGAGTGACAAAACAGTTGCGCTGTTCTCAAAATGTGAAATAACTGCGCCGAGCGAAATATTAAAAATATTTGCTAATGAAAGAATATTGGGGAGCAAAGCAAGTGCACTAAACTCATATATTTCTACCAGAAAAAAAGACGGGAGATCGTTATTGTCAGAAAAAATTTATATAACTTTTTTATTAATATTTTCTATTTTTGTTGTGATTATGTTAATACAACAACGAAAAATGAAATGTTTTAATCCTTAAAACATACGATTTGCATTTTAAAAAACATTGCATTTTGGAAACTCAAATACTCATACTGAAGGGAAAACAAACAATTTCATTTATAGTTCAAATTTTTTTAATTTAAAATTTTAATTAAAATTTGCTCTAAATGTCAAAGCTGGGGAAGAAACTATCCCCCCCCCCAAATCGTAGCAACTGTTGGACCCCCCCCCTTAGCAAAATCCTGGCTACGTGCTTTATGGGAAGAACAGTGATAGTCCATAAAAAAACGTTTAAAAGATCAGAATGCGACCTACATATGAACGCTGTTAAAAATATTAACTCAAATATAAGTAGAATGTACTCATTTTTGAGTGCATTCGATGCTTATCATGGCTCCGAATACATAAGCTGCTTTCATAAATCACTTCCTATAAATATCAACAATTTCAACTGAGACTTACCGACTTTAGACTTTCAACCAAGAAGAACCCGGACCCTAAGGCATTCCAGTGCCTTATCCGTTAAACTACCAGGGTAACTTGAAGAAGTTATAAATAGAAGACATGTTAAAAAGGTGTGCCAAAGAATGGGAAGTAAGATAATTGAGTTGCAATAACTCAATTTCTATTTGAGCGATCGACATTTTCCTCTAGACGCTGGTAGGTCATTAATTTAGAAAAGTAAAAAACGCTAAGCCCCCCCCCCCCCCCCCTAAAAAAAATCTTCGAAACTGGCTAAAAAAGTTGTGATATAAAAACAAACGAGTCAATTGCACTAGGGGGCTCAACCCTGCACACCCACTCACTAGACTTCTCCAGGAAAAAAGCTCCGCTTTCTTTTCTTAGCTCGATTAAAAATTTATGTGTGTATAAAATTTTAATCGAGCTAAGAAAAGAAAGCGCAGTTTTCTGCCAACGTACCTGAATAGATTTTAAAGACATATTCTCGCTCAAAATTACGAATACATTAAAAAAAAACTTTACCGACATTGTAATTTAAACTCTGGTTCTTCATTTCCCACTCAGAATTTTAAATTAAATCATCGACGCCACATTACCATAGTCAAATCTCCCTTGCTTCCAGTCCAATGTGTCTCTCCCTCTCCAACTACAACATCCCTGTTTTCCAAGACAGTGAAAAAGTCATCAGCTCTCAAACACAAACCACACACAAGACACCGTAAGCTAATACCAATATTTACATTCCGAAAACAAGACGTTACCTTCTTATTACCTAACTCTTCTTACATCTCCTTTTCGTTTTCCCCAGGTACGAATTTTTCTCGTGGAAAAATCGATTTCCCTTTCTGTTTTTTCCCCAGGGGAATTCGCAATTTTTGTCTCACGTTCTCGGACCGTTAATCTGTGAGTTTTGTTTATTTATGTGCGCCTCTTTAGATGTGGAGTTTCCTTTTGTCCTCGGGAGCGGGTCTTTACACGAATAAGTCATGAGGAAAATTATTCGAATTTTCGTGCTCAGACATGCCCGGTGACTTTTGATAGAATAAGAATTACATCCAGTATATTTGGATTAAATGTTTTACTTGGTTGTTTTTTGTGTGCTATCTATATAGCTGCTATATTGATATAAGCAAAGGAGTCTCTGTTTGTTTGCTCGTTTTTCAGAAACTAATGAACCGATTTTGATATGACTTAACTTTTTTCCCTCCGAAGTAGCTTTGAATTGGTTTTTACTCGGTCAGGGTCGCATTGACCCTGGAAGCCCGATATTAACAGGGTAAATATCGATTTTCTCTCCCTATATCTTAACAACAAGGTAAAATACAACTATTTAAATGTTTGCCTTTTAATTTTTTTTTTAATTTAAGTAATAGTCACATTTTGTTCGTGCTAATTTCTACTTCTGTTGGACCAATCCTAATAAAATGCGACAAGCTTAAATTAGTTTTTGTTAAAAAGGAACTGAGTTATTACATGCAACTCACTTCTCTTTCCATTCATTGGCACTATTTTTTTTTTGTATATAAGTTTTTGCTGTGTGCACCTTTTTTGATATTACGCTTTGACACTTTGCGTCGAGAGGTGACTCTTGTAAGAAATTCGCCAACCCTATGCAAAAATCGTCTCGAGTTGCTGGTTAGCCCGAGCGAACGATACCATAGGGCTCCCATCCCGTATAATTTTCATAAAAATCCAATTTTTCCGAGAAAAATGGAATTTTGCAAAACCGCCACGACTGATATTATAAGACTTTTATTTTTCGTTCAATTAGGACCTGTGCGTTTGTATTCGAGAATGCTTTATTAAAAGTCCCTCCAACTTATACACCATTCTTAAATAATACGACGATGAGTTATTTGTATATCCCATTTACTTGCCGGAAAAGAACGACTGCTGTTTGTTTCTCTTCCACAGCTGGAACCATTTGAGATTACAGTTTCAGAACTTTTTATCGTGCTTTACCAGTTTCTTGTTTACAGAGCTACTGCTCTAAAATTACTTGGGTAAAGAGGTGAGCCGTCGTCCAGGTGTAAGCATCGGTGGTTCAGTGGTAGAATGCTCGCCTGCCACGCGGGCGGCCCGGGTTCGATTCCCGGCCGATGCAAGCGATATATTTTTTTTTTGTGCGGTTATGTCTCAATATTTGATCTTTTTACTAATGAAATGTGTTGTATTTAATAATTTTTTTGATGATTTAATTTTTTTTATTGTTAAGGTCGCTAAAATATTTCTTGATTTAAAGTTAATTTCTGATTATTTATTAACCGACTATTTATATTTTTGTAGCTTTCTAAATTTTGTACTCTGATTAACAGTAGAATATAAGCCTACCAGACGTCCCGGTTTCACCGGGACAGTCCCAGTTTTTCGCCCTTTCCCGGGAAGCGTCCCGGGCAGGTTCAAAGTTCCGGGGTTTATCATCATTTATACATATGAGCCCCGTTTACAGTATTTCTTCTGAAAATCTTCATTGCCGGTGACAAAAATCCCTATTTATTGCCGGTACGATTAACTGCCCCAGCTCCCCCCTATGAACTTTGCAGGAGCATTGTGAGAACCAATCGCCCTTCTGGTGGTCAAGCGTGAATGATTGATAAACACAAGAAATTTTATAATGTTCAAAAGCATTAATCAGGAATAATCAATAAGCAAAATATTAATTTTGATCCAAAAACAATATATTGCAGAAACTTTATTACATGCATATGAGCAAAAAAAATATATAAAAAAAGTTAATTGAGATCGAATTAAAGTTTTAATTACTAAATAATAAAGATAGAATTTTTTTCATACATTAATTTTATGCACAGATTGTAGTTTTTAAAATTATAAAAGAGAATTATTAAAAAATATATAGTAGTTATTGGCAACTGCGAAATACAACATAAATCGATACAAAAAATCCTCAAATAATAAATATTTTTTAGACTTTTTAATTCAGAAATATATTAAAACATTTCCAGAATTTATAGTTGTATAATTTTTGTTTCTTCAAAATTATGAATAAAGTTCAGATTTATCAAAATAAAGAATAAGAATTTTTTTTAACCACATGAAGGATTGTAACTAATAAATGTATTTATTTTTATACGATTCGAATTCACATGTTTAACAATACAATCCGCAAATAAAAAATAAAAAAAAACTATCAAATTTATTAATTATATGACCCTGCTATCTCTATAAAAATAGAACGAATTTTCGGCCTCTAAAAGACTTTGAG
Organism: Troglohyphantes excavatus; assembly: GCA_963932185.1. Taxonomy (NCBI): domain Eukaryota; kingdom Metazoa; phylum Arthropoda; class Arachnida; order Araneae; family Linyphiidae; genus Troglohyphantes; species Troglohyphantes excavatus. The sequence goes on along the minus strand of OZ010666.1, from coordinate 16,193,828 downwards.
ATCCCCTTCGTTCTCCCGGTTATCCTTTGACCTCCAGAGGTTGAACGAAAGAAAAAAAGTGGTAGGCAGAAATGAAAGCAGATGAGATAATGCAATTAAGTACAATTAAACAGTCAGTCAGAAAGGAACCGCTTTTTTTGGTCTATTTCTATTCCTCCTCTCTCTTTACCATTCTCCTCTCTCGTCAACAAGAGTTTTTTTTCCTTTCTGACCAGCACTTCTTGGAAATGGGAGGGTTACTACATTTGGCGAAAGATCGCTCATTTATTAAATGTTTGGGATATTGGTGCTTTTTATTTTTTATTATTTTGATCTGGTTTAAAGTCTAAGTGTGGTGTCTAATCCAACTTTGCTTTTCTTTCAATTTTTTTTTTTTTAATTACATAATAATTGTGATATTCAGAAATTTCAGATATAGTATAAAAAATAGTTATAATAATTAAAACCGGGTTGAATTCGGAAAAGAATGTCAAACGTAAAAAAAAAATGGGGTGTATCTGTGTCTGAGGGGTTTTCGTGAATTTAGTTATTTCAACAGATTAGAGAAGTAGGGATTGGTTGCCAACGTAAAACCTTACTTCAGCAATAAACGAAATATAAAACAGCTGTTGTGTCTGTGACGCCACGGGCTTTCGTTCACACGTACTAAGTGCTTATTCCTTTATTTCAAGATTTTACACTCATTGGCGTCTAATTTTATAGAACGAAACCAATTTTTTTGTCAATCGTGTTATTTGCCTCGAAGTTATAGTGTCGGAATGGCTCACCCTTGAAGCGTTCCATGAATCCTGATACCCCATGTAGCCATAGGTGTAAAGTTTTCAACATTATTGTGAGCTCATGACTCTAGCTTTTAATAAAAGGTATAAACTTAATGGAAATTGAGTCAATTTTTCAAAATGAGCCCAATACAAGTTTACGTACATGTATGTTGCTATTTATAAAAACTTTCAAGAGTCAAATCTATAAAATTTGTTAATTTATCAAATAAAAATTGTTTTATTTATCAAATAAAAATAACTAAGCCAACGTTCGGATGCACAAGTTGTTTTGCCACCCCTTCTTTTGGTTGTTATTAACCTGAACTGGGATACAGAATAGAATAAATAACAACAACCCAGGCCTGTTAAAAAAAAACACTGTATAACAAAGATTTATTTTTTTAAATCTCTATTATTTCTGAGAAGAAATGCAACATTTACTCGAGGTATGCACAATGCACATCCGTGAAAAAACAGGTGCGGACCAGTTTTCTGAATAATCTTTTCAGACCATTAATGGTGACGTCATAATTATTAAGAATCCACTTCTCTGAGTGTGTTTTTGAGTCACACTTGAGGGGTGGATGGATGGCATGACGACTTCCGGTCTCTATAAGGGGGGGGGCGGAAGTCCATGTCAAAGGGGACACGCGTTGCACCAATTAGAATTTCCGCTCGGGCATAGAAGTGGGGGGGGGGGGGGGGGGGGGAGGTAATTGTACCTTAACGACTTTTTCTTCTTATTTTTTTAAAGAACATTCTGAATATTTATCATAGTTTAAGGTTTTGAGTGGAATATCTCATTTTTAAAGGAACTTGTGTGTTAACTTATATATTTCCAATAAAATTTAAATTGTTTCGTAGTTGCAGTTGTGCTGAATGTATGCCTATCCTATTAACTACAACGAATTTTCTCTTTAGTACTATCGTTGTGGTCTCGCGTTTCCGTTTGAATAAAAATATATTATATAGTAATAGCAGTTTGAACAAAATCGAAAATGTGTGTGTGCGCATGCGCAATTTCCTTTTATAAGATAGTTTCGTCAATTTTAGTTGATGCGCAACAAGCCTTGAGCCAATCTACAATACTGCGCATGTTCACTGTTCCCTCAATTTGGTTAATTAACATCACACTAGAACTGCACAGTGGGCTATTGACGTGTTCCCTCAAAGAAGTTTTATAGCAAATTGATCAAGCAAACCTGTTAGACACTCATTATATTTACACTTACTTTGAAACTGACTAGATAAAATATTTTTAAATAAAAAAAATCTAGATGTCAGATGTGCTAATAGACATTGAACAACAGCCATGTTTAAAAAGATTGCATTAATGAAAATCTGCTTTCTTTCGAACCTAGCAATTTCAAATTGAGAAATAAGTATATTTCATGAAATCTTCATTCAACTTGTGTCCTAAAGCTTAAGTAACACATACTAATTTCAAAAAAATTTCCTCAAACATATTTTTTACAATAGACTAACTAACACACAATAAAAACACTCGAATTCTTGTACATTAATAGCTGATTACTCACAAACAACATTTAATTGCACATTCAATTTCTCAAAACCTTAATTCGTCCTTCTTTTAATATCCTACAAAAATAAGATCTCGCTTTGTTCGAGATTCCGATAAGAATGTAATTTAAAATATAATTCACTCCCATTTGATCAAATGTGAAGCCATAAAAGCGAATTCTATTTCTCTGACCCAATTCCGGTCGAACCTTTTGTTCGCTGTCACTCAAAGAGTTTTTTTCTTCTTTCTCATCCCATTAAGATCTTCTTTGAGCGATCGTCTGATCTCAAAACACTTTCGTTTAGAAGCTTTCATTGATTTTTGTGTTGCTTCGGCGATGGATATCTCTCTTTATTATCTTTCGCACCGGCATCGGTCACGATGTATAGAAAATCGTCTGTTGTTCTTTCATCAGGATGAATACAATTCCACTCGTCTCTGGGTGAGGATAGGAATTGGTTTTGAAATTTTGACGTTCTAAGAATGTTTAGTTTTTTTGTAGAAGAAAAAGTGATTGATGAAGTGCTCACAGTAGCATAAATGTGGAGTGTGGAGTGCTATCTCAGGTGTTGTCCACGTCATATGTTGTTCTAAGTTACGATAGAATATTCTCTGGGATATTCTTCTGAATAAGAAGGTCCTAATTTTTAATTAGAGCAGTTATGTCCAGGGAACATTGATTTAAATTTGGATAAATTGCATTTAAAATAGCCTTTCCGCAAGAAAAACCGTCGCTATAGAATTGTTCTTAAATATTTATATTAACTCGAATAATTAACAAAATTACTTAGATGCATAATAAACGTAAATTACGATATTTAACAGTTTTCAAGTTCATTTTTTCTGTGATAGGTAGGTGGCAATCATTGATGCTGTCTATACTAATGACATTTCTAAATTAGACCATATGAATATAGATATGTCATATCAATGAACACAATGCACGCACGACCTAGTGTCGAAATTAAAACACTTGATGTTAAAAATCACTTTGCCTCTGTGATTAGTAAATAAAAACACGTGATTTTTATCGACCAATCGCAGAGGCATCTTCGGAACACGGGGTTTTTATTTCTCCACATGATTTAATCTCGACAACAGGTGGTGTATAATTTCCATATTCTTTGAAATTACGGTGATATATCACTATCTTTGTGAATATTTCTCATAAAAAAAAAGAAATTATGAAACTACATATTTTAATAATTTATTACAGCTAATATTTTCCCCTCATTTATATGATAATGTGGGTGAATGTATACATTACTGAGTTTTTGCAACTTTCATTCATTAAGCCTTGCGACAATAACTCCAAGTACTACTCCACTGTTAATTTAGTTTGTGACATTTGCGCGTTTTTTAAAGCAGACGAATTTCACAGATTTATAGTCCCATAACCATTCATTCCTCAACACTAGAGTTTTTCATTTTTCGCATTAATTTTTTTTATTGTAACACAATATTTAAAAAATAAGCATTATTTTTTTTACTAACTCGGTTAATCACAAGAATAATAATTGCTGTTCACTGGAAACATGGTTCTAAGTACCCCTTTCACACAATCCATCATCACCAATGGGATGACATCTCTGAAGGCTGTTTTAAGATCTGCGAGCAAAGTCAAAGTGTCCTAGTGAAAGAGGGAATAAGTCTTTTTTTCTTAAAGAGTCCTTGAAACATTATATCTGACTTTAAATGAGATCCTAGACTCGGGAATTAAAAAATAAGCACAGGGCGCACATTTATCAACTTTATGAAAGAGATTAGTGTTCATTGTAGGGTGTGTGAAAATTAAGTTCTTTTTAAAGAACAGTTATTTCATATCGATGTTCTTTTTTCAAAGAACTTTTCTTTTACTTGAAAGATTGTAAGCAAAATCTGAGACGGAATACCCCGTTATTTTATCAAATCAGAAATCGAATGGACTCTTATTGGTCAAAATTCGCATCGGTCGGTACTTTTATTTAGGTTTAAAATTTTATATTTACATTTAATTTAATTTATTTTTAATACTTAAATATGCGTCTTGCAAAAAGAATTCTTTTTTCTTTAATTCGTTGTTTAGATTTTTGCAAATTAAAATTGGATGACAAAATTTATTTTGTTTGCATTTAAATTTCTAACAATACTTTTAGACTTATTTATTCTGTTTTTCTACATTACGATGCAATACAATTTCTTTTGAATTAGATGCTCTGACTGAGCTGGCTACATTGGGATCACTTAATTTGCGATCGGCTTGCATTCGGAGATCGCTGAACCTTCACATAGGATGAGTGACCCGATATGCACTTTATTATTAATCAGGTCCCTGTATGCGCATTTATTTTTCTATTGGTTTTTGAACTACGATTTTACACTCAGATGTCAATTTGACTTTACACGTTACGGTGTCTGTTCTTCTGAATGTTCGTTTTAGGTTTGTTGTTCTTAATTAGGTCCCTGTTTGAGCATAATTATTACATTAATTTTAATTTAATTTTGACGACGCTGTTTGAGATTTTGCTGGACTCGTCGGAGATACTCGGTTGTTTTTGATTGAGTTGACTGTGGTATTCCCCCATTGTTTCGGAAGCCATTCAGGTACGACTCAATGCTGCGAGTGGTATTATGGTGTCTTAATGTGAACATGGCTGATTAGCTCAGATTGGCCGAGTAGTAGTTGAAAGCATATGTGTCGGTTTTTTTAGTTATACTTAGACACTTCCTCTCTCATTCCCCGGGCTGAGCAACCTATTATAGGGCCCCATCACCAAGTGGGGAACACCAAGTAGGTCAGCCTGGAGATTGGAAGTTTTTACCTGCTCCCCAATGCAACCCTTTGGGTTATCTGCTTTAAGTGAGATTTTTTGGCAAATTGATTTTCGTTGACGGTGTGTGGAAACTTGTGAGAATGACCGTCCAGTAGAGTGGAGAGGGGCTAAAACGAGATTACGCCATTGCTACTCACCGCCTTTTCATCATTTGAAAAATAGACAAATCTGAAGCGATAATATATGTCGTCCTCGTTATCTACTAATCACTTATTACCTTTTGGCTCGCTTGATTTTCGATGAGGGTTGTGGAAACTTCTGCGAATGGCTGCGTGGTATGGTGGCGAAAGGCATGATTGAGATCAAGCTGTTGCTACTCAACTGCACTTCACATTTTAGGCAGCCTGTCAGAGGCGTGGAACTACACTTCGATTTTCTGCTAAAAAATTGCGTTCGGATTACTTGAACTTCGTTTGGTTGGAGTGCGGACTCCTGGCCTGTTACTTAGTAGGGTGATGAATTTTCATATTCAGGCGGGGTCAAATTTCACAATTCATTGCTTGGAAGGTAATTTTCCGGGTTTGAGGCCTCTACTGCGATTAACTTGTTTTCATGATGCAATTGCGTTCACTCACTGCGCTTTGTTTTTCATTCATTTCGTTATTTTTCATGCTAGTTAAAATCACATTATATTTTTTTCCACTGACTATGCTTTTCAGTGAATTTATATTTATTTTTTCCCTAGATAATTAGACTTTTGTTTTAATTTTACTTTTTCAACCGCTGCTCCGTTGAGCTTTTAACTTCGATGTTCTTAACAAATTTTTAATCATTTTTATTTTTTACAACTTTAGGTTTTATTTATTTTTATGATTGGGAGATTCTGGTCTCGCCTGGGGTGTCCGTCCTGTGTTGTCCTGGTTTAAATGGGGTGGGGGTGACTGGTGGCTGTCTGAATGTTGTTGTGATTGTTTTTTGGAGTGGGTGTGCTTGTGAATGAAGGAGTGTTACGTTAGAGTTCGTTTTATCAACTTCGGTTCTTACATTCAGATATAATTCAGATTAATTGGTTATAGTCTTCGGACACAGGTACCAAGAGAGAAATTAAATCCAAGACTAATGTAGCGTCTCATCGCTTAAAAGGGATAAGCTAATTGGTCAACTAGTCAAAACTCGTTTGTTGATTCGCTGACACCGGTTTCAAGTGGCGTTACCTTGTTGCCTTGCACATTAAATCTGATCGAGGTCCAATGTGCTGACACCTATTGAGGTTGCATTAGGTGCCAGCTCAGGTGTTATCTTCGCCATCTGACCTAGATTAATAATATACGAGGTATACTTCCTGGGTCTTTCGTTCGAGGTAGACCTCGAACCATCGACAACAGTCCACTGTGCATCTCTACAGTAACGTTAATTAACATACAGGCCAAACCCTTTTGCCAAGTTTGCATATGTTTTTCCTAAGTATAAAATGTAAAATTAATTCACACAAAAATACATTATTTCTGAGGAATTTGGCAAAATAACAGCGTTTTCTTTAAATTTCAAGAATTCTTTCTTTAAATTTCAATTAAAAAACAAGTTGTTCCCGTTCATTTTAAAGAACAGGTGTAAAATAACTCCTACTTCTTAGTTATTTTTTCACAGAACCTAGTTCAATGGAAAAATGTCTCACGTTCATTGAAATGAAGGAAATAAAAAAATTATGAAGTGCAAGGAAAAAAATTGTTTTTCGTAAAAAAATGTCAGATGGAGTAGATTTTTTTAATTATGCGGTTTAGCTTACTTTTTTTTTATTCGTATATCTCATAACAGTTTGTTTTTGTAACAAATCTTGTTGGGAAAAGTAATTTTTATCGCCAAGAGTAATTCTTTTTTGGGAAATTAATTCGTGAAAAGTAATTCGTTTTCCTTATGGTTCAAAATCTCATTTATCTGCTTTGCAACATTAATACTTCTTACTTTTTTTTTAAAAGGGAAATGAAAAACGTACGAATAACTTTTTAAAAATTACTTTTTGAGGCACGGCCGAAGTATGACAAAAGGATTAAGGGATTTATGAAAAACTAGCGTCTTTCACAAAAAATAAAAGCAACGTAGAATTAAAAATAGAAGAATTTAAAAAGTAAAATCAAATACTTATCGCTGTAAAATATTTACAAAACGAAATCTTCCAATACATGTAATTTTTCGAAATCCCTTTTAAACTTATAAAATTCTCTCCTAGCCTAACTTATAAATATAAAAAATAGAATTCTTTATATGGTGGAAAATGGTCACAGTAGACTACCCGTTTTGGTACAGATGTATAATAGGACATTTGGCATCGAGTTGTTTTTTGGCGTGTTTTATAGGGGCGATAAATTTATTTTTATATATAAATTTAATTATATAAATTTATTGTATGGCAACCCCACTTAACATTGTTGGTATTATCCGATTCTTGTCACGGAGTAAAGAAGAAGGTGGAGGTGCGAACAAGTCTAAAACCGGTTTGCAATGTGAAGTAAGCAATCGCTTAAAAAGTAGGAACTGGCGAAGTGTTTGGCGCTATTCCAAAGCACTACTTTGTACCAGTACTTGGCGATAATTTATTTTTCCCTCGTAGGAAAACGACTGCAAACTAGGTTAGTTTGTTCCTAGTTTGGGGTTGCTAACTTACGTCTCATGAAATCTCGCCAAATCATCTCCACCTTTTCTTTACTCCGTGGATTCTTGTAGCGACTTTCAATCTGGCAACCCAATGACGTCATTGTGCTGCGTAATCGTCCGACTTTTTTCGTCGCCAAAAAAAGAAACGCGCCAAATGTCCTATACTACATCTGTTCCCCCGTTTTTAACGAGGAAAACATACTTTGTCATTTAAGGAATTTATTATTACAAATCGAATTTTCGTTTTAAAACTGAAAACTGGACATTTTGATTCATATTGCCATTCGTAAAGAAAATCGACAAATTCATTGCCAGAAACTTAAAATCACTAAACTCTAATTGTAACTTCTGGAAGGTTCAAAACTTGTTTCCTCTATGGGCACGTTGAAGCCAACGTGGAAGCATCCATACTGTGTCCCAATATTTCTTTAAAGTGATTTAGTGGTGTTTTTTAATACCATACCATTGTAAAAATATTAAATGTATATAAATACATTTAATATTTTCAGTTATGTGCTTTACATTTTCTTCTTATAGAATTAATTTTTATATTACCAAACAAATAGTTTTTGCTCTTGCTTTTTAACTACTTCAACTTCGACTTGCAAATGACTTTCTATTTTAATAGCATATTGCTTTTAAAATAGGTTTCAAATGAAAATAGGAAAAAATTCGGCCAAAAGCAATACATGTATGCTTATTTTTACATAAAAAATATACGAAATATTACGATAGCCACGAAAGTGGGGGTCAGCATGGCTGCTTCCACATTGACTTCAAGTCAACAAGATGTCTTGCCCAATCCAGCAGCTACAGTTAGAGATCAGTGCTTCAAATTAATCGGGTGCCATTTTATTATTACTATTATTTTTGCTAAGATAAGTTTGCGGTTGCACACTCAGCGCTTCATATTTCCGGCTGCTGATACACCAAGGGTTATCCAGAAGTTTGTCAAAACCTCACTTTTCTTTCAGTGGATCTATTTTTAAAAATGGAGGGACTTTTTTGACGAGAAGCAGCAGTCGCTACTCTTTTACGGTTTGTTTTATAAAGTGAGGACAGGAAACGTTTGCTGTTTTGAGGGGGTGGGGGGGAAGAAGGTAGTCAGTCTCTAAAGAAACTGGTGTACAACATCCCACAAATTTGGGAGTGCTGAGTTATTACGTCACGCTATTTTTCATCCTTTTGTATACCCCCTTGCCCCGTGTCACGCACTGTCACGTATAGCCAACACGTTCTAGTGTACATATGCTTGCAGTACGTTAGGTTGTTTTTCTGTGTTTTATTATATTTTGACGTGAAACGTCTTTAAAATAATTTGCATAGGAGTTTCAGAATAGAAACACCATATAACCCTTTTTAACCGACTAAAACGCGCCTACTAAAACCGCCAAAGCGCGTCTAAAGGGAGAGGTTATCAGTTCGACTGTTATGTGTTTTTTTAAAAATATTTTTAGGGTTATCTATTTGGATAATAATAACTCCGTGGTAAATAACACGATTGACATAAATTTTGTCTCGTTCGATAAAACATGTATCGCCGATGCTGAAATCTTCAAATAAAGCAAATCATGTACGGCGCGTGGATAGGGGCCCAAGGTGTTATACGGATTAGCTTAATTGTTTTATCCAATAGGTGAGGTTTGCGTTGGCGACCATAATCCGTTGAACTTGCATTTCACTTTAAACTCTTCTGACCGTACTCCGACACAGTCACACCCAATTTTTAATCAACACACTATGAACCTGTGACTTGAGGCAACATAGGGATTCATACTTTCCTTACCACACGGAAGATTCGTTGATGTCCGTTCCTTAATCGTCATGGTTGCGCCCAAGGGCGCACCTAAGCCTTTTGTAATCCAAATATAAGAAGCCACTATGACCAAAAAAACTCATTTAATCGTCATGATCCCATAGGGTTTTCTCAAAAGATTATAGGTTGTGACTAACCCCAAAGAAAGGATTCTGCTTGGGATCATTACGAAACGAAAACATACTTTCTTGTATTTCAATTTTGTAAGAATAAATACACGCCTTCTTTCCTCAAACATGTTTTTAAAGTAAGCCATTAAGTTTATCTTTATGCAAAAATGCTCTTACTTGCTTTCCAAAAGCGAATATGATGTTTTTTCTAAAGCAGTGTGGAATAAATAACGTGTTTCTAAAATTATATTTAGGGGTTCACAAAGAGGTAAGGTATAATATATAGCAAAAGAAAACACTCTACTATTTGTTTTGAAAATGGCCGTATGATGGAGAATAGAATGTACAAAAATTAATTCGTTCTATACACAAAATCATATTTTTTTTATTATGAACGAACTGAACAGAAAAATTAAGAAGTAATTTTCCTAAAGTATTTCGAGAATCATTTACTTGTAAAATATGAATATTATATTATCTTGCAAGTGAGCAAGCCATGCATCTGCAGATACACTGATCTTTTTAGTGAAAGTGCAGAATAATTTACAAAATAAGAGTTTTTCTCACTTTTACTAGGGAATATGCAGATACGCGTATTCCGAATCGTGAAAGTGCAAAAGTTCGTTCTTGAGATATTGGAAAATAAATAAATGGCGTTGTGTTTCAACAATCTCGCATCCTCACAACTGTTCAAAAACAGCTGGTACCCCCTTAAGTAGACGTTTGGAGCGTCTTCTACTCTTTGATAATACGGTGGTCTATCATTGGACGAGAGCGATTTCTTTAAATCTTTCAATAGTTATAAACTTAATGAGCGTAGAAAACCCTTGCTGTTTGTTGTTCGAGCAACGATCTTATTTGAATTTTCACAATCGCCTATCAGTGAATCTGCAGATTCACTAGAAAATCTTGCATTATCACAAGTGAATGTGCGAAATCAAATTAAAAGTGTATCTGCAGATAAACTATTGAATCTGGAGATACTTTCTAACTTTACGGTAACACGTACACTGTAAAAAAAGTACTTAAAAATTAACACATAAGACTGCGCGGACAGCGGTGCTACAGACCTGGGTTCGATTCCCGTTGTCTTGGTTGTAATTTTCGATATTTATTAAAAGTGATTTATGAAGGCAGCCTATGTAGGCAAGCTACTGCTCTGTTTATTCATTTTTACTCGTTGTACGCAAGTTTGAGTACATGTCTTTTTCAAAAATGAAACCGATGTATTCGGAGCTATGATAAGCATCGAATGTAATCAAAAATGAGTACATTCTACTTATTTTCGAGTATTTATTTTTTAATAGTGTATATGAAACAGAATTAAAAAAAAAATATTCATTCTAGATACAAAGAGTGATTTTCTATTTTAGAAGGAATTGATTAGAAAAATTAAGAAGCCATTTTTTCTAACGGATTCTGAGAATCGTTTGCGCGCGTGTATAAACTTTGTGTCAAAGGAGGTCAATGACAGAAAACCGTCTCCCTTTCCTGTCTCTAAATTATGTTTTTGTTTCCGTTTTTCTCTCTTTTTTTTCTTTGCCTTATCCCCCCTTCTCCTAGATCGCGAGAATATAAATCAAAAGCCCCCAGGGATGCGGAGAAAGAGTTGTCTTTTGGGCCGCGATAATGAAGCGATAAAAAAAGGAGGACATTTGACCTTGTTCGAAATCGTTGAGGTTTGGCCATCGCGATGTGTGAAGAGAATCGGAATGAAGTCGCTGATAAAAACTCTTATTTTCGCAGCAACCAAACTTTTATTCTCACGTTGGATTAAGAAACGGCCTTTATTAATTACTATTAGCTAACTAATTAAGTACCGTTAAATTATTTTTACCATGAGGGCTTATAGTATAGACCCCGAACTTTTAACACACAATTCTATGAGTACAAGAAAAAGGCTTAATATGGCTGTGAAGTTCAAAACTTCTTTTGTTCACCTGGTTTTACGGAATTTTATTATGTACATATGATATGTTTTCCTTAAATTACCATATATTTAAATTTTTCTTAACTATTACCGCTTTTCTGTAACTTAATTGTGATATAATAATCTTCTCTCGTGTCTATAAAACTCTTTCTACCATCCCACATAACTTCTATATCCTATTAATTTTCTTTCTTTAACCACTCTAGTGCATTAATTTTTCTTTTTTAATGAAATAAAAATAAAAACTTATTTTCTTATTGACCCTGGATCGCTGAAGAAATATACAAATAAATCCTACGTGCCTATTTAATTAAATAATTAATTAAAACCGTTGTGTAGCGTATATGCAACATCATGTGTAATAACTAAAATACTTTTCAAAAAGTATGAAAATGTAGTTAAATACAATCTACATGCCTCTGGTATCAGCTAGGATTTTTTGTAGAGCCATATTATACTTATAAGTAATAAAATAATCTTTGAAAACTTCACCTACACGAACCAGTTTTAGAACAACAGACCTCGAAGCAACTGATTGCCTTAATTACAATATTTTTTATAAAGATAAGGGACCTAGCGGCGATTATAAGAATTGGGCACATGGATCCCGACGTGACAGTACTATAATAGTTAACATAAAACTCAATATATGCAACTAGCGGTCATTTTAAAGTTGTGTAGCATATATGCTACACTATGCACTAGAGGGTTAATGCAATAGAGTTCCCACAAATTTCGCTGACTACTTCGATTCTAATATTAATTTAGTCAATAACAAAATCAAATAATAGGTTCCGAGTATCATATTCTCAAAAAAGAACAATCTTTTTAATCGCACTAAATTAGGATTGCTAATAGGACGCAATCTGCAAGTTCAGTATGGTTCAGCCATTACTGGGTCGCAATCGGGCAGCGACGTCAGTATTTGTTATAAATATGGGTGGAAGACAAACGCGTGAATTCCCATTGGTTAAGACGAGAGATGGATAATCGAGGTGAAAACATCATTCGATTGCGATTCCCAGAAAATAATATTTTGTTCCAAAATTACTAATATTCTTATTTCGCCATTATTCCATCGCTCATGTCAACTAAGTGTGGGGGCTCGACTGCCAAAGGAGACGGCAAGGGTGAAGCCGAAAACCACGTGGGCCGATCGCGCTCCGTTGCCACCACCAAAAACAATAAAAAATAGTTTTTCGAAAGTCGAGTGACGGCGACCGTGGGAAATCGTGAGGTAAATACGAATGCCCCTAAGTGAAAAGCGATCTGATATTCGGCCAACGTGTGTGACACTTGGTGTGGGTTTGGCGGAGAAGTTTCGTCGAATTGGTTTTTATATCGCGTTTAAAGGAGCTGATTTGGCATTGAACTCTTGCCGGTGATTGTTTGATGTTGCATTATGATACAGCCCACCTGATTGGTGCTGCTTGAAATCCACAAGAATCATCGGAATTTCGTTAAATATTTTCATTTAGTGAGAATTGGTTTTGATAGGTGTTTTGGTTTAATAATTAATAATATTGAATATATTATATACTAGCTCTATGGTCCTGCGCTACAGGAAACCCGATAAATGTATCGACAAATGAATAAACCGTCAATTACCTTGTCTTTTCCGAAGAGATATTGTGCAATTATAACCTGTCATTAGGTATATTTATTGTAATCAACTTTTTGTGGGGGGGAAGTAATCTTAAAAAGGTTGTTTAATAAAGTATATAATCACCTTCGAAATCATCTATATTGGGGGAAATTGAACCTGAAGTGGAAGCTATGATATGTATAAATATTCAATTACTTTAGGCTCAACTTAGGTTGTCCCCGAGTATAGCCAGATTTCAGAATCGAACCAGAATGACGACTGTTCCTATCCACCCGTACATGCGGGTAAATAAAACGAATGCATAATTTTTTTATTGTCCTCAAAGTTTAAAAAAAAAAAATGATCATGAGGGCGTGTAGTACAGGCCGCCACCGAAATTTTAACTTATCACTCATAATTTTAAATGTATAAACTTAATATGACTGTGAAATCAAAACTGTTTATATTCACCCAATTTCCATTTACTATTTAAAAAACTTTTTTTTTATCTAACACTTAAACAGGTTATTTCAATAAAAGTAAAAGCGAGGGTATCCCGAAGACTTTTCTTAGAACACCTGTTCGATTCTTCATTATATAAAAGAGCAATCCTTTATTTATTAGTGCACATTATAAATTAATAATTATGTTGACTAAAAGTTATATTGTTTATGGAATTACGTTATGTTACATGCAAAGTTTGAAGTCAGTATGGTGTTTGGGAGGGAAGAATTGAAATTAAATCGCAGGTTCGAAAAGCTCAATAAAAGCTCGCAGTAATAAACAACATAGATTAAAAAACATGTGACGAAATATAAATTATACTATGAAAAACATATTCACTTTGTATATCCTTTTAAACCAACATTTTTTAACAATCACGCTCTTGCGACGTCATGAACCCCAGTTGCTCAGTTGGTAAGGCGTTTAGCTATTAATCAGAGGATTGGTGGTTCGAATCCGTGAAATGGACTTGACATAGAAAAGTAAAAAAGTAGTGATCTTGCGATCGGAGGGTTGCCAGCTTCGCTACAAAAATACTAGAAAATCGTCCAGAATATCCAACAAATTATACTGGCGTGTCTACGGGACTGGTGCCCGATAAATCTGATCGGGGTCCAAAGTTCCGACGTCTATTGAAGGCGTTAGGTGCCAGTTCAGATGTTTCCTCGTCATCTGACCATGGTTCTCAAATAACGAGATGCATGTATGAATGTGTGTGTGAAAGTGTATGTGTTCCCGGGTCTTTCCTTCGAGATTGACCCCGAACCGTCGCCAATAGCAGTGCAGCTCTAGTGCGACGTTAATTAACAAAACCAAACCAAACTCGCGAAGTCATCTCACAACAGAACAAACCATAAAAGAACTAAAAATACGAATTCCCCTTTAGAAAAATTTAAAAGACGATTTTTTTTCTGTGTGGAAAGAAACACCCTTCCCCTCCCCTCGACCCCAGAGACTTAATTTATTCGGTCAGACGGAACAAACGAATCGCTAAATAATTTAATTGGTGCGCCGTCGACAGAGGACGTCGAACTCCGCTCAAGTGTCGATCCCCACCATCAGGCTTTGGCTGAAGCAGCGGGTATAAGGTGTCGCATGCATAAAGACAATTACACAAGTGGAAGGTTATTATTCCTACGCAACAGGTGGATCGATATGAGGGCTTCTCTCTTTCTTGGGAGGGAGAGGAAGAGAAGTGAATTAATCACTCTCCCTCTCTCTTTTTGTATTTGAAGCGTAACATGATACGGACGTTTTACTTTTAAAAAGACCGGAATTACGTATAAATATCGATTTCTAGGCTGTTTTTTATTTTAGGTTGGTTGAATTAACGTCGCGATTCACTTACTACAGTTATAATATTTTAATTAATGTAATTTTAATTATTAAATATAAAGGTTTAGAAAATCATATCTTATTGAGTAAGAATTATGCTAATGAGTAAAGATTTACTAAAGAATGTATAGTATTTAAAATTGAGAAATATAATATTTTTTAAAATGGAACATTAATAATTGATTTTTTTCCCGCAATATTCCCAATTTTATCCACGTATAGCGTGCATTTAATTATAATAATTAAGAATTAAAATTACTACATATGATTAAAGTTGGTTTGTCTTCAGTATTACACTTTTCTGGTATTTATTTAATAAAAAAATGGATAAAACTAACATAATATTTCATTTTAAAGAGATAGAGAAGCAGGAAAGGGTGTCAAGTGTTATTTGGATTCATTGGTTTAATAATATCCCCTAAAATATTTATTTTCAGACAGCTAAAATAAAAACCGTTAAAAATTTCAACAATTTTTTTTAATAAAGAAAAATTTGAGTGAAAGTGTACAGAATTTTAAAAGCTTCCATTTTGTGTATTTTACCAAACATACAATTAGAAAGACTGCGATTTCTATAATAGGTGACTTATATCAAAATTTGTGAAACAATTTTCATTTTTTTTTCTACGTTACATAATTACTGAGACACCCCCTACCCCCCTGTAACTCCATAACCATTCATAATAGACCCCTTCTCCTAAAGTGTGCTTGAAGCAATAGATGAACTGTCTCTAGTTAGGGACCGATTTACAATTTTAGGGGCCCTTGGTAAAAGGACATCCCCCCCCCCCCCTTCACAAATTTATGCATACACAACCAACGCAAAATAACATAACCAATACTTAATGCAAATGTAAATCTTGCAAAACAATTATATGTTTAAAATTAACAAAGTTTTTTTTAATTTCTGATATAATTGAAAATGCAAAATTATATATCTTTAAATTAAGATTATCAACCAAGGAGAAGATTGAAAAATATCCAACAAAGTAACAATTTATAACTTTCATTCAAAAACCCAAATAGATCAAGAAGTATACAAATAACATCAAAGGAGTTTAGCATTTCAAAATAAAGACAATTTAAATTATAAGTATAACATACAAAATATATTTTACTTTTACTTGCCTTTCCATACGAAGTGATTTAATTGGATAAAATAGTATAAGTTTAAAAAAAACTATTCATTAAAAAATTGTTAGTAAATTTATTTGTAATTTTTTCAATTTTTTAAAAAAAAAACTTCGTAATCATTTTTGGGTGCCTTATTAAAATGGGTGCCTTGGGTAAGTGCCCCGAATGCCCTGCAGTAAATATCCGTCTTTACCACTAATTAAATTCAAAAATATATTTCTAGGAAAACGTCAAATGTAGACTGGGAAATTTTCATTTGACTCATTTACATTTTTTATATTCCATGACAATTTGGCATTCTTTTTACGTTGAGCTCTATCTATAAACCTGGTTATTTGGCTCTATTTTCTCTTACCAGTCTCACTCTTCGAGCATGAATGGACTGTAGTAGAGCGAATATGACGTCATAATCGTGAAACCAACATCTCCGACCGAATGGCCTCAGACACGTGACTTCTTTTCAAAATTATGAATTAAAAAGAACTCGCGATTGGCTGATGAATTGGGAAATGTGTAACAGTGAAAATTTATGAATGGAATGCCGTAATTAACCACGTGTCTGAGGTCTGAGGCCATACAGGTTCGCCTCACTTTGATGTTAGCGAGATTATAACATTATGTTTTCTCTGCTATGAAGGATCCATGCTCGAAGGTCTCACTCGACAAGTTGTTAACTTTTGGTCCGTTTGATATACCACGAGTCTTACTCGCGATATTTACTCTGTTTTTAACCCTTTACACTTGAGGAACACGTTCGGTATTTACGTTCTTTTTATAGAGCAGTTTCATATCGTTCCTGTTCTTTTTTAAAAAGGTATATCTGGCGAGTTTTTTTTTAATTATTATTTTTAAGTTTAGGGTGGATAATTTTAAAAAATAAAAAAGTTATGCTTGAAACTAAATATTAATCTTGGTATATCAACATATATTTAGTGGTTTATAAAACTTTTTGAGGCTTCTGCATAACAAAAACAGTTTTACTAAAGTTTATGAGAGAATATTTTTTTTAAACTTAAGAATATGGATCTCCTCTTTTATTTTAAAGGAAATAGAAAAATAGTAACACTCATAGAGTAATGATACAAATAGAGGAATAAAAATGCTGATTTCCGTGTGTCCATCATTGAAACCACGTGATATGTGGAAATGCCAGTTCATTCATGCGCCAATATTACTTGGCAGGCCTTGGCGACTTTAAGAACTAAGCGAGATCGAAGTGTTGAAATATGGTTTTGTGTTTAATTTTGTATTTAAATATAGTTTTTTTTTAACGAGTGGCACAATTTAAGGGAGATTTTTCTTACTTTGTAGTTTTGAAATAATTGCATTACGTTTTTATGTAAAAAATTGACCATAAACGAAGTTCTTTCAATTGTTATTTTGTATACTTCAATAAGAAAATATGAACAATAAAACCTCAGAAATATAAAGAGTTTCGCTTCTTCGAGTATTGAACACAAATAAAATATTTTCGTTTCGTTACTGAAGAGGAAATATTTAGCGCATATTGTTTGAAAATAAGTAAATACGTACATATATGTTAAGAAGTTGAATACGGACAGAACTCCTTATCACCAAAAGAGAAGAAAGTGCGCCAAATTTGAAACTCCTGCAGATGTCTGAACGCCAAATGTGGCAGCGCTATAACCACGTGATGTGGGTTTTTCTTTTCAATGTTGACACCGCGGCCTTACGAGAGTCTGGCATTGAAGGCGCTCTCTATTTAATATTACAACTCTCTGGTAACACTTCGTAACTTTGGTGACTTAAAGACACTCGAATGCAAAGGGTGAATAAAAAGGGTTAATACCTAAATGACGTCATACTTTTAAATGGAGTTAAATAAAGAACAAGCTAAAGAAATAAAAAGTTTTTTTTTAATCTTCTAGAACATACAGTTCTCGTTCAATTTAAAGAACAGAGAACAAAAGAACAGGTCGTTATTTTGGTGACTGAGATAATCAGTACTCGAGTCCAAACGGTTAAATGGATTTTTTCAAAAATCTAAAACTTTTTAATATTAAGATTTTAGCTAAATTACTGAAAAGTTTATGAACCCCACATCAATCCAATGGCAATACATTCTCAATCCCTACATAAACACTATCTCCCGCACCAGCAACAATAAAAACATTTTCTATTTACACAAACACAAAAACTCCCACAACACAATCGCTTTTTACACCCCACCCCAATCACACCAAACGATACCCGAAAAAAAGCAAACGACCACTCACCGTTCGTAAGGCATGACCCTTTCTTCCCAATCACGCAACCTCAAAGAGAGTGACGACGATAACAATATTAATCCTCACTAGAGCTCACTTCCAACGACGACTGAGCCCGACTCGATCAGCCCACCTGAGTAAGATCGTCTGCTCCAGGTGGAGTTTTTTTTTCTTTCTCGTCTGCCGTCGTCACGGGTCGGGGAACCGGACCCCGAGTTGTGCCCTTTGGGTCCTTTCAGCGTGACCGCAAGGAGGGGTTGGCCAAGCGGAGAAAATTGCCCATCTTTCCTTTTGTTGTACTCTCTCTCTCTCTACACTCCGGATTAAGATTCACCGGGAGATGGAGCTGTGGAGTGGTAGGATTTGGTTGGGTTCCGTTATGGTTTGAGGGGGGGTTCGGAAGACAGTGGCGGATCTAATGGGATCATGGGTTCAAGTGTTTTGGCAGTGGCGTGCTTAAAAGTGTTTAATTCCAGGGACGGATATTTCTGTTTCATCCTCAGGCCAGTGGCGGCGATGGGGTGCTAATATTGAAGGGACATGACCCGGACAACACCATTTTTTACATTGAAGTCTTGAAAATTAGTCCGTATACAGCGGTCATTGGTAGAATCTTGCGGAAAGTCGGTAAATGTGGCATAATCATGCAAGAGGTCGTCCATACATTGCATAACACAGATTTAGAGCAGAGATTTTCTGTTTTTGGTAGAATCTTGCGGACAGTCGGTAAATTTAGCAGAATCATGCAAGAGGTCGTCCATACATTGCATAACACAGATTTAGAGCAGAGATTTTCTGTTTTTGGTAGAATCTTGCGGACAGTCGGTAAATTTAGCAGAATCATGCAAGAGGTCGTCCATACATTGCATAACACAGATTTAGAGCAGAGATTTTCTGTTTTTGGTAGAATCTTGCGGACAGTCGGTAAATTTAGCAGAATCATGCAAGAGGTCGTCCATACATTGCATAACACAGATTTAGAGCAGGGATTTTCTATTTTTGGTAGAATCTTGCGGACAGTCGGTAAATTTAGCAGAATCATGCAAGAGGTCGTCCATACATTGCATAACACAGATTTAGAGCAGAGATTTTCTGTTTTTGGTAGAATCTTGCGGACAGTCGGTAAATTTAGCAGAATCATGCAAGAGGTCGTCCATACATTGCATAACACAGATTTAGAGCAGAGATTTTCTGTTTTTGGTAGAATCTTGCGGACAGTCGGTAAATGTGGCATAATCATGCAAGAGGTCGTCCATACATTGCATAACACAGATTTAGAGCAGAGATTTTCTGTTTTTGGTAGAATCTTGCGGACAGTCGGTAAATTTAGCAGAATCATGCAACAGGTCGTCCATACATTGCATAACACAGATTTAGAGCAGAGATTTTCTGTTTTTGGTAGAATCTTGCGGACAGTAGGTAAATGTGGCATAATCATGCAAGAGGTCGTCCATACATTGCATAACACAGATTTAGAGCAGAGATTTTCTGTTTTTGGTAGAATCTTGCGGACAGTCGGTAAATTTAGCAGAATCATGCAAGAGGTCGTCCATACATTGCATAACACAGATTTAGAGCAGAGATTTTCTGTTTTTGGTAGAATCTTGCGGACAGTCGGTAAATTTAGCAGAATCATGCAAGAGGTCGTCCATACATTGCATAACACAGATTTAGAGCAGAGATTTTCTGTTTTATATGGATTTTTGTTGATATTTGCGTTGATTGCATGTGACATGGGCAGGGGGGGGGGGGGGGTGGAGAGGGGGGGTACGAATAAGTAGTAGGAAAGTAGAAAAAAAAGCGTGGTTATATTTCGGCTATTTATTTGGTAATCTTGGGCAGAAATCATTTAGTCGATAACACATGGTTACAAACCCTATATTATAAGGTGTGCAGTAGTAAAGATTGGTCGCCAATGCAAACCTCTTCAAAAAAATTGAATAAAAACAAGCTGTTTCGTCTAATTCCACGGATACCCTCGACACGCGTATGTTTTTGTTTTATTTTAAACTTTTATGCTCACCGGCATAATTTGCTATCGAACAAGACCGAATTCATATTAGTCGTGGTATTTTTCACGGAGTTATAGCGTCGAAATCGATCCCCTATAAAAACGTAACGCGTCTGCGAAATAAATTTCAACATTTTACAGTTTTTCTACGTCCTGCAAGTACTGAGACCCCCCCCCCCCCCAAATAATACTATTAATTTATTATTTCATATCTAGTATATAATACTATTTTTAATAATACTATTTTACTAATATATATATATACTATTTTTTACTACTAATAATACTATTTTTTTATAATCTGGTCCAGGGTAGAAATAGTCATATATGCAAATACAACATTTTTTTTAATCCCAAATATTAATCAAAATAACATCTAAAATTTTTATGCATTAAATTATCAAATACATGATTAAATTCAACGCATATTTTTTTTCCTTTTTTAATTTTTTAAAAACTTTTATAATGTTTCTCTACCTTGAAGCAAATTATTTAAAAGTTTGAATAACACACTAAATGAAATTCATCAGCAATAATGATATAATTTTGAACATGCTCCTACTTTCGTTAAGATCTGTATGGCGACATGCGAAAAAAAATCGAACTTTCTGAGGCGTAAGGAGTAAAGAGCAATTTCAAAATATATATATAGAAAATACATCATCGAAAAAACATTTCGCTCGAATTCCTTTCGCACATTGGATGACTTAAAAATACACAAAAAAAATATATAGAAACAGGAAAGTAAAAAAACACATCGAATCTCTTAGGTAATGACTTCCACAGGTAGAGGGGACATAGGTGGGTGATTAAGGAAACTTGAAGCCAGGCGGAACATAATGTGACAAAATCTTTTTCCTCTCCCAAGAGCTTCTTCTACTTAGAAGATTTTTCTTTCCTTCTTCTTTCAATTTTGGACGACTGCAGTCTCGAGTTTTTTCGTCAAATTACTCGAGAAGCGCGTATGGAAATTGAAATGGAATTGCATCGGGGAAGTATGACCAAACATTATGCCTAAAAATAGGGGGGACGCGTAATGAAAATTACGGTTGGGCGGTAGACGCGAAACTTTAGAATGCGTGCGGAGATGTTATGGTTGTTGTTGTTGTCGTCGCAGAAATTATCAATAGATTTTGTTTCGATTGTTTATTCTGAGATATTTTGAGATAAAAAGTTTATTTTTGTTGTGTTTTGGGGTTGGCATTTACCGTGACAATCTAGGCCGAAATTCAGTGCATTATGGGAATGCAGCAATGATGAATTTTGTTAATGATATGTAAATTGAAATTTAGTATTTAATATAAGTTTGAAAAATAGGCGCTGTCTCCATTGCACCGTTTGGTTACTGAATACTTCGTACGCGATCGGGCTGCTTTTTTTTTATTTGCGGTTTCGATATACTCCAGATTTTTCTGCACAAGTTTAGATATCTGATCCTAGTATCATTTTGTTAATCTTGAACTGTTATTTCAACCATTTTAAGGGAGACCCGAGCCCCAAATCCTAATTTTTATATTAACGAATTTAGAAATACCACTTTTTACATTATTAGAACATCTTTTTCTCAACGATAATCGAAGAAAAAAAATAATATTTAAAGCATTTTTTTTTTTACGTTTTTGAGCCTGAAAAGGTTTTTTATAAAAAAATGCTACACCTTCGTCAATTTTTAATATTTCTTAAGAATTTAAATTGATTAAAAAACGTCAAAATACTTATTACAAACGCAAAAAAGAGATTTTTTGCAGAGATTTTTTAAAAATTGTTATAAAAACTTATTTTAAGTTCAGAACCTAAATCTTTTTCACATTTTTAAATTCCATTAATTCGTAGAAAAAAAAATTAAACTTAATTTAATATAACTCATCATACGTTTAATTACATAAAGCAATAATTTTTTTTACAAAGCCTTAGCATTTTAAACGCGACCAAAATTCAAAAAATTGTTTTGTGTAAATGAATGTTGCAGACGAAAAGTAGGTAGATAAATGATATATAAATATGTAAAAAAACGTATGTACTCTTTCTTTTACTGCTTTGAATTTCGTACATACCTTCCTAAATATGCATAGCATCATTTTATGCAAAAAATAAATTTAGCAATTTTTTTCGGAATTTGGGGCTCGGATCTCCCCTAAGCTTCCTTTGGCGAGTGACTTTAGTGCGATATCTTGGCTTCAAAGTTTCTGTCTATTAATTACTAAATAAATCCCTCATTATTTAATAAATAATATTTTATGATACTCCGCCTTTCTCCAACACACATTGATGTAGACTTTATTATTGAAAAATTCTTGGGAATGAAATCGACGGTATATTGTATGGCAAAAGTTCTTAACATTTGCAATCGCGATATCTTAGAAGTCTTCTGTTTGCGAATGTCATACAAAATGAAAATGTTGAGATTCTCGGAGTGGCCAGACAAGTCAAGGGATCTACGCCAGGATGTTATTGTTAAAGCTGTCATTTATGTCAGATATTGGTTTGGATTTTTCAATACCTTTTTTCAATTTAATTCATCGTTGTTCATTTCTGATAAATTATTGGTATGAATTCATATTTTTTAGATTCTTCTCTTAAAAAATGGCTACTCTTAAAAAAGGTTCACAACATTATTTGGAAAAATGTTTCATAATTCGAATTTTATTTCGCAATTCAATTTCTTTTTTAAAAAAATTATGTCCGGTCCTTTTATCACCCCTGTGAGGTGTAATCGTCCAAAAAGGAATTTCCTCCTTAAATTAAGAGGGGGGGGGGGGGGGGGGGGGACCGGGTATCCACAGTCAGTTTTATGTAAGCAACTTTGGCCACAAACTTATTATTTTTTTACGGATTTATTAATTAATGTAAAAGAATTTGTAAAAACACCATAATAGCATCCACTAACCATTGGGAATTTTTTTATTTACGAATTTCAGACAAAAAGTGTACGAAACTTAAGTGTAAAGTTGAAAAGTGGCCAAAGCATCCCAGTTGATGTAATATTTTTATTTGATTATCTATAATAGAATTATAGACCCACTGCTGAACCCCATAATAATTTTACCACTGTGAAATTTACTGACGTCTATGTCAACAAAACCATTTCCTATTTTAAATAGATAATTTTTTAACGTAACAGCCAATCCGGATATAACATTGGATTTCCATATCCCCTCTTTTTAATCCAAAACCCATAATAAACTTACAAAGCACATCACAACATATTTCATATCTACGTTTCAGGAACAAAATTTAAAAAAAATCAATCTAGCCCTGCCGGGGTCGCAACGTTCTCGGCAAACTCACTGCAATGTAAAAGCCACACTGAGGTCGATCCCGAAAGCGCGACCCTTGCAATGTTAAACTACACACCAAATCGACTCTAAATTTACCACTGATACCCCTTAACTGGTGATTGCCCTGAGAGAACCTACGCAGATTATAACGGTCCAATGAGTAGAACACCCAGTGCTCATTTTATTACTCACCGATTACGAATCGACACCTGGGTGTTACGAGAGAATCGCCAACTTAAATTCACATTGGAGGACATTAAAAGGTGGTGGTGTCCCCGTCCAGCCGAGCATGGCGAGTTGCTGCTGCTGGAAGCTTCACCATCGCGTGCGATATCAAGGTGTCGGATCATTAACAGTCATCATTAACGTCACCACATATGTGTGGACTCGGTTTCTGAAAGGGCTGCTGGCCCTGAAATCCCGTAATCGCCAAATTCGAGAAACAGAAATCGCCAAATCTTAGAAATGCCGAAGCGTGTTTCAAAGAGTTATAAGTTCGTAAGAGGATTAAGGTTTGATACAAGTTCTTGGCGCTTTTCTTCCGTAGACGCCGCGCTTGACGTCCAACCAATCCAGTGTCTTGGAAAGAAACCAATCAATTCAGTGTCGCGAACGTCAAACGCTGCGCCTACGCCAGTGCCGCCACACAAAAATGTGTGTGTGTGGGGGGGAACAAGTAATTTCCCAACTTAACAAATCGAAATTCCCGACTTAACAGTGCTGAAAATTCCCAGTTACACCTTACCGGCACTTTTCATCGTTTTTTATATATTAGCTAATATTAAACAGTTCTCTCACAAGCATCGATTTGTTGCACGCATGTCCCAATGCAGTGTTGGTTCTGAGGTCTAATTTAAATGTAATCTTTCTAGTTGGGCGATTTCCAATCTTCCCTAGCTTTCATTTGTAAATAATGTTAATTTTCTTCAAGCATAAATTTTCCCAACTCGAGGATTTTTAAAACTTAATATTCCCAATTTTAAGGGTTTCCAGATTTTTTTTGGGGGGGGGGGGGGGGGGGGGGTCCGTGTTCTGCACCAAACCCTCCCCGGTGTAACAGGCCTGCCCTACGCATGAAAAACGGGAAGACATATGCCAGGGCTTTATTAGATATGGCGGACGGAGGCAAATGCCACAGAGGGCGCAGGGCCTTTGGAACCAAGAACATTCTGGGGCTTCCTAATTTTTTACTTCCGATTTCCACACTAACAAACTCTTCTCTTTTTTTTATCAAAACTGTTGCTGGCACATTTAAGAGCAACACATAAAGTTTTATTTGTACTCATTTTTTTTAAAACCTTATTTATTTTAATTAAAAAAAAAAACTTTTTCTATGAAACTGCTTACAAATAAAACTTCACGAGTTTCTGTCACATGTACACAAGTGATATAACTTAGCTGTCTTATTTCTTTTAGATTTTATGGCCTGTCAAAGTTATAAAGGCAATTCTTAAACACCTTGTATTTAGGCACGCACCCTTCCAGAGATTATATTCGACATACTGATTCTAGAGCCATCGCAAAGAACATTAAATTCAGAAAATTGGCGATTTTTTGCCAAACCTGACATCGCAGCAGCTTCCTTCACAATTCAGATCGACTTTTTTGCTCGTGGGATACCGATTCGCAGATAGAGTTGATGGCGGGGCCACAGTAATGACCACATCGTTTCCAAGGAGGTAATGCCCCTGCCTGAGACTTCATTATGGTCATTATTTTTATGGGTGCAAGGCGACAGGTGGCTTGAATTACATCTTAGGAAGAGTAAATTAGGTGTAACCAGATTTTTTTTTATTAGGAACGGGCTTAGAGGACGTATTGAAAATATTAGGTGTCTTTGTTTTGTTCGAGGGTTATGGTTTTATAACGTTCAAAGGGTGAAAGTATCTCGAAATAGATAGTAATTAAACGTGTCCGGTCGAACAGCTTAAAATGACACATGTAATCTGAAATACTAAAAATTCATTGAATCTTTATTGTATTATCTCTCTATATATATGCAAAGAAGAGTGTCCGTTTGTATGCTTGTTTGTTTTTTATACAAATCTACAGTTTTATTCTGATCTTGATGAAATTTGGCACATTTGGACCGTCAAAGCAAAGGAAAGACCAGGGTCTACGTGAAATTTCGAATAACCACCCCCATTGCCCTTTCCCACCCCTTAACTTGCATAACCCCTTTGACTTTTTACTTAAACCTAATTGTAATAATGCAATACTGTAACAATGCAGTATTTCAACATTGTAACACTTACATAATTAGCTATGAGGATGGTTTAATAATGTATTCTGATTAGCTGATGAAGAAATTTCGCCAATATACCGCCAAAATGTCGTCAAATAAACAAAAATGTCGCCATATGAATAAAAATTGTTACCAAATGAATATAAATGTCGCCCAATGAATACAAATGACGCCAAATAAATAAAAATATTACCAAATGAATTAAAATATGGTCATATATGTAAAAATATCGTCAAGATGGCGAAATTATTGTCAAGATGATAAAATTAATTTCATTTTGCGAATTGACCTGCAAAATACTGATAAGATCACTGTATACATGAGATTTTTAAAAACTATCCCCATTCCCCTGGTTTCCCCTGAATTAGCAGAAATGATTCCTTACTAAAACCACCAGATGGCGCCACGGTGAAAAAATCGGCCAACACTCTGTGTAAAGCTATAAGAAGACTGTGTGTGGGTTTGTTTTTTATACAAATCTATTTTTTCATTCCGAGGCAACAGTTTTTTCCGGGCAACGCCAGACACTTCAATCAGTAATTAAATAATTCAAAATACAAGGCATTGTTCCCGGGTCTTTCCTTCGGGATAGACCCCGAACCGTCGCCAATAGTCCAATGTACAGCTCTAGTGCGACGTTATTTAGCCAAATGAATTTTGTGAACTCTACTTCTTCTTCTATACTCTTTGTGTATTAGTCACAAATCATTTTGTACCGTGATTGGTTTTTTAGCGGACGAAGGTGAACGATTTTGGAACAAGGTCAAAACTTAACAAGCAGATTGAAACAATAAAAAATAAAGCTCCAACTACGAACCAACGTTACCTATGTGTTAAATAAAAAAGTATTTTATATACCTAACTCCCTATATTTGGAAATGCGTCATTAATTTACAAATAAGAACTAATATGTCAATAGATAAAATATCGAACAACATTCTATTTAACACAATACCTATTTTCTGAATCATTAAAATGCAAACGGGTTCTGTGCTTAGAAAAAAGAAAGGTATCGTTTAAAGTGATTTAAATAATCAAATGTTTATACGAAAACGTATAATCAAATAAATTAATAAGCACTTTATTGTATTTAGGTTAAAATTGAATACCCCATTTTTACAAAGTCACATGTTGGCAGCCTTGGATAATGAATGGAACCCATTTTTTTTAAATCAAGTATATCGAACGATTGTTTAGAAAAGAGTTTTTTATTTGAATCTATTTTTTTTTACAACTTCAATGACGCAAAAGTGTATAATTACTGATCGAAACAAAATCGTAATCAAAGGTTATGATTTAAAGATATTGAAAATATATAAAATATTAAAAAAGGAAATGCATAACCTTGAAGTCGGAAAACACTTAACTGTGTTTGTAACTTGTAAAAATAGAACATGCCAACTTAATTAAAATGTGTTCGCGCTTTTTCTAATAACTGACGCTTTTTCGTTCTATTAAAAATCATACAATTTACATTTATGAAAAAATATGAAATTTGTAAAATTTCCATTTATGTAACTAAGAACAATTTTATTTTCTACGAGATAGAAAGTGAGTGCCTTCTATTTAAATTTCTTTTAGGAACGATGTTTTAATTTATTAATAATACGTAAATTACTTCTCAAACTAAGTATTGAGCACATAGAGATTTTTAAAAATTGCGCGTATTTTTCACATGTTCAGCATTTTTTACCCTATTTTGACCTTTTCCCTCTTTTTTTCCCCTTAAAAATTTTAATTTTAAGATGCTTTTTTTAACGGTACTCTTAAACTCTTAAGATTTATAAGGTTCCTAAGCGACCAATATTTCTTACTACGCATAATACAAGAAAGAATACATTAAAAAAAATATGTATTATCATTTTTAAAATTTTTTTATCTATCATCTATTCATTTATCACATTAGTAAATTTTTCAAAAGCAATTTATTCAGGGTCGAAGGAAAAACAAATTTGCTTATAACCGGCCTAAAAAGACACCTGCATCGGCCGGGAATCGAACCCGGGCCGCCCGCGTGGCAGGCGAGCATTCTACCACTGAACCACCGATGCTACACCTGGACGAAAGCTTACCTCTTAGTGCAGGTGTAATCTTTTCAAATAACGATAACCTACATACACAAACAGGTAAAGCACAACAAGGATGAAGATTCTACTTGAAACTGAACGGAGAAACAAACCGACCAGTCTGGCAAATTGAAAAGTTTAGCGGGAAATCGTGATTGGCTAATTTATGCCAACTAATTTTTGGCTAAATAATTGTTAATTGATCAGAAAACTTTATTATATATTTTAATGACATTTAGGCAATTGTAGAACAACCTCCCTAGAACATGAAAATTTAGATTGTTTTTACGATACAAAATCAAATATGATATTCGATTTCGAGTTTTTAAGTCTTATTCAAAACCCCAATGAGCATAAATAACTCTTATTAAATACTAACTTTGAACATCGAAATATCCATTAGGTACCGGTAAAACTACGCAAAGTTGAAATGGAGAATTGTTGCTTTCAGGGCCTGATTACCGAATAGGCCCGGGAAGCTCAGGCTTACATTTTACATTTTTGTGGGGCCCCCAAATGCCACATTTTATATAAATATTTAACACTCTTAACATAGTTTGCTACTAATTTTAACTTAAAAAAGTGGTATTACTAACTTTAGCAAATTGTTCGAATATTGGAAAAAAATCAAAAACGTACAGAATATTAAGAATATTCCTTACTTATTAATGTTTTTTTAAAATATATTTATAATGTGTTTCGCTTTAATGTCATTCAGGGGCAAGGATTTTAGTGCATGTAAAAACTTGGTTTTAATGTTCCAGGGCCAATTTGAGAGCAATAGGGAAGGCCCCCATTTAAAGGCGGGCTTCCCTTGCTTCAATGTCTTAATCGTGCCCTGGTTGCTCTGGAATCTTTATCGGGAGGTACACTTCTTGGTCGTTTTGTATAGGTAAAAGAACGTGTGATGTTTTATATTAATTAAAATATATACTAATCTTCTGTATATTTATTTTCTGTATTTATATTGCGGGTGCAGTTTTTATTAACCCAAAGCATTTCGAGCAGTGGCTTCCATCCTTTGGATGACTACGGACCACCGAAAAGTTAGAAAAAGCGTGTGTCACTGGATTTAATAATACTAAATAAAATTCAGGTGACAAATATTTTGATGCTAAGTATAATTCAAGTATTAAATGTTATAATTTTTGCAAATAAATTTATTAATGACTCAAAAATTATATTTTTATTTAACTTAGAATTATATATATTAATTATTTAAGGTTCGTGGAGAAACATTTCAAATAAATTATATGCCTTTCTTTTCAAATAATAAAAGGTTATTTGAGTGTATGCTTCCACCTGTTTCAACATGGTAAAAATACAGGGAAATTAAAAAATACGAACTTATTCAAATATATAATAGGGATTTTACTATATTCCATACAAATTATTTAAAATTAATGTATTATGCTTATATATACTAGTACAATTTTACTTTCCGATGTTTTTAACAAACTTAAGAGCAAAAAAATTTCGAATCTAAGCGGTTTCTTGAATTTTCAAGCTAATTAGGGGTTTAATACCTACTTAATTCTCCTCTAGCGTCTGAACGGTGAGTCACAGAAAAAAAGTGTCAACAAAATTTTTGTCAGAAATTACTTAAAAAATAACTTT
Source organism: Troglohyphantes excavatus (assembly GCA_963932185.1). Taxonomy (NCBI): domain Eukaryota; kingdom Metazoa; phylum Arthropoda; class Arachnida; order Araneae; family Linyphiidae; genus Troglohyphantes; species Troglohyphantes excavatus. The sequence goes on along the minus strand of OZ010666.1, from coordinate 16,164,281 downwards.
GTAATTGAACTTTTTTCTCTATAATTTATACCTAGGGAGATAATTACAAAAAACTGATTTTGGACGCCAGTTTTCCAAGATGGCGGAGAACGCCGAGATGGTGCAGAGGTACAAAATTAATATATCGTACAGGACACTTTAGATTAAAATTGTTTCCAGCTTTCCCGGATTTATTTCCGAATTGAACCCTTTGCTGACTGGACTTTTTATAAACTATTTATTTAGAAAGAAAATATTTTCTAAGAAAGGCATGAAAAGCGTATACAATGAACATAAAATAAGTAGTTTCAAATCGCCTAATTTGTGACCACCCAGTATGTTTTAACAACTTCGATATTCTTGGGTATAGCAATACATACTTAATTAATTTTTATAATTTCTGTCCCTTTCATAATTTCTGTCTTTCCTTGGAAATATTGCTCCCGAAGTATACTTGATTTAGATTTTAAAAGCACCTCAAAGGAAAATTGTAAATTCTTTAAGCAAAACACAGAAATCAAACAATGGGATACCACATAGATAAGATGCTACCATAGAGAAAGAATAGAAAAGCCTTCTATGTCACTGTCACAGTCGATGTAGACAAAAGTAAACGGAAACTTCAGTGTAAATGATGTGCTCTAGCTAGATCAATGGTTCTCAAACTCTAATTGGTCATGGCCCACAAACTCTAAGGCTAGCCGCGCATTGGCAACTCTCGGACATGAAACTGAACTATTTAATGGCACGCAATTGAAAAACTCAAACTCTATCCGCTCACTCAGCAATTATCGGACATGCGACTATCGGACAAAATATCCTTTCGATAGCTACTGCGCTAACAACTTTTGCACATAATCGACAATTTACCGATTTTGTGTGGATTGTGGTGTGATACATTTAATAGATTTTCGGAACAGAATATCATATTTTTGAATTTAGATTTAATTCTAGAATTTAATTTCATTCGAACTTATTAATAAATTTGCGTGGAGGTTAAAAAGGGGCCTGCTACTAAGTACGCACTGGGCCCCGAGCCTGTTAAGGGCGCCCCTGGCCCGGAGTTTGACCCTACTAATTTTGAAATATTTTCTTGTATAATTTATGGGAAGAAAATAACTACTTTTTTTTATATATATTTTTTAATTTAAAACCCAAAGCAAATTCAGGACCTTTATTGTCAGAGTTTTACCAAATCTCATTTGAGTCGCAAAAACAAAACGCCAAAAGAAATTACTTCGTAATGTTTGTAATGATCTAATGTTACACATATCAACGCGAATAATAAAAATAAGAAATGCCGCTTGTCGCGGCAGTGGGGCTAATAATTTTACTAATTGTTTATACTTTTGTTTCTAATTTTACTACTATTTTTTACTATTACTACTATTACTAATATTACTACTATTTTTTACTATTACTACTATTACTAATTTTACTACTATTTTTTACTATTACTACTATTACTAATTTTACTACTATTTTTTACTATTACTAATTTTACTACTATTTTTTACTATTACTAGTATTACTAATTTTATTACTATTTTTCTAATTTTTGTTCTATTATTTTTTCTAATTGTTTATACTTTTGTTTAAGCTATCCATAATTGTTAAATAAATTTGTTAGTGTATTATCACTTTTTTAATTTAATTATTTGTTTAAATTCATATATAGTCCTCGCTCTTAATTATGTCGGCTTATTTACACGAGTATAATTATAGTAACATGAACAGTGATTTACACCTTTTTTACAAGCCGCCACTGACACAACGGGTTTTAACCACTGATTTAGATACCATAAAATCATTCCACCATTCAAATTGGTTTGGTTAATTAACGCCGCACTAGAGCTGCACAGTGGGCTACTGGTGACGATTTAGAGCCTATCTCGAAGGAAAGACCCGGGAACGATGCTTCGTATTTTTGAACCATGTGGTCAGATGACGAGGAGACCACCTGAGCTGGCACCAGCGCAATCTTAATAGGCGTCAGGACCCCGATCAGATTTATCGTGCACCAGTCCCGTATACATGCCATAATTTGTCGGATGTTCTGGACGACTTTGTGGAATATTTTTGTAGCGAAGATAGCAACCATCCGATCGCAAAATCACTATTTTTTCACTTTTCTTTGTCAAATCCATCGCACGCATTCGAACTAGCAATCCTCTGATTATTAGCTGAACGCCTTTATCCACTGGGCCACTGGAGGCCTTCCACCATTCAGGGAAAGGAGTTTACACTTTCTGAGTTGAAACGTTTAGCTTATAAAGTATGTGTGTGATAATTTTTTTTAAAAAAAGGCAACATGTCGCTCCAGTGCTCTAACTAGCATAGTTTTACTTCAATGTTTGGAATGTATATCACTAGCAAACAAATTAAAATGCTGAAACAGACACCCCCAAATGAAACCAAACACATTTCTTGGGAGCCCTCATTAACTATGTGGTTTGTCTGCCGATGTTTCTTTCGTTCTTGGACCACTTTTTTGTTACGAAAACAAATGCCTTTAACCTGCTCGAGTTTGTTTTGAATTCCTTCAAAAGCATGAGTGCAATCAAGTGTTATTATGCAGTGGCGTAAGCAAAGAAAATTGACGGGGAAAGATAGGCCAGAATACATGCGCAAAAGAAGCCCTCTGCTCAATGCATATTGGGATACTGTCATCAGTTTCGTTATGCGCAGAACTTGAAAACAAGTCGGAGCGCATAAAAAACTCATAGGCGCAATGCATCTCGGGATACTGATTGCTGAGCAGAACCGGTCGGCAAAACTTCATATTCTGCCACTGCGCACTATATTTTTTCCGGTGTGCAGCCACAGACTTTTGAAATACGGTTTATATCTTTTTTGTAAGTAAGAATTTGTTGCGATTTAATGTCTTGCAAAGTAGTATGAAGTTGAACGTTATTTTGAACTTTCGAAATTAAATAAAATGTTTTTTTTTAGAAACCTTAAGGGGGAAAGGGGCACTTCTTACTTTTTTTTCCCTTTCAATTTTGCAGATATCAGTACATTTTTTATTGCATATGTGTACAATAGCACATTAACATAATCGCATGCTCAAACATTTAACATTTTTATAATTGTAAAAAAAAATTACAAAAAAGTCTCCTTTCTTATATATTATATAAGTCAAGAAAATATGTTCTGCGAAACACAATAATTTAGTATTTTTTATAAACAAAATAAATGTATTTAATAAACTTTGTTTTGACATATTTTTGATACCTGAAAAAATAACGTTTTTGAAAAATAAGTGATAAAAATCACTGATGGCATGTCATGGTGTAAGGAATTTTATTTATTTGTAACCTTGTTAGTGACTATGTAATGATTGCCCCTCCCAAGATCCAATCTCGGATCGACCCCTGACAAGAACTCTTTCTGAAACAAGCAGAAAGCGGTGCCATTAAACCCACCCCGATCAAAATATGCATACCAGACACACTAATACACATCAGACAATATATTTCACAACAAAGGCGTGTAACTATCGCATACACGAAACCGCAAAATGATAGAGACAGATTACATCCGATCCACCGCTAATAACGAATTCATGATTGGTCCTTGTCTTTTATACTGTCCGTAATAAATTCCTCCCCGAAAAAAAACAAAAAACAGATCCTTTTAATTAAGTGACGTGAAACATATCTCCACGCTACACCGACTCTTCTCAGTTGTCTCTTGTTGTTATTGTTATCCCCGATACACACAACCTCCCCTGTTCTTCTGATTGTTCCTGGCCATCGGAGCGTTCGAAATTCCGAAGATTCTTTTTTAATTAACTTTGTGTGGAGAAGGAGTCAAGATAACAATTAAAAGAAATGTTACACTTTGCTGACATTCGCCCTTCTGTGAGGTGGTTGTCGATATCAATCAACTTTAAATGGACATGGGAAATTTAAAAGGGGACTTTGACTTGTTTTTTTTATGTTGGAATTTATGTTGCTCAGGTGGCAACGTAGATTTTATTGATTTGTAGATATTAGTATAGATTTAGGAGAAATATATTTTGTAGATTCTACGTTGATTTTTGGAAACAGAGTTGAGTAAAAATGGAGGGAAAAGATGTACGATTTGTTGCAGATTTAGACCCGATAAAGACTTTAAAGCAATGGAGGCTCGAATTTCAAACGAGAGACCATTGCATCCTGGATCATGATATTAAACTTTTACTTAGAATAAAATCCTTACCCCTCATTGTTATTACAATTATCTCCTTCAGTATATATAGTTCTCTTAAGCGGTGATAAAAAAAAGACGCTGTATTTCAATTCGCAGAATGGCAACATCAATCTTTGTTTACAAAATCTGTTGTGTCTCACGTTGCGTTTATGTAAGCCATTTTGATGATTAACCACTTTAAATTAATTGATTAATATATATTTTGATGATTTTAGCTTAAATTCAGAAGAGAATAAGCCTTTTTAATTTAAAAAATAATTTAAATAATTGGATCTAGAATCCGCTAACGCTCGTTGGAGGAGTATTAGTTCAGCAGGGGGCAGAGCCTCCTAGTTTAAAACTTATTATTAAAACACAAAAAAGTACTTAATTAACTAATTGCATTTATTGAGTTATTTTTTCAAATTTTCGAACGGAATAAACAACAAAATAAGTAGATAATTATTTTACAAAAGTCATTTAGCGATAGTTTTTTCAAGTAAATTTAGCAGAAAAATATTGTAGAGGTGTTAAATAATTTTACAGTATTGAAAGTTTAGTGGTAATTATAAATATATAGTTAATGGACATTCCTAAGTTTTCTGTAACAATATTGTAACTCGCTTAATATACGCTCTGGCTATGCCACTGAAAATTTCTATAAATAAAAACTAAAATAGTAAAGAATAGTAAGTTAATCTTATTTTAAAAACAATGAAGATCCAATAATAATCTTAATTTTAGAAGTTCCTAAAAACTCCAATTATATAACAACAATAGAATTATATGCGTTTCTTATTCCATTAAAAATAAAACTGCCACAACATTTATTTTCATTAAAAATGGAAATTGATCCAAATGTAAGAACTTTAAAAAGTCAATTTATGCGGAAATCTTTTGTGCTTAATTTATAAAACTTACTTTTGATTTGATTTCCATTTTTTCTAATGAGTTATTTGCATCAAAAGTCATGGTTAAGGAAGAAAATAGATTGAACGAAACAGTTACGTCGTAACAAAAACTAATCAGACGATTTTGATCATTTTGTATTTATACTTAGAACTTACATAAATAATAAGATTGCAAAAGATAATTTACTTTTGTATTTTGTAATAAGTTTTCATTTGGCTTATTGTCCGTATTTAAAAAGCGATTATTTTGAAAAGCGAAGCATTTTTATATTTAAACAAAGGTGTTGGAGTTATTTACATTATAGAAAATAAATTAATTCTAAAAAGAAGTAGAGAATTTTGATGCGATGGCGGTTAATAAAGTTTCTTTTTATTAAGAATGAGACAGATTATCAAGTAAAATTTCAAGTCTTTTTCTTGTAAATGAGTATTGAAAAACAATAAATGTGTAACATTTAATGTATATTTGAAAGTCACAAATGAGCTTTTAAATGTATGCGAAAATGCGTGAAATCTTATACGAAAGAACTATTTTTTCTATCTTCGCTCAAAAAGGAGTAAAGTGGTCGGCGACACTTAATCCGCGCTCCAGTGCTTATAGTTATATTATTTTAGCTCACTGGTTTTGATTGTACTTATATATATGCACAATGCTATATCATAAACAAACAACTTAATTATTTGTTTAGTTTCAATTTTAAAAACATACGGAAATGAAATTGCGGAAACATTGATAAAGTTTTTTTTTTAATTCGATTCAGCTGCTGCTGCTGCATGACATTTTAAGAAAGACAACAAATATGTTATTCCCTCATAATTTTTAGTTACAGAAGAAGAAATAATTTATTTTATTTTTCTTGCACTTGATTTCGAAAGAGCGGAGAAGTTTACAAAACTTTCAGAATCCCTCTGGCTTTGGAAGTTGGAAACTTCCACTGCTAACAATGAGAGCTAATTCCGCTATTGGAAGCTGATTTATTTGGCTTCAGGCCAAAAAAAAAGTTATTCCTTACAATTAGAGAACAAAGAACACGTGTTTTCTACCTTAAGTAACTTCATTTGCAGAAAGTTCGTTAACAAAGTTTTGTATTCCGTTGCTAAGCAGAAAATAATACTTGTCACGGAAATTTTGCAAATCCTAATAATATAAAACAAACGTCACCTTTGAAGGTTTAGTTTATTTGAAGATGATTAAATCTCTCCACATGTTCTTTTAAAGGAATTTTCGTAAACTTTATTAAAATATGTGATATACAGAATCTAATTTTTCAATCCATTATTAATTAATTAGTTTATTCAGTATTAATTAATAGTATTTGAAGAAAGTATGAATATTTATAGTATGTTTCTGTATTTGAATTTCATATCAGTTCACACTCCCAAAAATAATGCATTTTGGCAATATTTTGAATTTAGATCGTGTGCAAAATGTTCACCCAGATGCACCTATAAGGTGATTTTAAGCCACTAAAACAAGAGCCGGATTTAAAATTAAATATATATAAATTCTAAAAACTGTAAATTAAATCATTTTTAAGTATACATATGAAATTGGGATACACTGTTTTTTGTAAATTTCCATTTCTATGTTACAAAATTTCAACGGTTTCAAGTAAACTCAAGTTGCAATTGCATTCTGGAATCTATGAAATTGGTAATTAAATATTGCACTCATCTTTGCTTTGTCCTCAAATGACTCTAAGCAAAATAAAAATATAAGAAAATTGAAAGCAAGTTATTTCCAAAAAATAGCAAAACAATGCCATTGGAATTATCACAAATTAAACATTTTTTTAAAAATGTATTGGGTTATATTTACATTGTACAAACAGATTAAGAAAATGTTAATTTTTTTCCTACATAAAAATATTGTATTATCCTTCCAAATAATTTTTTCTTCAAGTTGACTGTGATTTTTTTTCCTTTGTGTTGCTGGGCCCCTAGGGTGCAGCTTATGTAGCCTATGTCTAAATCCGGCCCTGACGAAATCCCAGCACATGTCAAGAAAGAAAGCATTTGGTTTGGAACACCACATTGTTATGGCAAGTATATAATTTTTTTTCTGTGAAATAAATTGGATTGAAATCCTTAGTCAATATTTTTAGCCCATGCAATAGTACACGAGAGAAAAAAAAAACAACCACCCCTTATTTTTAGGCCACTATTTATCGTACGGCTAAAAGCTTAATATACCATTTTGTAGAGAATATAGTCTACTACACATTGATATAAAAAAAATTGCATAGGGGACTATCTTCATATTAAAATCCGCACCAACTAAAATTTAAAAAATAGCAACACCCAATTTTGACTGAATATTTAGAATCTACGACAAAATTTATCGTTGAATATCAATTTTTAAGTCATTTAGTCAAGTAGTTTTTTAATTATGAGTATCAAAAGTTTAGAACTCGTAAGGTTAAATGAATATTTTAAACTTTTAATCATATCTCCCAAAATATCAATTTTATGAAGCTGATATTTTTATGTTTAAGCTTTAGCGGGTTCCCTAGCAACGCGGGGCCAAACAACTAGATGTAAATATTTTTCTGATATTCCAGAAAATTTTAACAATTTTAAGTTAACTTATTAAACTATTTTCGGTAACAATAACTTAAAAATTATTATTTGATAATCTATAAAATTAAAAAACTAAATTTGTGCCACAAAATATATTTCTATATAATATATTAATAAAGGATAATTGAATAGACCAGAAGCAAAACAGATTATATCAAATTTTAATTAATTTTAGAAAATTACGAAGAAACCATCAGACAATGTAACGTAAGTCCGACCGCGAAACGAAGAACCGCGGCTGCTGCCAAAACTTTCTACCAGCGTCCTTCATTTCGTAGTCCGAATATTACTTTGTTCCATATACACTGTTAAAAAATTCAGTTCAACGTTGCACCATATCTTGGTGCAAAATGCAAGTTTTCAACTTGTTGCACCATATCATGGTTCAACCTAGGTTGAACCAAAAAATTTTGAACGGTAAAAGCGCAGATATCACCAAATAATGGTTCAACCACCTCTAGTAACTGCGATCGAATATTTCTATATACAAATAGGAAACCGCCATTTTTTCCAAGAAGCGTATTGGCATTGCAGTTCACTATTCGACTATCAAAGTAAGTAAAGTGTTTTTTTTTATGTTCATTGTCTAATAATTTCCCTTTTTTTTTATTGATACTTAATAAAATGTTTAAATGAAACGATGCAGAGCGCATTCGTTATTCTCATTTTGTCACTGCGACAAAATGCAACCATGCACCCGTTAATACATGCATTCTTTTATTTATGTGATATATCTATTTCTGCAAAAGTAAACAACTTTAAAATATTCCATCATAGAAAAAAAAATTACAGACGAATTAATTTAAAGCCACTTGATTTTCCTTTTTATTCTTCATTTCATTGCATCATTGCAGTCTTCAAAGACCTTCGAATGGAGTCGTTGTTTTGAATCTTATATATTTTTGCACATCTTGTGTTTATGATACTTTGACTTGGAAACAGGGATGTTTAATACATAACTTTGAAACTATACAACCAATAGTTATCAAACTCATAGATTTGGTGGGAAAAGGTCAACCGTCTTGTGACTGTGTTGTAATAAAGTCTCTGATTACAAATTGTTTAGCACCAGTAAATGCGAAAGAGATTTTATATTTCGATCGTAAATATAAAGAAAAGAAAATGACTAGACATGATAACTCTGTATCTTACAACCTTCACATCAAATTATTAATTCTGCCTTTATTATTTTTTTTATTATTTCTTGATTTCCAAATAGATTTGCCATCCTACTCGACGGTAACCAATCAGAAATTTTTGCTGGAAACGATCATATTTGTTCAGAATCTAATAAAACTGTGGAATCATTAGTGTGTCAAACTTTGGAGGAATTAGTCATTTTTGTGTATTTAAATATATTTGTTAATGTTGAATAAAATACATTGCACCAAAGATTGAGTATTTCTTTTTTCCTGAACATACAGGTACCTGTATTCATATGTTAGTTTGATTTACTTCTGTTTGCTGTGAAAAAGGTATTTTTTTGGAATGAATGCAATTAAAAAAATTGAATTTTGCCTAATTTTATACATATATTTTAAAAATTGTACAGTCGGGCATTAATTGTTAAGTTTTGATGTCCCGAAATCGAAAATAATTATCTTTTTATCTTATACTTATTAGAATATATTTTAGGAAATGTGTAACTAAAAAAATCATGAATTTGTATAATTTAAACCCCTTATTAAATAAGCTATAGAATGTTACAGACAAGCCTTTTAAGAATTAAAAATTTATATATAACATAAATGCACTTATAATAATTCAGCTAAACATGCTTAAAGGTTATAAATATATGTTGGTTTATATAGCTTTATATATATATGAGGAGATAAAACTTTTAAAAGTTTTACTTCAGTGTACAGAAATGTTAATTTTGGTTCACCCTTTCGCCAGAAAATTGTATAAATCAAATGAATAGCATGGTTCAACGTTTCACCATAAAATCGGGAAGGGAAACGTGAAACTTCGTGCAACGTTTCACCATAAAATGGTGTATGAAAAACCCGAATTTTGGTGCAACCTTTCACCATAAAATGGTGTATGAAAAACGTGAATTTCGGTGCAACGTTTCACCATAAAATGGTGAAGAGGAAACGTGATTTTTAGTGCAGCGTTTCACCATTAAATGGTATATGTGGAAGAACCAAAAACTGGTAGAACTAAGCACCAGACGTTGGTTGCAGCTAAACGGGTACCAAATTTTGGTGCAAGGTCGCACTAAATTTTTAACAGTGTAGAGGTAGCCACTCAATTGCGAGCAATACATATTAATTAATATCTTCGGATAACTGTAGGAAATTAACGAAATTTTAAATCTAGATTATTTTGAGGGTGAAGAACATTTCTGTGTTATCCAAAGTAGGTGTTGCTATTGAAAATTTTAAAATTACAACGTATTTTAATATGAATACAGCCCCCTATTCAAATGTTGCATATAATTGTCTGATATACCTTATTCCCTACAAAATGGTATATTAGGTTTAGCCCTACAATAAATAGTGGCCAAAAAACAAGAGCTGGTTCGTTTTTTTTCCCCGACTGTACATAATTTTTTCGAAAAACGTTTAAATGAATTATTTAATTGGCTGCGTATTTTCACTATGTGCTTCAAACACCACGAAAAACATTGAAACAAACGAAAACTTTCGAAATCACGGTTTGTTTCCAGCTCTGTTCATCGCACTCCTGTGCAAAATAAAATGTGCACCTCATAAAATACTTTCCTGAATCGTTAACAACATCGAAACTGCAAATGAGGAAATGACATCAGAAACAATAAAAAGAGATCAGCGTAACGGTCATTACAACAACGCAAGTTGAAGGGCAAAACAAAAGGGGCGGCAAGAGGCACCTAATAGCGCACAACGAACATCATGCCATGGGACACATTATAACACATATCCCGATGCGCTTGATCGGAAGGACTTGGAAAAGGATCGTTGGAACGGGTCACTGCTTTCAATGTGGCTTGCAGGAAGTGGTAACCCTGAGCGGTTACTTAGTGAGGAAGATGTTAGGCTAAAAGGTTTCGTGTCGTACACACGAAAACGCAAAGGGACCATTTAGCATGGTGGGATTTCCATTCCAACCCGACATATTTCCAGAACTTTTTTTGTTTAGTGATACAAACTAATATAAAGCGGTATTCTACACTAATAAGCTAGATGGTTTCTGCATCAGTTTAAGTCACTCCTCTTTTAGTCTTATAAATAGGAAATATTCGTTATTCAAACGGCAATAGCCCAATTGCGACCGAAGCGGTGCTGGTTTACCATATTTTCAAAGAAGAAAACATTTGTTTATCGCCCAGATAAAAGGTTGCCATGGGCCGCAATTGGAACTTTCCGATTTAAACAGTGTCGTAACGATTCTAGTCAGGAAAGTTCGAAGGAAATTTTGTAACACAAGTGAAAACGATTTTAAGCGCCTTCATTTGTAAGGACAATTTTTAAGGCAATTTTGCAACTTGCATCATATTTTTAAATATAGAAATTATCTAACTTTGTTATCTAAAATACTTATAGTAGTTTCATTGAAAAACAGAATTCCAAAAGTTTGAGGAAATCCCTGGTATGCTAGGTCAATACTAGGGCTTTTCCAGATGATAAAATAAATTCAAACTTTATTTCCCCTATAAAGCAATAATAAAGTAATAACTTAATCTAAAAACAATTAATTAATTTAATTGTTATAGTAATTATATTAGTTATTTAATTACAATTACAAACTAGAAAAATGGCATGTGTTGACAATGAATTTCCGACTGAGTTTTATTTTCATATATTCCCTTTTCTCTAAAATCTGGCTTCCGGATAAAAAAAAATTAACAAAAAAAATTCCCGAACCGCTTTAATATTCCAGTACGCCCTTGACTGAAATAGTTAAATTTTGAAAACTTTTTTAAATATCAAATAAAAATAAAAGAATTATTTACATAGTAGGGAACAATTACTGACATTAAGTTAAACTTGTTGCACTCTAAAAAAGTTTTAATTCCAGATAGAACCCACCACTTGATTCGAACATTTTGGACTAACATTTTTTTTTAAATAGTTTATTCCTCGCATCAGTGGGCCTCTGGTATCCTGGACCCCCACACAATATAGTCAATGCAGGTCCGCCTGTTACGCCACTGCATTGAACCATAAAGAAATGCAATATTACATTAAATTTAAGATTTCAATAAAAGAAGAATATGTTTTTATATTGATGGTAGATTAATAACGATTGATATTCCTTCATTAACACAGTAAGGAATTTAATAAATTCGAAAGGCAAAGATTCTGCGTGAAAAAATGTAGCAAAGGAATTGCAAAAGTGAAAGATGGGTGCGTCTGCCTGAATCACTTGAATAACTGCAGACGATCATGCCCGGGGACAGGAAGTGGGTGTATCTTCCTTTTGTGGCTGCACGAAAAGAATCGAGTTGAGGTGTATGAGAACTGCTGCAGGAGGGGGGTAGGGAATACCTTTTGCTTAATACTTAATTCATATCATTTGTTAGAATGATTATGTGAAACATAAAAAATGGGGGTCAAAGCTATCATATTACGAAGAGAACAAAAGTGATTTTTTTTTTACTAAGTTTGCTAATAATAAAATAGTATTTTGTGTCAGGAGCGGAGTTAAATATTAAAGAAGCTTTCATTTGCAAAGCAATTGAAGAACACATGATGGCCAAATCAATATTCCTAAAGTCTGAAACCCTCTTTCATTTCTACACACGTCCATGGAGCTGGGCGTGGGGCTCATAAAAAAGGCGGGACGGCCGTGTGAGGGGGAACTCGTCGCACACCTTTAAAGGCTTCCCTGGTCAAGGGCTGATTGCAAACAAGAACAACAAAAAGTTTAAACATTAATTTAATATTAAAAGAAGTTTTTATAGTGACTATAAATACAGGCACCGACTTAGAAGCTCAGGGGTCCAGGGCAAAAGAACATTAGGAGGCCCCTCGACGTACCTCAAAATAAAATTGCTAAATTTATGTATAAACACACATGGCAAAATAACATAATCAATCAACTTTAATGGAAGTGTAAATACTGCAATTTTTTTTTTAAACCCTGAGAATTCGAATTAACTTTAATGGTCCCTTTCTTTCTTCATACATTTCTGGTTCTGTTCTTCCATTTTAGCTTTATTTTAGTTGAGTCAGATTCGTATGTTTTACCCATTTTATAACTAGTAAATCTGTAACGACTATAATATCAGAAAATTTGGACTATGTTTAAAGTATCAGTAAACGACAAATCTACGTGCAATTCGTAAACCCAGTTTGTTTACGGTCCTGCTGGCCATGAATTGAACTTTGCAAGTGATCATCCAAATGGCATCATGCACGTACAGGAAAGGTGAAATCAGTTGGATAAAATAGTAGAAGTTTTACAAAAAAAATTTACAATTGATTTAAAAGAAATTGATTAAATTAAATTTAATTGATTTACAAAACAATAATTAGTTTTGAAATTTATTTCTAATTTTTTCACATTTTGTTAGCTTTATAATATTTTTTGGGGGCCCCCTTAAAATGGGGTCCCTGGGCAAGTGCCCCGAATGCCCTGCCGCAAATCAGTCTCTGTATAAATAGTGATCTGCTAAGAAATGAATCGGCATTTGTAAAAAGGATATATGTTCTGTATTAAATCTGTGAAATATCCCCTTTTCACAAATGTCGATTCAAATGGATATCGACGAAAAGAAAAAAAAAAAAAAAAAAAATCTTGATTGAAAAAGGCTTTCCGCTAACAGCGTCCTTTGACAACAAAACAAGGAAACGATTTCGAATTTAAACTCCTCAGAGAGGTTTGTTACAAAGAATCCGCGTTCGACAAAATGGCGACCATTAAGCGTCAATTCTTCGGCGAATAAAAGGAGCTCATTCCGAATTCTTTTCCTGGTGAATTCTCTCTTCTTTGTTTCAAAGTTGAAGTGTGCTTTTTCAGAGGTAGATAAGCGACGTCTCTCTTCTCGGCAGCTCTTGTTCCGCGTAAAAAGAAGGCCTTTTGATGCAAATGTGGAATCGTAGCCCTAGCGCGAACTAAATCAAACAAAATCAAAGCAATGGCGGACTGGGATCTAGAACAATGCCTCGTGATTAGTGGAAGACAAAAGAAAGTAAATCAATGGTAAATTGAAATAAATAATTGAATAAACGAGCGCGTAATTGGAAAATAAGCATTATCGTTCTTGTTCACCTTCATATAGAATGTCTTATGAAACGTGAGAAGAAACTATAATATTCTAGCAAATTAATAAAAGGGAAATATTCTTAAGGCTTTTTACGAATTTTTCTTTTTATTTTTAATATACTAATTAATTATATTACTTTAATGAAACTTCTAAACAAACTTTTTCTTTGTCAAATAACGACGATTTTTCTTGACAAAAGCACAAACAAATTTATTTTCACCAAGTTATGAATAATTTATTAAGTAAAAATGCAACACAACATAGAGCACTATTAGTTAAATATTACAAAGTGATTATATTACAAAGTGATCCATCACTTGATTTTAGTTATAATCTCATCTATAAATGTTCTAAAAAATTCTATTTATTCCAGATTAGTCTGCTTTACTTTGTTAAAAAATTGAAACAATTTAAAATTAGGTTGGTTGAATTAACGGAGAGCTGCACAATGGGCCATTTGTGACGCATGAACGAAATTCGACACATCCCTCAACGTAGTATAAAGGCAGAGGTGGATTAGTGGTCAATATTATCGACGCATCCCACTTTACTCTACACGATGGTTAGTCATTTATCCCCATAAAGTTATTCCCCTTTGAGTTATTAACACTATTCGTGTCACTCAAGTTTCTGTCGATGAGCGCAAATCTGCCTCGGTCATATATCCAAGGCGTGTTCACTTCAAAATACAATTTACTGTCGATGTATACAATATAGATAGATATATAGGTAAGTTTATTGTAGTGGGCCGTAGCCCATTTACAAAGGTTGGCAAGATAATTTAACAAATGCGGATACAAAATTATATAACACGAAATACATGATAATACATTTTAAAAAAAAATTAAAACACAATTTGAACAAATATGCAAAAAAAAGACAAAAAATAAATTACATGAACAATTAGAATTGGGGGTTTAATCTGTTATTTCTGCACAAGTTCACTGATCAAGTCTTCCCGGAACTTTAAAGCAGATATTGCGTAATTATAAAAACAAAAATATTCTTTTTTGTAAAATTTTAGGATGGTTGAAATGTTACTGGATGCGATTGATGATAAGTATTTTCGTCCGAATACATCGTAAATTGGACAGACTAAAAATACATGATCCCAGGTTTCATATTTTGTTGTGTTACAAAATTTACAGGAATTATTAGGAAAAATTTCCGATGTATACGATATGAAACGGCGCAATATGTAATAAACGGAGCTTAAGATAATAATAAATACAAATTAATAAACATGAAATTACTTAACAATAAAATAATAAAGAATAGTGAGGTTTCAGAACAAAGTAGTGTTTAAATATTCATAGGGGAAGAAAACCTACACTTAACAAGTATGCTCGCAGCAATATATACAGTTTGTGGAATGGAATTTATTAAAACATTCTATTTTGGTAGAATAATTCAATGGCGAAATCGCACTATTGGTTTGTTTTCATAGCTTCTTTTATTTAATCAGTAGAAGATGCATTCTAAACGTAGCATCGGTGGTTCAGTGGTAGAATGCTCGCCTGCCACGCGGGCGGCCCGGGTTCGATTCCCGGCCGATGCAGATCTCTTTTTAAAAGTTTTCCTTATTATATTTAATAATTGGTTTCATAATTGGTTGCTTCATATGCAAAAGCAGTTATGTGCACCAAAACCTGTTTTGATTAATTAACGGCTTATGCGAGTATTAATTTTTGTAATTAAATTAAATTTTTAAATTCTCAGAATAAGAATAAATTCGGAAGTAAATTCAGAATTTACCGATTAAACTTATTTTTTTTCTTATTTAAATGCATAAACAAAAACAGAATGACATCTACACCTAGACGTAGGTTTACAAAAAAAGTTATTCTCTATTTTTGAAATTATAAATCCAGAAAAGTTTTTAATAATAACTTTATGAATTAACTTTGATGCAAGTTAATTGAAAAACCAAAAACGGTTTTTATAACTTGTATTACTTTAATATAAGGGGCTGTTTATTTATTACGTCACGCACCTTTGGTCTCAATAAATGCGTGACGTAGCAAAATTTTATTGAAAAAATGTCGAAATTTGCTCCACAAACTTTGATATAAATAACTTTTTTTAAGAAATCATAATATTTCTAATAGGAGTTTTAGAAAAATATCTAGAGAGGAAATTTTAATTGACTGTTTTTAAATGCAGAAAATTATCAGGACGTCACATTGGGAAGGAGGGGTTCAAAAAGATTAAATGTAGCGTGACGTAATAAATAAACGCTCCTTATGTAATGATTAAAGTATAATCGTCAAAATAAATATTGTCACCAAAGCGTATAAATAAAGTTTTATACACATATATAAAAAAAAGTCCTCCTTCAAAACGTATCCACAATCTTCGCATACATGCGTAAAATTCTCAAAAATCTCTCTTCAAAAACTACTTACCTTTTTACAAAATAAAAGTTCCGGAAAAGCTATCAACAGATTGTTGCCGGCAAATCCCGGCCGCAGACAAGACAGATGGAGCAATCTCACACGAAACAATGGGGGCTTTGCTTTTACCACATATCGATTATTTCACCGCTGAAGAGGAAAAGCTCCGCAGGTGTTCGTTTTTCGAGTGACTGAGTTTTAAGGTTCGGGTCGTTCTTTTTTTCGGGTAGAAAGAAGTAAAGGGTAAAGTAACATAAGTCAGCATGTGATTAGAACGTGCGGGCAGGGCAACATTCTAATGCCGCTGCTATGTTAATGGCATATTGATTTTTTTTTCCGAGGAGACTGCGGGTTGGAATCGAGTTTCTCAATTGAAGCAAGACTTAAATTGTGTGTTTGTGAAATATTATGGTTAGAATCTCTCTAGCAACAATTGCATTGAAACGTTTGAGAAACTGTAATCACATTGCAACTGTTTCTGATTATTTAATTGCGTCCAACTCACGGCTACCACGTCTCGGATTTCGCAATCGCCAAAGCGGACAGACAACGAAAGGATATTTTGAGTGATTTAAAGTTGCTCAGAGACCGGATACAACTTGCGTTTTCCAGTTGCATACAACTAAATAATTTGGCTGTCGGTAAAAAAAAATTCAATGGTAAGAAACCACGGTAAAAAAAATTATGAGTCAGGCCCCCGGGATTTTTTTTCTCCCGGATAGATACCGGACAGTCGCCAATGACCCATTGTGAAGCTCTATTGCAACGTTACATCATCAAACCAACCAATCCTCATTGTCAGCACAATAATTTATATTGGTTACTGGACTAACGAAATACTTTACTTGTATTTACTTGTTCCCACCGACCTAAAATAATAATAGACACTGAAGCAAGGACTAAACGTGCGCGACCACTTTACATCTTTTTGAGGTATAAAAAATTATCCTTCCGCTTCGATTTCCGTAGATTTAAAAACGGATTTATGACTTCTAAAAATACATTAAATGTTAGACATTACATGATTTGACATACTTACTTTCTTACTAACAAGAAAATAAAGACAAAGGAAACCGAAAAAAAAATCAGTTTTAAATCCTTCTGTGACGTCACATGAGACTCCCGCAAAGCGAAGGTAGAATGTTTTCTAAACCTTTATTCGGAATGTAGGCATCCGTGTTGCACGGTATAGTACATTGTCGCGCATTGGAAGTACTCGCTCCAATGTTTATTATTATTATTTTAGCTCAGTGGTTGTTCCTGATAAAGACAACGCCTCCATTGATATAAATTTAAAAATCCCTTATGGAGAACAGAACGAATAAACAACATTCGAAAAATGATCTTTCCCAAAGGCTTTAAATCCCTTAATTACGCCAATTTTTACGCAGGTATAAAGAAACTCCAGTTGCGCTTTCGGAGAGTTCTATTGTTTTGAAAATGGCGAACAATACAACAAGCAAGAAAGAAAACAACGTTATTTTCGAAACCGAAAAATCTTATTCTTTTACCTGCATATTCTGATTATGCGCTTCCAAAAATTCTTGTGTAAACGACGGGCAATCAGAGGCTTAAATTTACTGTTGCAAAAGAATTTATTGCGATCCAAAATGGCGGCACGCGCTAAGAATTACATCGAACACAATGCTCTTTTTATTATAATTCCCTTCGCATATGAAATTTGAAAAATGGTGCATTATGTGCTAGAAACGGCGAAATTTGTATAAAAATTCTTTCAAGTTTGAGTTATCGCGACTGGTTGGGTTCTGTAATGGTTTTTCTTACTGTCGAATATTCTTTTTTTTTAAACAATAATAAGGATGTTAGAATTGGGGATTGGAATTCACCATTGTGCTTTTTCTTTATGAATATAGCGAAAGCGTCGTAAATATTTCAGGGGTTTTCGAAAGAGAAACTTTATATCTTGTTCAATCTTTTAAGCTTCTTTCTTGCATTATTTAATTCCAATGAATAGTAACTGAAATACAATTACATTTTATTTTAGGTTTTGCATTTTTGGTAGAGACAGTTATGAAGAGTAACATCAATGCTTTAGATCAGGGTGTACGGGTCGGTACCCGCCGGTATGATGTACTAGTATTTTTTAGCG
This sequence comes from Troglohyphantes excavatus, assembly GCA_963932185.1. NCBI lineage: Eukaryota > Metazoa > Arthropoda > Arachnida > Araneae > Linyphiidae > Troglohyphantes > Troglohyphantes excavatus. The sequence goes on along the minus strand of OZ010666.1, from coordinate 16,145,942 downwards.
TCTGGGAAGTAAGATAATTGAATTGTAATGACCCAATTTCCATTTAAGCAATCGCCATCAAATAATGTGGAAAACCATCTTCTGAACAAATATTATAAATTTGTCAGGTCGCTTTGTTAAGATGGCTTGAACAGAAGCTGAGATGAACAATGTTAAATCACACTGCTCATTTTTGAGAATGTACGATTTCTTAAATTTGAGTACATCATCATTACGATTAATTGTATTCAAAGAAAAACGAGTATGTTCATCAGGTACTCATTTTTAAGTACTTTTCTTTTTACAGAGATAAAATGACGTTTCATGCAAAGCCACTCCGGCCGTACCTCGACGCAGTCACACCCGATTTTCATTTAGCGGTTTGATTAGTGTGCAATTCAAGAACGGGCGCAGTTACGAATATTTCAAAAGCCCAGCACAGATTCCATGAAAGGGTTCCACATAGAGGAAAAATATCCAGATAAAGTCTATAAAACAGCAGCTGCATCCATAGATGATAGAAGGCCAGATTAAATACCCCCCTGTAATAGCGATATGGAGGTGTATAGCGTGCGAGGTGGATGAAAGCATTGCATTCCTCAGGGACAGCTGTTCGGAGTGGGGGGAGAGAGGGGGAGTGTGTTCCAAAAACGTACACCAGGAAACAGCTGGTTTGATCAGCAGGCCTCGGGTGGGTCGGGGGAGTGTGGGGATGTTTAATAATAAACAAGTGTTGCGGCTGATAATGGAGGTTTATTTCGATTTTTAAGCGATTTTGTCGTTTCGGTGTTAAGTTAATGAGGTAATTCTGCATAAAAGGCGGAATGCGTGATGTGTCATCAGCAATGGATTTTTACGATCTTTAATGGATGCGAAGTGTAACCCTTTGTTTGTATTCCGTTATGTTCTCTCAGGAGTAAACATAATGACCAGTTATTTTGGCTACCTGTTCTTAAAAATAAACAAGAACAGAAAGACCTTGTATTTAATTTTAAAGAACATAGATATATTTTATTTTTTTCAACTTGTTTCCCTTGCAGATCCAAAAAAGATTATAATTCTTTTTTTCTTTATGAGCATAATTTTTTTTTCGTGAAAAGATCAGAAAGAGGAATAACTGTTACGTAGAAAGAACGCAAACGTTCATTGAGTGTAAAGGATTAAGGCTAGACGCGGCACTGGCATGCAAATAAATTATTTAGTTGCATGCAACTGGAAAACTCAAAATTGTATCCGCTAACTGAGCAACTTTTACATAAACAAAATATCCTTTTCCTCCCTTTCGCTGCCGCTAAAAAGCTTTGGCAATGAGTCGACAATTTGGCGATTTCGTATGGATTGCGGTTATGAAAATTTGGCGATTTTTCACTTTCACTTCGGCAATTTGCGAATTCTAAGACCGGCCAGGCCGGCAATTAAATAATCGCCTAATATAAAAATATATTAAAAAATAAAAATAATAAAAATATATAACCATAATAATATAAAAATATATATAAAAATATATAATAATATAAATATATATATATATAAAAATATACAATAATAATAATATAAAAATACTTATAAAATATATAATAATAATAATATAAAAATACACATAAAAATATATAATAATAATAATATAAAAATATACATAAGCATATATAATAATAATAATATAAAAATATACATAAAAATATATAATAATATAAAAATATACATAAAAATATATAATAAAAAATAAAAATATATAATAATAATAATATAAAAATATACATAAAAATATATAATAATAATAATATAAAAATATACATAAAAATATATAATAATAATAATATAAAAATATACATAAAAATATATAATAATAATAATATAAAAATATACATAAAAATATATAATAATAATAATATAAAAATATACATAAAAATATATAATAATAATAATATAAAAATATACATAAAAATATATAATAATAATAATATACATAAAAATATATAATAATAATAATATAAAAATATACATAAAAATATATAATAATAATAATATAAAAATATACATAAAAATATATAATAAAAAATAAAAATATATAATAAAAAATAAAAATATGTAATAAAAAATAAAAATATATAATAAAAAATAAAAATATATAATAAAAAATAAAAATTTATAATAAAAAATAAATATATATAATCGCTTGCAATTAAATAATCGCTTGCAATTAAATAATCGCCCGCAGTTGGTATGCGATATTTCAGTTGCTTAAACGATTAAAAGTTGCAGTGCAATCGCTGCTCGTGTGCCTAAGAAGTTAACAATGGTCGGATTTTCAAATGAACAGCGAGTCCCGATCGTTAAACAGACCTAGAAATGTCTAAAAGGACAATTTCCTCTTTCGATGACATGGTCAGCCAGGGAACTTGCTCAGCTGGCAGCATTTGCCTTAGTATAACAGAAGAAGCGGGGACCTAATGCAGGGGAGAGCATAATTAGCGAGTCATCGTCGCTCCCGACATGGAAAACGACACCCATGCTTTACCCGAATTTAAACCTAGGCACACGATGTCAAATCTACATGTTTTTTAACCATCAATATAAAAACACAACTTATTAGTATGTTAATTTTTGAAAATGCTTGTTAATTTACTGTTGGAATTCTTAATTCGGATTAAATGCCAATTATTCGTAATCAGTTGGGTCATTTAAAAATATTGTGTATTGCATGAGAAAGAAAGAAATTTCCCAATAAATCCTACGCATTTAGAGTATAATTATCGATGAATCTGATTTATTTGCTTGTTAGTTTCTCTTTTCATTGAGAGTTGAGGAAAAGATGTTCTTTCGTACTTTACCGGTTTTTGTAAAAGCAGGTCATTCTTCTCGATAGGTTCTTTTATTCCAATAAATAGAAGATAACTCCAGGTGTAGCATCGGTGGTTCAGTGGTAGAATGCTCGCCTGCCACGCGGGCGGCCCGGGTTCGATTCCCGGCCGATGCAAATGCTTTTTAAAGAAATTTTCATTTTATGATTGAAAATGTATTCAAATATTATTTTTTTTTAAAAATAACTCTATTAAAATTAACCACTAGATAAACCCAGAAAAAATATTTATCTTATAACAGTCGCAATTTGTCCGTATTTCAATATTAAGAGGCACTGTTTCCGGGTCTTACCTTCGGGTTGAAACCAATGAGTTTTTACAAGTTATTATTTTACCCCTTCCCTTAAAAAACCGATATATCCCTCTTTTTGAAGAATTTTTTTCGAATTCAAATATTATCCTAAATTTGATTTCAAGAATAATTTGCATTGCTTACAATAATGATAATAACTTTATTCAAGAACTGCCAAAACAGACTTGTATCCTATTATATGACCTTTTACATCCATGTCTTAACTGGGATTCGAACCTGGACCCATTGAGTGGCAGCCCAATATGTACTAACACTGTTGGACAACAAATATATAATTTCATTTGTGTATATGGGTGGAAAGAAGCAAGAGGGAATATCAAAAACCAGTTATAATGTGGATCCGAATGATTGGCACTTTAAACCTCCTGACAACTGGTTTCAGCCAATCAAACATCGAGTTTGTTCGAGTTGACCAATAGGCTTATATAAATCCTTTACATAATGTGACGTCACAACGGTAATTTAGCTAGAATTTCAATATATTGCAGAAATAAAATGCATTTGGGTCATAATGTGTAGTAGTAAAATCTGAGGGAAGGCATAGAGCTGTTCTACATAACGAAAATTAAAGACACTGACCATGCATTATTGCACACAAAATAAAGTTACATGTCTAAATAACTATCAGTCAAAAAATTAATCAGCAATTTAGTTTTAATAAAATTTAAATAATTGATATTTTTTTGAAAGAATCACATGAAAAAATAGTAAATAGATTCAAAATAAAATCAAAATCTATAGATGTATTATTATTTTATTTATTTTTAGAATTATGCAAATACTTTGTAAATTCTGTTCTAAAAAGAACACTTTCTAATTTGGCAAACGTTTTCGCTTTGGCGAGTATTTAAAGTAACCCTTGATAATTTTCAAACTTCCAAAGAACAATTCCACACATAAAATAAAAAAGAAACATTTACGAAAACTTTCTTTATAAGTTTCTATTGAAAAAAAAAAGCGAAAAAGAATAATCATGTGTTGTTTTAAAGAGCCCAAACAAACTTAGATTTTTAAATCCGTGACTCAGGGTAAGTGCAACAGCTGTATCGTGATATAAATTGCAACTTTAAAATCAATCTCGGAAAGTTTTTAATCGCATTAACGAAATATTTATTTTTAAATCTCCTTTGAAAATGGCGTTATAATGAAAATAAAAATTGTTTATATTCCATCCGTTTTTTTTTTGTCTTGTTCGATAACAAGTATATTATAAATGGATTAAATTTCGAGGTATCTTTATTTAAAAAAAAGAGATTTTATTAAATATATTTATGAATAAGATGTTTAGAAAATGGAACTTTGGAACAAATGTAACTTTTTTTCCCCCGCATATAGTGAATAATTCCAAAAAGAATTCTAAAATGTTTATAAAAGGTATACTACGAAGCAAAAATTTTAAATGAATGTTTTTTTTAATATTTATTTATGATAGTATATTTATTTATTTATATTATATTTATTTATGATAGTATATTTATTTATTTATATTATATTTTTTATGATAGTATATTTATTTATTTATATTATATTTATTTATGATAGTATATTCATTTATTTATATTATATTTATTTATGATAGTATATTTATTTATTTATATTATATTTATTTATTTATATTATATTTATTTATGATAGTATATTTATTTATTTATATTTATTTATGATAGTATATTTATTTATTTATGATAGTATATTTATTTATGATAGTATATTTATTTATATTATATTTGTTTATATTTATTTATGCTAGCAAAAGATAGAATCGTTACACACTTTTTGAAAATCCAAAGCTAGTAATGAAAAACAAGTACTATATATGATGACGGGTGCAAACTTCGAGCATGGATCCTTCATAGTAGAGAAAACATAATGTTATAATCTCGCTAACATCAAAGTGAGGCCAACATGTATGGCCTCAGACACGTGTTAATTACGTCATTCCATTCATAAATTTTCACTGTTACACATTTCCCAATTCATCAGAGTATTTTTTAATTCATAATTTTGAAAAGAAGTCACGTGTCTGAGGCCATTCGGTCTGAGATGTTGGTTTCACGATTATGACGTCATATTCGCTCTACTACAATCCATTCATGCTCGTAGGGTGCAAACATCTAAAAAATTAATGATAGAACGTACATGCTAAAGTCCTGCCAGGAGCTGTTTTGTACATGGTTCCTACCAATCACTGCGTTCTGCCTTGAGGACGTCCATTTTGAATTTAGAATTGTGGATTGAAAAGGACGTTGTCAAAAACACTTATGCTGACGCAAACAAAGTGAGTTTTAAAGCTCAATTTGTTAGGTAGCCAATTACCGTTAAAAAATGTAAAGTTGGAATATTTAAAATGTTTTTTCTTTGTTTTGTTTTTGCGCCAACTTAGAATTTTCTTATAGTAGTACATGCCGTCCTGCCAGAAGGAAGAAAAACCCTTTATCAAGCGGTTCTTAACTTGTGGTATGCGCGCAGTAATCGAAAATTATAATACTAATGGCGAAAAGCATCTAAAATAAAAACGGAAAGTTCCAATTGCGACCCACGGCAACCTTTTGTCTGGGCGATAAACAATCGTTTTCTTCTTTGAGAAGATGGTAAACCCGGCTCCCTTCAGCCGCAATTGGGCTAGTGCCAATAAAAAAATATAATACTTAAAATCTAAAATAAAAGCCCATAAGTCATTCATTTGAGTCGCGTGATTCATTTGCCAGCTAACCTAAGAACATTACTGCCTTTCAAAAACAAACTTTTTCTGCGAGAAGAATGGGTGAAAAGGGGGTACTCATAAATGATTTTTTTTATCAAGGGGTACGTGCGATAAAAAAAAGATTGAGGACTACTGCCCCGTATGATTGTAAAGGTGAGTCCTACATGAAGTACGTTGCGTCCTTCTGGAAGGCCGTTGTACGCTCTATCATCAACAACGTAAAAAACCAAAAATTCCCCTTCGCTGCCTCCTTTAAGATTAATAAATGTTCCGAGTAATATGTTCCTTTTTGAGGAGTATTGTGTAAATGAATGCCTTCTTCTTCTTCTAAGGGAGACGGAAACGAGGGTCGCAGGAAGCACGGGGCGCCAATAATGCACACATCCTTTCTTGATGAGCGGTCACGCGCACGTGAGCCGAGAAATTGGCCAATTAGGAGAGAGAGGGATGACCCCTGTGCCCCCAACAGGTGGGTGCATCACACATCTGTGGTCAGGTTGGTCAGATATTATAAAGAATTAAAATATTATAGGATTTATAGCTTGGCTTTGGCTTGGTTAATTAACGTCGCACTAGATCTGCACAGTGGGCTATTGGCGACGGTTCGGGGTCTATCTCGAAGGAATACATATTCATACATATTCACACAGATACCTCCGTACATGCACCTCGTTATTTTAGAGCCATGGTCAGATGACGAGGAAACACATGAACTGGCACCCAACGCCTTCAATAGACTTCGGGACTTAGGACCCCGGTCAGATTGATCGTGCACCAGTCCCGTATACACGTCGTTAATTTTTGCGGATGTTCCGGACGACTTTTTGTAGCGAAGCTGGAAACCCTTCGAGCACAAGATCACTACTTTTTACTTTTCTTTGTCAACTCCATCGCCTAGAATCGAACCAGGAATCTTCGGATTTCTAGCTGACGCCTTTAACACGACTACGCAGGCCATAGGATTTATAGACAGAACCTCAACAACAAAAGAAAATAAAGAAGCTGTTGCGTCTGCCGACGCAGGTTCTCATTCACACCCCGTACGTGTTTTGCTTTGTTTCAAAATTTTACATTCATTAATGACTAATTTTGCATCGGACGAGGTAGAATTTATGTCCATCGTGCTATTTGTTATGAAGTTATAGTGTCGAGAATGGTGCACCCTAAAAGCATAATATAGTGTTCCTATCCTGATACCTCATGTAGCAGATTCAATGCTCTCGCGTCTATGTAAGGTTCCAGTTCAAGTGTTGTCTTCGTCATCTAATAATGGTTCAAAAATTACGAGGCAGTGTTCTAGGGTATTTCCTTCGAGATAAACCGCGAACCGTCACCAATAGCCCCTCAGAGTGCAGCTCTAGTGCGACTTTAACATGGTGCTTCTATCCTAATCCATGAATGGACTGTAGTAGAGCAAATATGACGTCATTATCGTGAAACCAACATCTCAGACCGAATGCATTAGACACGTGACTTCTTTTCAAAATTATGAATTAAAAAATACTCGCGATTGGCTGATGAATTGGGAAACGTGTAACAGTGAAAATTTATGAATGGAATGACGTAATTAACCACGTGTCTGAGGCCATACATGTTGGCCTCACTTTGATTAAACATTATGTTTTCTCTACTATGAAGGATACATGCTCGAAGATCCTAATACCCCGTGTAGAGCTGATTTAAAACTTGGCAGAGTTTAGATTCAGTAGATTATAAAAATATGAATTGGTCGCCAAAGCTCCCCCCCCCCCCCCCTAAAAAATACCTGGTTTATTTTATCTATCTTGCTTTTTATGTATATCCCATATTGCAGCATATTGTAATTAGATTTTCAAAGTAGTATCCCATTTCAAAGGATAAATTTAAAAACCTATTGCTTTTTTTTAGACCAACTTTAAAATTAAATTAATTACCTTAAAAGTTAATCAGAGTTTTTATTTTTAATATCTGAAATGAATTTAATATAAATAAAATAATTTAAATAAAATGAATTAAAAATATAATTAAAATTATATGCTAGACGAGGAAATAACTAAGTTTTTACAAACATCTGCAGAAAAATTATTGTAAAGAAACTTCCAGGCTTTTCCATGTTTTCTTTCATTTTTGGAATCGTCCACTTTTCTTCCGGTATCAATACAGTATATATCATAAAAAAAAAATTACAAAATTAATAATTATTAGCCGAATCCTTGAAAATTGGAACATAAAATAACTGTTAACGTTATAAAATTGTTTATTTTTTGTTATTCTTTATTGTTTTACAAAAAAAAAATAACTCGCTTTAAAAAAAAGTTTAAAATTGTTTTTAATAAATAAAATGATTTTGTTGAATTTATAATTGGGTGCTAAAGCGCTTCTTGGCTATATATTGCTGTCTATGTCTATCATCGTTTTGCGCTCGTTTGTTTTGTTACCCTTTTCACTCATTGAAAGTTGGGGAATCGACGTTCTCTGTGCTTTACCGTTTCTCCGTTTTCGTAGAAGCAGGTCATTCTTCGGTGGCTTCATTTATTTGCGTAAACAGGTGAGCTTCAATTAGGTGTAAGCATCGGTGGTTCAGTGGTAGAATGCTCGCCTGCCACGCGGGCGGCCCGGGTTCGATTCCCGGCCGATGCAAATTCGTATTTTGAGAAATTTATGCTTAATTGTTAAAGTTAAACTTCTAATTAAATAAATATCATACATAAAAATACTATCGAAAATATTTTCTTTAAAGCAGTAGTTATTTGAACATTATTCATAATCTCGATTAACTGTTTCCAGTTTGTACATAAATAAAAAAAATTAAAAATCTATAACTTTCTTTTATTTAAAATATTTTTCTTTTATTTAAAATATTTTTCTTTTATTGAAAATATTTTTCTTTTATTGAAAATATTTTTCTTTTATTTAAAATATTTTTCTTTTATTTAAAATATTTTTCTTTTATTTAAAATATTTTTCTTTTATTTAAAATATTTTTCTTTTATTTAAAATATTTTTCTTTTATTTAAAATATTTTTCTTTTATTGAAAATATTTTTCTTTTATTGAAAATATTTTTCTTTTATTGAAAATATTTTTCTTTTATTGAAAATATTTTTCTTTTATTGAAATTTTTTTTTTATTTAAAATATTTTTCTTTTATTCTATTCATTTTTACAGTCATAATTCTTTTTCTAATGAATTAAAACTCAATCATGAAAGTTTCTTCCAAGATAAAACTATGATTTTAGCAAATATAATCAAAACTGAAACATTAATTTTTGAGATTTGCTCGAACAAATACAGATTCACCTGCAAGTTTATTAGCATGACACTAAAGCAATTAAGAAGATGCATTAAGAAGCTGTATTCATAATTTCTACACCGGAAATTTACATTTTGGGATGGAAAACTTTAAATTAAAAAAAAAAATGCTTAATTTGATTATATGCTGTTTTTTATATACTGCGACTTGGCAAACATACTATAAAGAATAGGATATGGCTGATTCCCCGCTATTTGTCTTTGATCTCTAACTGTAACTTCTGGATTGGGCAAGACATTTTGTTGACTTGAAGCCAATGTGGAAGCAGCCATGCTAGGCCCCACTTTCCTCGCTACAGTAATAGTTTGTAAATTTATCATGTTAAAATAAGCCGACATGCATTGATTTTGGCTGAATTTTTTAACATTTTATTTTGAAACCCATTTCAAACGCAATCTGCGATTAAAATAGAAAGTCATTCGCAAGTCGAATCGGTTCATAAGCAAAAGTAAAAACTATTTGTTTGGCAATATAAAAATTCATTCTATAAGAATAAAATATAATATTTATATACATTTAATATTTCTACAATGCTATGGTATTAAAAAACACCACTAACTCATTAAAAAAAATTGGGGGTTGAGTATTTCTGCTTCCACAGTGGCTTCAACTCGCCCATAGAGGAAACAAATTTTGAGCCTTCCAGAAGTTACAGTTAGAGTTCAGTGGTATTTGCAGAGCCTGATTACCGAATAGGCCCGGGAAGCCCAGGCTTACACTTTACAATTTTGAGGGGGTCCCAAATCATACATTTTACATAAATATTTAACTGCCCTAACATAGTTTGCTACTAAATCTACCTTAAAAAAGTGGTATTATTAACTTTAGCAAAAAAAAGTTACCACTTTTGTTACATTTGTTCAAATATTGGGGGGAAAATAAAAAAACATACAGAATATTAGGAATATGCATTAGTTATTATTTTTTTTTAATATAATTTAATAATGTGTTTCGTTTAAATGGCATTCAGAGGCAAGGATTTTAGTGCATGTAAACGCTCGATTTGATGTTCAATGGTATATTTGAGAGCAATAGGGCCCCCATTTAAAGGCGGGCTTCCCTTGATTCAATACCTTAATCGGGCCCTGGGTATTTGTCCCTGTAACGTTTTGTTTTTATTTTATTATATGTTAATTAGCGTAAAATAAACCTACTTTTTTTAGTGAGTTTAGTTAGGTTTCAGTTTAGTTAGGTTTAAAAAAATCGGGTTTATTTTACGTTAATTGATATATAATAATTTTTTTCTTCTTTTTAAATGTTGCAGAAAGGACAAATATCGTAGAGTGGCCCATGTACTACTAAAAAAACTGCATTTCCTGAAACGGAAGTTCAGTACATTCTCTTTCTTCCTTGTACAACAGCAGGTGAAACTCCACTGGAAAGAGGACAATTGTCTTGTTTGTTGACACACACACAACTGTTAAAGCCACATTAGGCGAATGACTCAAAGTCCCGCATTCGAAAGGCTTATTCATTCGCGATAAATGAGAAGTCCAAACATGGCTGTTCAATTATTTGAACAGGTTTCCTAATATGCTTGTTTGCTGCAGTTATGTCGCGGCAAATTATTTAAAAGTCAATATTCTGCGAAAAATAAGGGGTTGCCGTTATTACGTTGAATAATGTTGTCTTTTGTCCCTTTTTTTCAGGGTTGTTCTCCCACAAAAATCATGTAGGCACAGTCCTCACTTTATCATAAGGTCTTTTTACGAGAGCCTGCTCCTTCTTGCGTCTTCGGTAAACTGTAGATTTCATGAACATCACTTTCAACCTGTTTAAGTATCTTATGTGAAGTTGAACTTCATTGTGGTATTTTGGCTTCATAGTGAAATCTTCGACAAATCGTCACTTTCCACAGTATTTACAGGAATGCTTTAAATACTGAACTCTAACTGTAACGTCTGGAACGCTCATAACCAGATCCTTCTATGGGTGCGGTTGAAGCCTTACTGTAAGCAGCCATACTGTACCCAAACTATTTTTAAAAGTGATTTTGTGGTGTTTTTCTTCTAAAACCGTTATAGAAATGCTAAATATATTTAGATATTTTATTTTCTACATATAGAATCAATTTGTATATCGCCAAAAATATAGTTTTTCTTTTTGCTGCTTATCCACTTATTATTGGTTAAAACGGATTTCAAAGAATAAGCATTCACAATGTGTGGTTTTAAGGGAATTTAACAAAAATAATAACCAAAAGCACAACAATTTGGCCTATTTTAGCATGAACAATATACGGAATATAGAGGTAGAAATGGAAGTGGGGTACACTTTTTTTGGCCTTCAATTAACTTCAAGTCAACAAATAGCCTTGCCTAATCCAGAAGTTACTGTTAGAGATCAGAAGGTTTAAAATGTCGATTAGTAAAATGGAATTGTAGATATCGGCGTTCATTTCAATTTAAGCTCGCACTCTCCGGTACACAGGTCAGAAAGGGGACTGGAGTAATGGCCGACTTGTTCGACGCGACTCATTTTCCTCTACACGGTGGTAGGTCAATTAACCCCCATAGGCTGTTTACCCTGGAGTCATGTGGTATGTTTCTTTATGCGTGAGATATAAGCAAATCCAGCGTCTATTGTAAGTGTGCCAAAATGATTAAAGGATCTGAAAAATAAATTATTTTTTTAAAGGAAGTTAGGCACGGATGCGCGTAAAATCTTCCAATAAAGCAAAACACGTACAGGGCGGGGGAAAGGCATCCGACGTTAGATGGAACATCGTCAATGCGGAACAAATTCAAATAAATTCCAAATAACAGATTACGCTACTTCATAAGTAAAACATCAAATAAATATAAGTTTATGTTACTACCGTCAAATCTTACAACTCTATGGTTTCTAATCTTACAACACAGTGGTTTCTAAACATTTTGCGTGCGACTTAATTTCCAATTGACCGATTTTGTGTCACCATTAGTAAGTATTTATAAACAATAAAGTTGTCATTTCATGTCCAATGTCGTTAAGTAGATGTAGATATGCACGTAGATCGAATCTATTTTCCTTGTCAAGTCAGGGCTGGTGTTATTCTACGCTTTATTTGCTTTGGCGGAAACGGGCGATACCCTTCACGGAAACTATTTTTCCAAATGACTAATTTCGAATGGAGGTTGACGTTGTTTAAAAAACTGACTAGGCGACTTTAGTTTTGCAGTTAAGTGTTCCGAGCAATTAACCCATGGCTAGCAAATGGAGCGAATATTTTTCTCAAAATTTATACCTTTACAGTTGCGATTATTATTATTATTTAGCAAATATCTTTCCGATTTGTGATATTCGATAATAGATAAAGATAAAATAAATGGCGCGGAATAAAGTTCTAATGAAGAAATAATGGCGCGCAGTGTTCGTTTTTGGAATATCGTTAACTCCTTTTATGGTTTTAATTTTTCTTGACTTAATGGTGTGTAAAAAAACAGAGATAGAAAGATTACATTTTGTTTTTAAAAAGGGTAATTTAACTTTAAAAAGACGTTTATTTTAAAGGTAGATGCAAGCAACATTTTTTCCTTTCAAATTGATTTTTGCAATACCGTTCCGTATTTGAAGCAACAGGTTAGAAATATTTCCTGAATATTGTATATCCTGTATTTATCATAGCTAGTTCTAAATAGGGATGGGTGAGAAGGATTATGAGAGCAGGGGTACTCACAAATGAAAAGTTTTATCAAGGGGTACGTGAAAGAAAAAAAGGTTGAGAACCACTGAGTTAGAACATCCAAATGTCAGTGGCGGCCCGTGGTCGAATATGTTAGTGCAGCCGAAATCATGTGAATTCCCCCCTCCCCCCCATTTTCCAAAAACCATACATGAACGGAAATTATTTATTATTCACTACTCAAAACAAAGTTTCCTTTCAATTTTTACAAAATGATAACATGCGAAAAAAATAGAAAACACTTACTTATTTTTTGAAAATTAAAGCAATCCTGCTTTCTTTTAAACATGCGAATTGGTCAATTTTAATATTAACTTACATAACGAAACAACAGCAGGACCATGTCCTGAAACAACAGCACTCAGTAAATGTATCACGAAAACCATTTCCGTTTGGAGATATTCTCGTAAGTTCTCGTTTCACCTACGAGCCAATCAGCATATCGAACCTCAAGTGCAGCTAAAACAAGAAAATTCATTTCGGCTGTACTTTCTCACAAATGCAGTGCATTAGCATAGGGGGAATCTCCATACTACGTAGAGGTTGCCATGGCAACGATGCAGCCGATTTCGAATTTCGCTTTTTAGCTGCAATTTTGATTGAATGGAGTTTTTCCCCCTCCTGAATTGTGCATTACGGTAACATTCTTGCTATTTATCGGAGATTTTGTTTACTACCGTAGAAATTTCATTTTCAATTATAATCTTCATTTAAGAAAATTAGTAAAATATCCGATTTTAGTTTTAAATTACACTAATGAATTTAGGTGCAGCCCGGCTGTACTTGCTGTAGTGGGCGAGCCGCCACTGCCAAATGTAGTTGAAACTTAGGCTTAATTTTTTATTTCTTATATTTAGTATCCAACTGCCAAGATTGAAAAAATAATATAAATTTTCTTCCTAGAAAATTGAAAATATATGTATCAATAAAACCTTTTATCATGCTAGCATATCATATTACTGCAAATGGGATCATCCTAATCCTACAGTTATTCATTGGACAATTAAATAAAACTTTAACCCCTATTTTTCACACCATACTTAAAAAGTATCATTCAAGTCATAGGCGAAGGAAATGGAGAGACTCATGGGACTAATGCCCCCCCCCCATAGGATTTCAAATCAAAATTACCTACCAATATCATGAATATACTAAAACAGATCTTAGAGACAAAAAAAATTAATACTATTTTAGAAAAATATGATAATTCAAAATTTTAATAATAACAAAATTGTTAATTTTTTTAAAGAAATTTAAACAACTAATTAGGTAACTAACAAACTATTGATAATTAACAATTACTAATTCGCAACTAATTTCTAATTAATGGCTAATTACTAACAAGCATAAATGCTAATGAGCGTTTATTTTTTTACATTGGTAAATATTTTGGAAATGGAACTAGTGAAGCCCTTTCATATTTTTTTAATTGCAACGCCACTGATTCAATGTTCTTTATAAGAGACCATATGACAAACAAATCCAATGTCTGCATAATTAGCACCTGCAGATCTATTGAACCAGAATGGATTCCCGCCAAACTGCATGCCATCCGCATCCTTCAGCCAATGTCAACAGCCATCTGTACTTGACATTGTCCTCCCAAGATGGCCATCTCGCCCTCCCCAAGGTTCAATATCTGTCCATTGTTGATAAGGATCGATGGATCGTCGGCTTCCGATACGACACAGCAGCAGGTTCCGTGCTGTTGACCCTCCCCCCCTGAGGTGGCGAAATGCACAAGTTGAGCAGATTGTGGTCAAGCGACTTTCTGTGCTCACTAGGGCGTGGAGTAATTCGGGATTTGACCCCCAAGGCTAGATTTTCTATAGTTTATATTAGACCCGGCAGGCCCGTCGCAACGGGGGTTTAGGAACAGGGAGTCCGACCCCCCCAAAAATCTGGAAACCCTGAAAGTTGGGAATTTCAACTTCTAAAGACCCCGAGTTGGGAAAATTTATGCCGGAATAAAAATTAATATTATTAACAAATGAAAGCTAGTGAAGATTAGAAATCGCACAAGTTGTAAGGTTACATTTAAATTAGACATCAGAACGGACACTGCAGTGGAATATAGGTGCAACAAATCAATGCTTGTGAGAGAACTGTTTAATAAGACCTAATATAAAAAATGTTGATAAGTTGGAATTGGGAACTTTCAGCACTGTTGAGTTGGGAATTTCGAATAGTTGAGTTGAGAATTTCGAATCGTTAAGTTGAGAAATTTCTTGTCTCAAAATTAATATTATTAACACATGAAACCTAGGGAAGATTACAAATCGCCCAACTTGTAAGATGACATTTAAATTAGACCTCAGATCGGACACTGCATTGGAATATGAGTGCAACAAATCAATGCTTCTGAGAGAACTGTTCAATATTACCTAAAATATATATAAAAAAAGATGAAAAATGTCGATTAGTTGGAACTGGGAACTTTCAGCACTGTTGAGTTGGGAATTTCGAATCGTGAAGTTGGGAAATTTCTCGTCTCAACCCCCCCCCCCCCCCCCCCCCCAATACTTTTTGTGTAAAGGCACTGCCGGGTACTAATATAATTTTCCCGGGTTTAGTGGAGGGGAGGGGCTAACAGAAAAATAAGATATGGAAAGGAAGCTAAGATATGGAAAGAAAGATAAGATATGGAAAGAAAGATAAGATAAAAAAAATAAGATATGGAAGTAAACTCGACTTTAAAATCTACTGCAGCAGAATATTATAATTAACTTTCAAAATATAGGCTGATAAACATAGATCCTTTTAAAAATTTTTTAGTATAGATTTTTATGTTTTTATTAGTATAAGAAGAGTCTACGAAGTGAGTTTGCACCTTCTCTTTGAAATTAAGATAACTAGAGCATTCATGAGTCAGATGCAATTAGAATTTGTCATAAAAATCTCTAACGACACTCAAGAAAGTTTTGAATCCCAAAATAGTTTTCACTTGCTTGGAACTTTAAATGTTTTTCAATTTATTTATTTCAGAAATATCATAAAATGGGGTATATTTATGAATTTAATTGAGCGTAAGTGTGTTAAAAGGAAACCTATATATTACGCTTATAGGAACCACATATGCAAGAAATTATGTAACATTATTTACTCTTAATTTTTTAATAAAAATGCACATACGATGCATATATTGCGGATTTTAAATTATTACTTACCACGTGAATTACTTAGAAAATAAGATCAAATTAAATTAAGTACAGTGTAATAATTTAAAAACTACAAAAAAAAAGTGCAAAAGAATTTTCCTATAACAAAGTATCATTTCTGTGAGTATGAAAAATAAACGTTTTTAAGTCATAAACATAAAGATTTTTTTAAAAAATGTTTTTTTTTTAATATACTTATCAAACAACTGCTTAAATACTCAGTTCTATGTTCTTACTTTCGTCTAAAATGAACTCGGAAATAGAACTTTTGATTAATTATTTAAAAATAGTAGTCGCCATTTAATCCGACGAATAAAGTTGGTTTTGGTAAAAAAAAAGCATTTTTTTTTTAATTAAGAGCGTGCAAATTTATTGTCACGTTGAGAGAGATGTTTTTTTTTTAAATCTTCCATTTTCTTTGCGGTTGAAAATTAATATCAATTCATTTCTGAAGGCTTAAATCTCGGTTTTTAGTTCGAAAGAACGCTGTAGGAATAAAATGATATTTTCGTTCTAAAAAAGACGTCATAAAAACGAAGACCAATGTTGAAACAGATGGCTTTCTGTATTTTTTTTTATTGAAAACAAATACAATATTAAGGATTTTATGATAATGGAGGTCAATGCCTGATAAAAAAAATTGTTACTTTGTTACTTACTACATACCGTATATACTCGCGTATAAGCCGAGAAATTTAAGTCAAAATCTTCATCAAAAAGTAAGGGGGTCGGCTTATACGCGGGTCAGTAAAATTTATAAAATAATTTGCCTAAAATGGGAAAAGAAGAGAAGTTGAAATTAGCGGATTCTTGAAGAAACGCTCCGACAGATTTACCCGATTCGAGATCGAAAATGTGCGTCACATGTGCTGACTGAAGACCGTTCTGCGCATCGCGGCGTAATCGTAACCCAAAATTGCACTCGGATAAATAATCAGTTTAACTAAATAAAAGGTATATATTTTGATAAGTATTTAATTGGTTTGTAGTATCTATGAAGCTAGTACACGTTACTTTAATAAGATTTTGGATGGAAGACTAAGAAGTTGACATCGTGCGTAGCGAATGGCACCCCTTAAAAGTCGATGTCTATCTTACTCAATTGCAATAATTAAACAACATTTATTTCGCCAATACATATTTTATTACTTGATAATATTATGTAAACGAATTAATAGTTGTCTTATTAGAATTTTGGATGGAATTCACTTTAAAGCGCTAAAATCGGGACGTTACTAATCCGCGAATTCAAGCTCTACTTTTAAGTAATTTATTTCGTAATAAAAACTAAATATTTTAATAAGAAGTATACATTTATCCATAATATACTAGTATTTCCTTCCGAGGTGGATAAAAAAAATGCTGATCCGTATTTAATCGCGACAGTAGTCGCGATGTTGACCAAAAATAGCTGGCGTTTTCTAAGTTTTTAAATCTTTACAAAACGATGTTAAGAATTAGAAATTGCACATTTTGGTATTTTTAAGTTTATGGTTTAAAATATTTCACTATGATATTAAGATAAATGTAATTTAAGAAATCCGATGGAGGTTTGAAAGACACAAGAACATCACGAGTGGTACATACTTTTTAAGCACGATGGATTGTCGCGAAGTTCGAGGAAGGCCGTTTCTCCAGCCACTGTTTTTTATATTTTGATTTCTCGGCTTAAATATTTATTTTAAGAATTAACATTTCACTCTATTTTCGATGATTTGCCGATTTTAATCGGAATTTTTCATGTACGAAAATACAACTCGGCTTATACGCGAGTTTTCAATTTTGGACAAAAAATCGTCCTAAAATTAGGGGGTCGGCTTATACGCGGATCGGCTTATACGCGAGTATATACGGTATGCTTTTTTATAAGGTAAATCAAAAGAAAGATGGAAAAATTGGTTGTTCTTTTTATCATAGAAAAGTAAAATGGATTAACAATTCTTTTATCATTTCAAAACACAATCGCATATGATTCATTTCCTTGACTCTTTTCAAGTTTAGATTTATGAAATTTTTCGTTTGTTTCATAGAGCTATAATAATTACTTGATCGTATGCTGCTTATTACATGTTTTTTTTCAATTAATAAATTCCTTATAAAGTAAGTACGTTTTTTAATAATCAAGTTATAATTGGTAACCACTAAGCTAAAATAATAATAAAAACTGGAGCGAGTACTCAGCGTGCGCGACTACTTTACCCTTTTTTGAGGGAAGGTAGAAAAAATAGTTCTTCCGCATAGGTTTGCGTAGATTTAAAAACGCATTTCTGGCAATCAAAAATACATTAAATGTTTTGACATACTTAATTCGTTATTAACTATTAAAAGAAGACAAAATATAAAAAAAAAACAGTTTAAAATTTTTTTTGTGACGTCTCGTAAGACTCCAGCAAAGGAAAGATAGAATGTTTTCTCGACCTTTCTTCAGATTAGTATGCATCCGCGCGGTACAATAAAGTACATTGTTGCTCATTGGGAGTACTCTCTCCATTGTCTATTATAGTTTTAGCTCAGTGTAAGGTCAGAGGAGTGTATTAGTGGTCAAACTATTTGGCGCGGCCTATTTTCCTCTTCACGATGGTAGATCATTTATCCCTTTTCACTGATTCCCATTGGAATTATGAGGCACTGAAATATCGACACTTTTAATGTCACAAAATTTCGGTCGATGACCTCTGTACCTAAACCGATTTTAAAGTTGTATTTACGTAAAAAAAACCATGATGAAATGGGGTCAGAAAAGACTTTAATAAATTTTTAGATAACGCAAAATAACACCTGTTGATGTCGTAAGGGGAAAAAAAACCTAAAATGAATAAGGAAAAGAATAATAAATAAAAAATTGAAACAAAAAAAACATGCACAAAGAACATTACTGTTTTCGCGACCTTGGGCAATTCAATACTGTCCTTGTTCGTCCAGAGAAGCGAAATCGTTTGCAGCGAAAGATTCTAAAAGATTAGATCTAATAATCTTTTCATTGTTGCCAACAATCAGAACGTAAATGTTGGTGAAGAATTCCTAAGCGCGTTCCAAACAAGAGGAAGAATATGTTGTGACGACATTTTTATTGTTTTGGACTTGGACCTGATTTCAAGGTGTTTTCGTATTGTCCCTTGTGTTTTCCAATATTTGTTTCGGAATTGAAAGCCAATTTGGCTAACAAAAAATGGCCACGGTCGCGAATGATCCTTATCGGTTGTTGTGTTCCAGGAAGAAGTGAAATGGTCATGAGGTCATGCATAGTAACTTTGTATTTCGGTCAAAGAATAAATGAGGTTGAAAATACTTTTGGAGGATTTTTTTTGTATCCCAATCTGGTAAATTCTACTGTCAAAAATTGTCGCAACACTGATTAAAAAATAATGAGTTGCTTTTGCAAACAAATAAAATAGAGTACTTTTATACATATAAGGAAGTTTTACTCGTAAGTACTTGATAACTATAATTGATATAGTAAAAACTACTATAATTGATAAAGGAGAAAAAAAATTAATTGAAATAAATAATTTTTTTTCGAAGGACTGTCAATGTACTTTTTAGTGCAAGCATAATTTGGCGTCACTTTTTTTTTTTAAGTAACATTTTGTGCAACTTGGCAACATCAAGCAACTTGGTTATATATTTTAATTTTTGCGTATTTTTTAAAAATTAAAACAATATATTATATTTGCTAAATTTTTTGAATACCAAATTTGATAACTATAATCTAATGCAGACAGAAAATAAAAAGTATTCTCAATTGAAATATTCGAATATTAAAAAATAATTAAATAATAAAATATAGGGCACATTGTTTATCTAATATTGTACAATTAACCTTTCTACGCTCAAATTTGTCACTCATTGGAATCGCATTTGTAAAATTTAACTATGCTAAATCCAATAATATCGAGTTTAGAGTGAGATTCAAATGCGCCAATTTAGTGATAATTTTCGCCAAGTGGAACTCAGTAATGAACTACTACTATTGGCATTATTTTAATGCTAGGGTTAAAATATCACAAATGTTTTTTGTTATTTAACCAAACAATTTCATTATTGCGATTAATTAAAAGGTGAAATTTAACTTGAACTGAAGTAAAGAAAGTCAAAATAAAGTATTTTAAATAAATTCATGATTAGTTAAAAACAAGAATTTGTGTTAAATTAAGTTTGCTCTGTAGACTCCTAAAACGACTGCACAAACGAGAGCGTTAGACACGCCCACAGAAGGCGGAGGTAGGCGTCACTATAACGTCAAAAATTTCCTTTCCCCGCCCTCCGTCAGAAAGCGCGAAAACGAGCACACCTTATATATATAGTCTCCACTATCCTTGCTGATGTCTAATGTTGAATATCAGTTGAAGGTCATGTGTTTATTACTCTACTAAAAAAAATTCACAAATAAAACCTAGATGGTTGATGTGACGTTGTTTAAATGGTTTAGATAATCCAATTGATCAACTAGCCTAAACTCGTTTGTCTATTCGTTTGAACCAGCTTAAAGGGGTGTTACCCTTCTGCCTATTAACCGGAGCCAGACTATACAAGAGTTTGTGCTTACCGAATCCAATGATAAAATCTGTAACAGAATGTCACTAAGTCATGTTCAAAGTCTTGGACATGTCACCCAGCAACTGTTTAAACAATCGCATCAACACTATTTTTTACTGAGCAAGTAACGAAACAACACGAATATGTGGAACACTTGATAAAGCTAACATGGAAGGAATCTTTTAAGACCTCCCCCCCCTATCCCTTCTAAATAAATCTCAGAAACAGGTCTCTTAGATAAGATAGGAGAGAGACTGTTGTAACAACACAGCTGATAAGTCTGAAAAATGATACGGGAACTGAAACATAACGGATAGGTAAAGTATAATACTAGATAAAGTAAATATGGTTGCAATTTAACGGCTACATACGAAAGTTATTTCCGTGTATTTTAGTTTATCTAATGATGATGAAATGTTTTTAATAACATTTTAATTGAATAGAGTTTGATTCCGTTTAATAGAGAGGCTGAGGTAAAATTAATTTAAGTGAACTATATTAGATGCTGGAGGGACCGTTCTTTTACTACGTCACGCACCCATGGGAGGTAGGGGATCTATCTGTGGCATGACATAGGGAATGGGGACTCAGTAGTTGCGTGACGTAAGAAAATTTTGCAGAAAAAATGCTGATCTTTTCAATGGGATGTAAGGTAAAATACACAGAACGGGCGCTTTAATAATTATTTTTTTAACTGAGAAATTTACTGTGACGTGACATGGGGGAAAGGGTAAGGTCAACGTGACAGTGCGTGACATAGTTGGAAGGAATGTACAAAAATATGAAAAATAACAGGACGTAATAAATGAGCGCTTCTTAATATGAATTACATTATATCCTTCTTTCAAAGACCGCCACTGAATCCCCCAATCAGAGACTGATTTACGGTAGGGCATTCGGGCCTCTCATATTAAGAAGGCCACCAACTATTCTTATAAAACTGAAGAATGTGAAAATATTAAAAATAAATTTACTAAACTAACGATTTTTTTAAAATCAATATTATTTTTCGAAAATTATTTTTGTTGCAGTATTTCTACTATTTTATCCAATAAAATCACTTTCATGTGTGTGTGTTTCCTGCACGTTCTTGATGCATGTCATCTTTAGCATCGCAATTTAGCACTTCATTTTAAGATACGTTGAAGTGGCCCGAATTTTCTTTTGCCCTGTATTAAGATGACGAAACCGATTTCTCGGAGTAGTCGAGTCACTCTCCAAGCGACTGCTCGAAGGAGGTACCAGCTGTTTTTGAAAAGCAATGTACCATTGCCCGGTGCCAAAACCGCTTCTCGACCTTGAACTTAGTTTCCTATCAATATCTACCCCGCGTTGCGCTCCTCCCGTCTTCATTACGACACTGAAAAATAAGAACAGAACATAACTCACCTAGAGGCCAACCCTTAGTTTTCTTTATAAAAAAAAAAACCGAAGAAAATCGGACAATATAATTTCACATATCAAACAGACGTTGGAGATGTAAGATGGCGCTCCTATGATTTTCCGCAGGTGGTCTCGCTTTTGTGCGACAACAGACGGCACGCGCCTTTGTTCCTTGGACGCGCGCGAAAAATAGAAGAAAAACGTTCCATTTCGGCAGATGGCAGACGATAGTGACACGTGACGCGTGCCCGCAGATGGGGCCGGCACCTCTCGTGGCACGCGCACCTTTCGGACCCCCCCCCCCCCCCTTCTTGGTTACATCAGGTATAAAATGAGGAGGAAATGTGTGCTATGAATGAAAGTGTTTTTTTTTTTACTTTGGGAATTTATTGGGGTACCACAGCTGTGGTATATTTTAATTCCCAAAAGTAGACATCTCCCTTATTTTTGTAGTTTTTTTTTATATAAATGGATTTGACTTTCTTTTGAAATACAAAATAATAATTGAGTTTCGAAACTGTCAAATTAAATTGGAAGGAGTTATCAACCCCCTCGAACAAGCAAAACAGGAAATCGCAGTTGCGTCTTTGTGACGTCATTTTTCATTTTTTTTTTTTTTTCGTTTTTAATAATCGTCATCAACTTTACGGTTCTATTGCAAATTGATGTTACAAAATAGTTAAGATGTACCGTTAAATTAAAATAACATGAGAATCTAAAGGAAAATTAGAAAATTTTGTAACAAAACGGTCACAAAAATATATATGAAATCTGAGATTGTCGTTGTTCTAAAGGCACTTGGATTCACAACAACTATCACGTGTTTGAATTCCTGAAAATATACGTTATTATTAATATTAAATATTTCATTATTAATTTTATAGTCAAACTTCGTCATCCCATGCATCACCATCATAAATGATAACTTGGCGACATCGCATTTGCAAAATATATATTCTTTCTACATTAAGGTTGCATTGTTAGATAGCATATTCACTCTTGCTTCATTTAATCACTATTTTGCAGTGTATTTTAGTGACATATTAAAAAAAAATTCGAAAGTTTTTCTTTTGAAAAGATACATGTATACCTTATCAGGTGGATACTGGTGATTCGGTCATTGTTGAAATGTTATTTTCAATATGTTTGATATTCGTTGATATTTTTCGCATCTTAAATGTAAACGTTGATGGAACAGCGGCTAACTACTAGTTATATATAAATATACATTAAATCATTCTCATAAAAGTAATTGATTTCTATAAACATAAATGTTAGTAACGCTCACTAAAATTAATTTAAAATAAATATAACTGGATTTATTATTTGTCAAGTTTTGAATTAAAATCCAAACCTTCGAAACTATTTTAAAATGAATGAAGAACTTTTCGGTATTGGAAAATTTCATATTTAAATGCTCCATATCGCATTCTTATGGAAATGTGTTGTGTTACATTTAGAGAGGGAACAGTTATTTTTCATATAAAACCAATAAATCTTTCCGTATTAATTTAAAATTTTCCCCTTCCGCGAGTTTTTGAAGAAAGCGCGCAAACATTTCCAACATCTTCATTTCTTTCCATTCGTTCTATCTTTCCATCCAGATGAATGAGTGAAAGGTGGGAATAAAGTTTTCGAATAAATCACACAGCCAAGATAAATGCACCGCCATTTTATAGGAAAGTTTTTTTTTTTTTTTTAAATATATATCCAAAATACGGCATAAAAATACGTCATACGGCATTCCGTGCCATTTCATTCATCTACGTCATATGTAAAATATGTTTTGCAAAAATAGTGAAGAAATCGTTTGCATCGGGGTTTTTCGAATTCCTTAAATTCTGTGGATTCTTTTGGGCGGATAAGATTGATTAACTTTAACCGTAGCCTCATTGAAATTCCGGTGTGATATATAAACAAGTTTAATTTCGTTTTTCTCTTTTTGTGTGGTTATGGATGCAAGTTCATTTTAAAAGTGTATGAAAATAAAATATACATTAAATATTATATTATATCTTTTGTTGCCTTTCGGATGTTTGATTTATATTATGCAGGATAGACCAGTCTTTAAATCCCGCTTATGTTACTCATAAAAATTCTCTATTAATTTATTTCTTTTAGTTTAGTGCTTCATACACTATTGACGTAATACAAATGAAATGCTTAGAATACCAGTTTAATATCTTTAAATGTGTATGACCATTCCAAACGCAAGTTTAATAGCTTGCTTTCAACTAAAGAATTATAATGACATCAAGAATGTAATTATAAAGTTTTGGTAAGATAACAATAGTTTAAAATAAAAATATAATTGTGAAATTTATTAGCTGTAAAATGGGGTTTTAAATCTTAAATATTTGAAATTGTATCTAAATTTCATGTTTTTGCGTCGTAACATAAGTTTTTGAATAATTAATATTTCGTTATGCGCAATACGCAGATATTTATTCCATAGGTATGTTGTTACTTAGTGTTATCCCAACTACCTTAGTGGACGTCGCCAAAGTTAAGGAGTGTATTAAATTCCTGATTGCCCGTAGAGTGTTCAACCATGCTCTTCATTTACACTGACAGCAATAAAAATACGGTAACCCTAAAATAACGATAAAAATAAAATTACTTCAAGATATCAACCATAAAATTATTTCGAGAGTACAATATTTTGAATTATATATTCTATTCTTGTGTAAAGAGTCGCCATACCTCGCCAAGCTGGCTTCGGTAATACGTTAGTACAGGTATTTTAATGCCAAACATTTATACTTTTTACAACTTTAAATAAGTCTAACGTCAAGTTTATAACTCTAGATAAAGCCATCAAGTTATGCAACTTCAGATAACCGACATCACATAAAAATTTTTCTACGCGTATTCCATTTGCATCTCAAACAAGCAACATGTTCTATTCATCTACATATTCCATATGTTCAATAAAACAGAACTACGCAACAGAACTTTATTTGAATCGATAATATAGTTCGGCAGTTCCTAATAAGAATTTTTTTTAATCCTTTTCGACGTTTTGTCTTGTGTTCTAAATTTCTATTCTTATTGTTGCACACTATCATTGCTTCATACAGTTCGTCGAACACGTTTCGAACAGATTAAATTTATTTCAGACGACATTATTACTTTTATCTACGACGAAGCATTTTCAGGAGATTCCAAAGCAAATCTCTTTTCCTATAAGAATACATCCTACATTTTCTTATTTACTTCCTAAAGTTCTTTTCATTCGAATGCTGCAGGATGTTCAACAACTGAAAATGCATTACGTAAAAAAAACGTAAAGCGTTTATGCAGAACATTTATTTTTGAAAATAGCATTATTCTTCTAATAAACTTTACGAGTGATAGTTCAAAGCAATCCTTGCAAGAGTTCTTTCCCATGTATTTTATTCGTCGTACTACTTTTTATACTTTAATAAGAAGAAAATCGTTTTACTCTAAACAAATTTGTTTTGTGGTTTCATCAAATTCTATAGAATTTATTACATAGGATTTTTATTATGTTAGTAGGGACCTGAAACCATAAAGAGTATCTGAAAGCACCTGAGAAAAAAAATCTTGTTGCCTTGATACAGTAAAGATAATTGAATTCGATCTCGGTAAAATGTTTTGTTACTTCTTTCAACATATTGAATGAAATTTGGTATGTCAGTTGTTGTATTAGTTGCATTGACGCAACTATTTTATGCATATCGTTGGGTTAATTCTCAAACCATGGGTTCAGCCGTAGTACAGCTGCTTCGTGACGGAATGCAAGCGATTCACATGTAAATGTGGAATTGTTTTAAAGCAAGAAGTTCTCGGAATACATGACTGGTTTTCGTCTCAAAGCAAGGAAAAGTTATCAGCGTTTTCCAAACGAATCAGCTGAATGTGCTAAAACACTTTTTAAATGTTTGCTCCTCAAATACAGGTATTTTAATAAGATGCTTATATTTATTTAATTTTTTTTTAAACATGATAATATGTATGACTTTTTATCATGCATTTTTGAAATTTTTTTTTAACAAAACCCTGAAAATTATTTTGTTTTTGATTTTCGGATTAGATGTAGGAATCGTTTCTTTATATACATAATTGCTTTGCAAATAAAATGAAAGAAATTTTCATATTGATCTAATAAAACAACCTTTCTCTTTTGAACATATCGAAACAGGTTTATCACATCACCTAAGTATTAAACACAAACTGGTAAGTTTAATATAATTATTTTTTATCAAAATATGTTAATGGGTAGGTAAAATAACCGTTCAAAAAATTGCAAGACAGACTGGCTTATCCTTTTGCCCGGCTTAGGTATCAAGATGGGGTGGACGAAACTGAGATAAGCAACAGCCCCCTCTGATAATATGATATATCCTTTATTAGAAGTCAGCTGTTGAAGGGAAGGGAGAGGGGGACGGGAACAATACAGGATTATATGGCACACAGCTGCTTACTTGCATGAAGCACCACAATGCATGAGGTTGACCCTCTTATTCAAGGTTTAATGGAAGCAACAAATTCTTCAAAATATCGTTTTTGAAATATTTTACGTATTTTTAATCCCCAATTAACTACCTTTAAAATGATATATATATTTATTTTTACTGCAATTAGAAAGTACTGAAATTTAATAAAATAAATTAGTCTACTCTTGTTAATAGGTAACATGTGTCTTCTTCAAATCCATTTTTCTCAAAATATGAATTTTTGGGTTCGATGTACGTTTTTTCAGGACCGTTATACATGTGAAAATTTTTATATATGCTCTACGCATACACCCAGGATTATACTGGAATGAGCTTTTAAAGATTATCGTTTTTTTTAAAAATATTTTTCTACTAAAAAAAGGGAATTTTTACGTAATTGAAGTGATTTTCATTAAAAAAAATATTTTTAAATATCTATAAGGTATTTCTTTTAAAGCTCACTTCAGTAAATTAAGAAGTGTCTCGTCTTTAGTTTACACAGAAAAAATGTCAAGCTTGTATCAGCAGCACATTTTGAGAAAAGGTACATCGAAAAATGGCAATTTAAATACTTATGGATAGCGACTTTTAGGTTGGCCATGGGTATAGGGGACAACGGATATTTCACTTTTTGAAAGTTTTAGTAAACATTTTCCAACTTATTAGAATAGTAAAAAGTAGTGATATTGCGATCGGAGGCTTGCCAACTTCGCTACCAAAATACTAGAATGTCGTCCAGAACATCCACAAAAATTAACGGCGTGTATACGGAACTGGTGCACGATAAATCTGATCGGGGTCCAAAGTCCCGACGTCTATTGAAGGCGTTGGGTGCCAGCTCAGGTGTATCCTCGTCATCTGACCATGGTTTAAAAATACGAGGCATCGTTTCCGGGTGTTTCCTTCTAGATAGGCCCCGAACCGTCGCCAATAGCCCACTGTGTAACTCTAGTGCGACGTTAATTAACTAAAATAAACCCAACTTATTATATGCTTTTGCTTTCTCACTACAAAAGCTTGACTACTACTAGCTGGAAACTAAAAATATGAGTTACGGAAAGCATGTTTTAAAGATGGAGACTGGGTACTTTTGCTAATTATACATATATTTCGCCGTAAAAGATGCATTACCCCAAATAAGAAACATAATTCAGTCGTTGAAATGCACATATTGAAGTTCTTTTTGTATATTCAGATCTCTTCATTCCCAGGTGTTTCGCGCATTTGAATAAGTCAATTAGTCTACCGCATGGACCATAATTCCCTCTGCCTGTCATCTTAAAAAAACAGACAACAATGGCCATTCATCATGTTTCACCATTTCCCAGACGCACCTTTCGCCCAAGAACAAAGGGCTACGATTGCAGTTAAGCCCCCCCATCTTGGAATGGAACCTCTTCATTTGGGCTGTGTTAAAACCGAAAGAAGACGCCCGTTTCCGGATTCGCGGCAACGGGCGAATGAGGCGCAAATCTCGGAAATGTGCAAATGAGGGTGCTTGTGGCAACTGGGGTCGGGAAAGTTCAGCTGAATGGGATGATATCTTAGTTTATAATTTTATGAAAGTGGTAAAGAGTAGGCGTAAGAGATGAATGGGAGTTGTGTTTCGTTGAAAAGGAACACAAAAGACCTGTGGTGGGACGATTTTGAAAGGGATTTGGAACGGGGCTGGGGGATTGAATATTTATTGCTAAATTAATTTAGGAGGTAAAAGTGATATTTGATAATGGGTATTTTATTTCCGTTTTGATGGAGAATAATTCTATAAACACTATATTTAAAAATTAATCCGGTTCTTGTCCCTAAAACGAAATTTCAAAAAATATATACGGGATGGTCACAAATTGTTGGGCTATGTTTGGCTGTATCACATTCAGCTGTATCGGCGTAATAAAATATTATTATTGTCCAACTACTTCGCTTATATTTTAAACAAGTCGTTTAGCTTTAGTAGAAACAAACAAAGTAGCTAAATCTCAGCAAAATCAATGGTTTATTACGTACAGTTAAACAGTCAAACAATGGCCATCGCCCAACAATTTGTGATGTTGATATATATATATATATATATATATATATATATATATAATAAAGAGTGTCTGTGGGTTTGTTTATCATACAAATTTACAGTTTTATTCCGAGCTTGATGGAATTTAGCACATTTGACCTTCAAAACAAGGGGAAGGTCACTCTCTACATGAGATTTCGAAAATCCGCCCCAATCCCTTCTCACCTCTTGAAACAGAAATGGCTTCTGTTAAAACCACCAGATGGTGCCACGATGAACAAATCAGTTATCACTGCGAGAAACCCTTTCAATGCCAGTTGTTTCACCTACTCAATAATATTTTATATCAAAGCTAAAAGAATTGCCTTGGTCGTAGTATCGTATCTTCTATTTAAAGTGACCACCACAACCCAAACATTTACCCAGATACAAAAATGGCAAATAATTTTTTTACTGTGTATACCATTAATAATGCCACCAAAACGAGAGTACTACTTACCCTATCAATTTCTGCAACAACTTGTCCCCGAGATAATTTATTAATTTATTCCCAGTTGCTTTTCTACAACTTCTCCCCTAATAAATTATTTCGTTTATAACACCAATACTTGGTTCCATATTCAAATCCACAAAAATACAAATAAATACGGCATTCCTTTCTTCCATTCATTTCCAAACCTTCTCAACATCATTCTTAAGATGTGTCTCTCAACATTTTTCTTTTATTTTAAGCTACCTTAAGGTCGGTAATTACGAAGAAAGTAGACAAGTGTGATAAATAATTTTGTTCCATTAGAACGTCCCGAACTCTATTCGCACGCCATTCGAAAAAGAAAGTGGTTTTCTTCCCAGACAGGTGGCGGACAACTCAACGCCTCCAGTCTCAAAGAACAGACGATCGGATCTTCGATCGCATTTTAATTTCAATCGATATAAAGGAGAAGGATATTAATTGTCCAATTACACATATTTATTTCTTAGATGAATTGTTCTGCAGGTTGTACTTCCAATAAGAGTTCAAAGTGATGCAAGTGACAGTTTTCAGATTGTGTCTGTCAATCCGTTCCTATCTGATTTGCATTCTATTTTGAATTAATTGTATTGTGAAGGATGTGGGTATTGTGTTGGGTGAAACATTTCGTTTATATTTGACTAACGATCCGTTGGGATCAGTAGTGAAGTTAGTCTGATAGTTGAATTCAATATTCAAGATATTTTAAAGATTTTTCTACCAGATACCGGGGAACCAGGTTGGCTTGGCTGCAATAATTATATAGTCAGGAACAAGCACATGATAGGCCATAATCGGAAGATTTAGACAACATAAAAAAGAAAAATATTCAACTTTAGGAATATCAGTTTGAAGACCATATGTTTTTTTTTTTATCTTCTATATATATAAAGAAGAGTGTCCGTAGGTTTGTTTGTTTTTATACAAATCTACAATCTACATGAATTTTGTACACTTAGCGTTCACAACAAGGAGAAGGTCAATGTCTACATATAATTTCGTAAAACCACTCCATTCCCCTTTCCACCCCTTCAGTCATAAATGACTTCTTACTAAAACCACCAGATGGCGCCACGATGAAAAAATCTTTCAATACTATCTTGGGTAACGGTGGACATGTAGCTAGTACGTTATAAAAGCATGTATGAAAAAAATTGTAGAAATGTATGAAATTTATATCTTTTTTCAAAATTTTCTCATATTCCTTAATTTAGATATCTCAATGTTGATGTTGATAATATCTCATCACCAGTTAAGAAAGATAATAATAATATTTTTTTTAACGATAAATGAGTCTATATCTAATCTTTCTTCGAAAATCTTAGATTGATAGAAAAATCGGAAAACTTATGTTTTTTTCGGAAAATCATCAGAACGTTTAATTTAAATACGACATAAAAATCGATTTGTTTCAATTACTAGGTCTAGATTACATCGGATAAGAGTAGTAATCAATAGGCTAATGGAAATATTTTTATCAAAAATTTTCAGGGTATTTGTTTTTTAAAAAAATATTCTAATGATTCTCTGTTTTTGTATAGATATGGCTGTATTTTAATATCAAGCAACTACTAAATAATCTTCGAAAAACTTTTATTGTGCGATTTCGTTATGAAAGGTAGCTTAAAATGTTCTTCATCTATTGTACAGAAAAGTCCTACCCATATACATGATAATGTAGAATTTGTTTCTGTACAGTAAATATCGATGTATGTGTGCATTGATGTATGTTATAAAATAAATTAAAATTGGTAGATTTAATATCGTAGAAAAAATGCTGCACGACAAATTTAAATGCTGTTTATAATGACATAAATGCTGTTTATAATGACATAAATGCGGTTTATAACAGCATATTATAATGATAAATATGCTGTTCGACATATTTTGATCTTGGATTGCGAAATAGCGCCATCAATTAAGGGTCGCTTTAAAAATATCTTTTTTTCACTTAACTCAAAATTGCTATAGGGAAGGTTAGAAACTGCCCAACTTGCAAGATTACATTTAAATTAGACCTCAGAACGGACACTGCATTGGAATATGGGTATCACAAATCAATGCTTGTGAGAAAACTGTTTAA
This sequence comes from Troglohyphantes excavatus, assembly GCA_963932185.1. Taxonomy (NCBI): domain Eukaryota; kingdom Metazoa; phylum Arthropoda; class Arachnida; order Araneae; family Linyphiidae; genus Troglohyphantes; species Troglohyphantes excavatus. The sequence goes on along the minus strand of OZ010666.1, from coordinate 16,114,991 downwards.
TATTGCCTAAAATATAAATAAAAAAAAGATGAAAAATGTCGACAAGTTGGAACTGTGAATTTTCAGCACTGTTGAGTTGGGAATTTCGAATAGTTCAGTTGGGAATTTCGAATAGTTCAGTTGGGAATTTCGAATCGTTAAGTTGGGAAATTTTTAGTTCCAACCCCCCCCCCCCCCCCCCCCCCCCCACACACACACACACAAATATTTTTGGTGTAACGGCACTGACAACAGAAAACATAATATTAGAATTTTTGGAGACATTTTTATGACTGCGGAAATGTCGCTGTAAATCCATCTTTTCCTGCTACGTACACACAGCGCAAGGAAACAAACTTACGCGTCGCAGCAAATGCACTTTTCAAAGTACATATACTTTATTTCTGAAATAATATCTAGACTTCCAATTAAATAATTAATATAAATATCAAGCAATATAATTGTTGTCTTCCAAGTTATTGCTTTATAGTAATAGTGTTAAGAAACAAAAATTTGAAATAGGCACACGATACTTGAAGTACATGTTTTGCGATTTTTGACCAACCGTTGGCGGGGCCCTTGTTTTGTTTTAACTCGACCTTTAAGCATTTCATCTGTTTGTCTGTAAATGTGTTTGTTACGCATTTACGACCAAACGCGTTGTTCGATTTTCTTCTATTATGTCATGAACGTTGCTTGAAGCCATTAAAATCGAGGTGCAGTTTTTTTTCTTCTTCTTGTCGGGAGGGCTACTGTTCCCAGATTAAATAACAGCAACTGTTCACTGTTTGAAAGTAGTAAGAAATTTGGTCGAAAGTTCTTTTTTTAAAATACCTGAGATGTGTTAATAACTGTTACACAATCTTCTTGCATTAAGACTGCCTCACTTATAATACAGTGTCGTAGCAATTTAAAATTTAGGAGGGAGGGAAGGGGTTCTCAAATAGTCCCATTCCTTTCCCAAAATATTTACAAATATAAAAAATAAATGTTAATTAGCAGTAATGCTAATTAGTGATTAGCCATTAATTGTTGATCAGTCATTTTTAATTATCAATAAATTATTAATTACTTAATTAGTTGCATAAATTTCTTAAAAAATTAACAATTTTGTTATTAATTATTTAAAATTAGAATTAACATAAATTTCGCAAATTGTATAATTTTTGTGTGTGTCCAAAATCTTATTTGGGATATTGGTAAAAAAATGTGACTTGAAAACGTATGAAGAGGGGGGGGGGGGGGGCTTGATCCCCTCCTTTTCCAACATCCATGCAAAAGGGTTATCGTCAAACGGCGTGAGAAATCCGATATATCGATCAAATCCGATATATCGGTTAAACAAAAGTGTATCTAGACGGATATGTTAAAGATAACCGGCAAGGGGTTGTTGCGACTCCTGTCTAATTTTGTAAAGGTGACACCACTGTTACTGAGGGATTTTTCAATTGAAAATGTACGGCCGAGTCTTGTCTAAGATGAGCTGAATTTTAGCTGCTTTTATATGTTGCGAGTTTGAAAAAATTAAAACGGAGATTGTGCCTCTAACTTAAGTCAGGAACAAGTTACAAATGAACTGATGATGACACTAACTATTTTTCGCATTTTACTTTTCAAGAAATCTTCCTAAATGTTTTCACTGATATTTGAGAATTTATAGTCAAATTTAAATTAGTATCCTTTCAAATGGTGCAATGTTTAGGGCTGATCAATTGGAGATCCATAGATCGATTTAGCTTCATTTTTAAAAAATATATATTGTTATTTTTTTATATTAAAGAAAGCATCACATGAAAACCTCAAAAAATATTGTCAGCCCAGTTGACAGTAATGTTTGATTTGACATCTTAATTTTATTCTTAATTAACTTTGTGAACCAAAACAGTTCACAGATAGTTGAATAGTATGTTTAAAACTCCTAAATTAAAAAAAAAAAAGTGAAAATTAAAGTTTAAAAAAATGAAGAATTAAATGTAAGTATCGATTCTAATATCGTATATTTTTTTTTATGTTTTTAATTTTACATTAAAATACAAAGAAGTTTTATCATTTTGCAGAAAATTATGAATATCAACAAAATAAAAAATGTATGTATTGTTATGCATTACCTGTAAAAGTTAATCAAGCGCTAAATTATTTTATTCTTTGTTGTTAAATTAGAACATAAAGATAATACCTACTTGGCATTGTATACATATTCATATTCAGTGACATAAATACTTTTGAAACAGTATATAATAGTGACATATGTTGAACTATTTTATTATAGATCTATTCAGAAAATTTTAACAGCAAAAGAACTGCTCGAAAAGTTCGATTAAAAAAAAAGGCCTAACAGAAAACCATTAAAGCACACAACACATTTCGCTTCCATTAGCACAAACTTGTTCTTTTTATTATTCCATATGTCCCATTACAACAACAACAAAAGAACAGCGACAAAATGGCGACTTTTTATTCTCGGAACACCGAGGAAGCAAATTGCCGTCTTCCATGGAACGCTGGAATTAGCATTCACAAACACGTATCACGAGGTAATTATTATCTTTTTTCAATAATGTTTTGTCCCGATTTTAAACGACAGAAACATCTGCATAAGTAAAATAATATTTACGTTCCAGCGATTGCTTTGCAGATAGCGTCAGGTGAACAAATCCAAAATGCGAACAGCTGTATCATGGAAAAATGCGTTCGGATGCCGTGAAGCAAAAACACTAATAAAGCGGCTAAAAGCCATTTTTTTGCATCAGCGAATATCGAATATCTTTTAGAATTTCCACCCCTTTGTTTGCGGCATCTGCTGAGAGTTCGAGATGTCGTTACCTGGAGCAGGTGGATTCATTTAGATCGAATCTAATGTCAAGGTGGTTTGAAATTTGTCATCTGGCGCAGTTATAAATTTCAAACCTTGACATTCGGTTTAATTAAGGTTTGAGATGAACGATAAAAGTAAAGGGAATTGTAATTAATGATCGCCATTTTAATTGGTGTTAATATATTTTTTTTATAATCTCAAGGTCTAAGTGAACGAAGGGTCATGTCATATCTCCAAATAAAGTATATGACAAATTAGCATTTAAAGTTTAATGAACCAGTTAACGTTGCTTTTTAGAGATGTTGCATACGCAAGCAAGCGTTTTCATTTAAACAGATAGTTTCAAACACACCAAAAAAAAAAAAAATAGACAACTATACATTGTAAAAAAAAAGGTACTTAAAAAGGAGTACCTGAACCTACTCGTTTTTCTTTGAGTAAAATTTCATCGTAAATGAGCGATGACGTACTCAAATTTAAGTAACCGTATTTTCTCAAGAATGATCAGTGTGATTAAATATTGCTAATGTCAGCTTCTGTTCAAGCCATCTTAACAAAGCGACCTAACAAACTTAAAATAGTAAAAATAGTTCAGAAGATGGTTTTCCATATTATTGGATGTCGATTGCTTAAATGGAAACTGAGTTATTAGAACTCAATTATCTTACTCTCCATTCTTTTGGAACACCTTTTTAAAATTTCTTCTGTTTATAACTTCTTCAAGTCACCCTGGTAGTTGAACCGATAAGGCTCTGGACTACGGTGTAGGAGAATCTGGGTTCGATTCCATATAAGTCTTGGTTGTAATTGTCAAGATTTATTGAAAAGGATTTATGAAAACAGACTATTTAGGGTAGCATATGCTCTTTTTACTAATTGTACTCATTTTGTCTTTTTCAAAAGAAACTTATGTATTCGGATTCATGATAAGCATGGAATGTACTCAAAAATCAGTACAGTTTACTTATTTTTGAGTACCTATTTTTAACATTGTACGATTAAGAGAAAAACCGAATATTTTTCTGAAATGCTATTAATGCATTGTTTTTTAAATTCTCAAGAACTTAATAACGTCATCGAGTGTTTTAACCTCGAGTTATCATAGTGAACGTTATTTAAACATTAAACAATCTATTAAACGTTAAATAATCGTGAACGTTAACAATGGAACATTAAACAATCAATTAAAAAATATATATTTTTTGTAGAGTGTTTTATATCACACAAAGAAGCAATATTGGATGGCTATGCTGCGCCAAAGATATGCCAAATAATGAAACTAGAATTCAATATTCTGAATTAAATCAACGTCATAAAGAAAGAAATACAAAATTGGATGCGGCTCATTGTTTAACTAACAGTTTAAAAATAAACTAATAGTTTAAAAATAGTGTAATTTTACTCTTTTACTATTCCAACAGACACAGATGAAATATTTAACAAATAAAACCGAATTATATCTTTAAAAAAGTTGATGATGATAAAGTTTCATCCATTAGTTAAACGCCTTTAAATCGAAAACTAAATTTGCCAGCTTAAATAGTACTACATTTCAGTTCTCTCAGAATCCCTTACAAGTCGACATATGTTTTGTAACATAGCTCTGGACACTTTGTATTTGCACACAATGTAGTATAAGAAGCCCTTCTGCTACTTGCACGAACAAGTCAAAGTGGATAAGATTAGACACACATTCTTGAAAGGATTACGCGTCGTCAATTATCAAAAAGGGAGACAATTAAATTGTCGGAATGGAGACATCTTAAACCCTTTGGGACCATTAAAATAGTTCGGTGGCAATAAATTTTTTCACCTGTTTAGAACATTATTTTCGCGTTCCGCTTCAATGATTCAGGGATAAGTAGTCCATGCGCGCAATCCAAATACACTGCCCTGGTATCGAGATTAAATCTTGTGTATAAATAAAAGCTCTTGAATTTAATTCCATATCTTTTCCACTGAGCTAAAATAATAATACACACTGGAGCGAGTACTTCCATTGAGCGACAATGTACTTTACCGTGCCCCGGAAGCATACAATTTGGAAGAAAGTTTGAGAAAACATTCTACCTTTGCTTTTCGCGGGACTGTCACGTGACGTCACAGATATATTTAAAACTAATTTTTTTGGTTCCTTTGCCTTTTTTTAAGAAAGTAAGTATGTCAAAACATTTAATATATAACATTTAATGTATTTTTGAAAGCCATAAATGAGTTTTTAAATCTACGTAAACTTATGTGGAAGGATTATTTTTTCTACCTTCACTTAAAGAGGTGTAAAGTGATCGCGTATGCTTAGTTATCGCTCCAGTGTTTATTATTATTTTAGCTCAGTGATCTTTTCATGTCTAAAAACTATCGTCTGCTGAATAGTTAACCAGGTCGTGCAAAGTATTTATTTCGATAAAAACCATTGGAAATTTTTTTTAGAAAGTTTAGGTGGAACAATTAGATGATATACTTTCTAATAAAAATATATTCTAAAAAAATTCTTTTTAAAAAAAATTCGTCATTTTGTAAAATTGCGCAAATACTTTTTTCCCCCGCTACTACAAAGTAACTCGTTGTTCTAATTTCTTCCTTTACATTATATTTGTAACTTTTTATCATGAATAACTACAAATTAATTTTATTCTATTTAAATAGAAATTTTTCAAACCTTTTCTAAAATCTAAAAAAAAATCTACTATGACTTCCAAAATAAAAATCTATAATATGGCGTCGTTTTTACAAAATGTCGGAAATCGTCCAGGGGGAATTTAGTACTTTCATTTGGAAACGCATGTCCTGTGCGCATTTATTAATTTTGTTCGAATCTAAACAAATAGTCTGGACAAATTGGGATGCTGTTATATTAGAGAAAGAGAAAACTTTGTTCATAAATACATTTTCTAACTTTTATAAACGTATTCCTCGTAAATTAACCAAAAATATAAAGTTTCAATTTTGATAAGTCCTAGAAACTTATGGAAATTTTTAAATAATATATTTAGAATTTATAATAGAAATAGTTTTTCCTACGAAAAAAAATCGAATTTTAATAACACGAACTAGTGCTTGGGAAAATCTGAAAAATATTGACAGTTTGAAAAATGCACCTGCATTGAAAAAGTGTACAAAATGAATGAAGTGTACATAAAGAATACATAATGTTGCTACATGAAAAGATCATCCCTAATATGCTTCGAGCATGAATGGACTGTAGTAGAGAGAATATGACGTCATAACCGTGAAACCCACATCTCAGAGCTGTAGGCCCATATCACGTGCCATCTCTTCAAAATTAGGAATGAAGAAATACTCGCGATTGGCTTGTAAATTGGGAAATGTGTAGTTGTGAACATTTATGAATGGAATGACGTAGTTAACCATGTGTTTCGGGCCATACATGTTGGCTTCACTTTGATGTTACGAGAATGTCGTCATGACTCCTCTACTTCAAAGGATTCATGCTCGAAGCTAATATGCATTTGTAAATGTGTATCTCCGTAATAATACTGTATATGAGGTTTTCTTCTAAATGAATTGTTTACATGTATGATTAAAGTGCTGCTTTAAAATATAACAGTGTTTAATTAACGTTTGCAATTAGTTGCTTTGTTTTTTTATCCCCATAAAAGTAAATTATATTGAGAGTATATGTAACAATTATAAATGTTTATTACAAAAGATCTAAAGTCACATTACACAGCTTACATAAAGTTATTTTAAGAATGACCTAACTTCACAGCTACGTAACTCACCGTGTTTACCAAAGGATTGATTTCTCAATATTGCCTTCTGCCTAGACAGTGTAGGCCGACCACCAAGAAGATTACAAACCCACTCTTTTGTTACTTTTTCTGTCACAAAAAGAACGGGCCGCTTTGTCAGGCAGTCAAACCCATTGCCACCCCAATTTATTTAAAAGTATATTATTCAAATCATTTTTTTTTTACAACCACCCAACACTGAGGATCAGAGATATCCCTTTGTGCCTTGTGGTCATTGTTATTCAATCATATTATGAATCATTCGAATGAAAAGGAGCCCGGGCTTTTGTGATAATAAAGAAATAATTCATCGAACGTGATGACACTCTTTAAAATGAGCGTTCTTTTTTGTTATTATTATTATTAGTCGCGTGAGATCCTGCCCAAAGTGTGGGATTCTTTTAATAGGATGGGTCGCGAAATGAAAGACAAAAGAGATAACGATCGTTTTCATCGTAATCGTTATTTCGGAAGAGTGGAATTGTGAATGGCAAATAAAAAGTTCTGCCGGACAGTTTCAGAACGTGGAGGTGTTTTTTTTTATTTAACCGCAATTTCCTAAAGGATTCATGAGTCAACATGACTGTTGCCTAATCGAAAAATCTTGTTGCGGGTGTAATATTGCAAATGTATGATTCATGTGTAAGTAATTAAGTAAGAAAATTGCCGAATTATGTATCGATAGATTATAAAAAAAAATTTGCTCAAAAATGAATACATGAACGTGCTTTTTTTAGTGCAATTGCATCGTAAATGAGCGATGACGTACTCAAATTTAAGTAACTGTACTTTCGCAAAAATGAGTAGTGTGATTTAAAATTGCTAATCTCAGCTTCTGTTCAAGCCATCGTAACTAAACGACCTGACACACTTAAAATAGTTGTTCAGAAGATGGTTTTCCACATTATTTGATGTCTATTGCATAAATGGAAACTGAGTTATACCCATTCTTTTGTCACACCTTTTCAACATTACTTCTATTTACAACTTTTCACGTCGCGTCGCCCTGGTAGTTTAACGATTTAGACAGTGGATAACGGTGCCTACAGATCTGGGTTCGATTCTCGGTAAGTCTTGGTTGTAATTGTGGATATTTATTGAAAGTGATTTATGAAGTTAGCCTATGCAGGCAAGCAACTACTCTTTTTATTCATTTTTAAGTACATGTCTTTTTCAAAAATGAAACTTATGTATTCGGATCAATGGTAAACATCGAATGTAATCGAAAATGAGTAAAGTTGACTTATTTTTGAATACCTTTTTTAACAGTGTATGTATATAGATTATTTTTACCATTTCATCAACACGTGGAATATCCAAACTAAAACGAACCATTTATTTTCTTAAAAGGTAACACAGAATACAGTTCGAGCAATCGATGTAATGGCACTCTATTTCGACGTAAGAGCTACTTACGTCACGAAGGTAAACAAACAACAGCCAATGAAATCTAACTTTCGAAACATGAACATCAAAATATTCAGAAACAGAACATGAAAAGAACACGAGAGAAAAAGAACAAATGGAAAAAAGAACAGGTATTGTCAATGGATAATAAAGACTTGCGTGTTCCGAAGAATCCATCTTCGAATGCTTTTGTATGTTTTTATTTCGTATTTATGAGTGAAAATAACGTTACCCAAAAAAATGATTTATTGTAAACAGTTTAAAGGCCAATTGTACGTTAGCCTATAAGTAACGAGGAAAAGAATGTGGAAATAATCAAAAGATATTCTGTGTTTTAAAAGAAAACTGCTGGAGTAATGGACACTGTGCACGAACTGGTGTCGAGATTAAATGTAATACCTTATTTCGTATTGGCTAAAAAGAAACAAGTGACAAACGATATCTCTTGTTAAGCGTGCTTTTGTTTACCATATTGATGACATCATGTGCATAGGGTCTATAAATGTAGAAAAATCTTGTATGGCAACAATAATTTGATACATTTTTGTCTAAATTCCAAGTGATAACGAACTTTTCAATCACTGTGTTTTCCATGGTGATTGAATTCCACATTTTCTTAAGTTTTCGCTGATTTCAGCATAAAAAATACCTAAAAACATGTGAACACATAAACTTTAGAGAAAAAAAAAAGTTGCTCTTGTTATATTTCAGCAGTACCACAACATTGAAATCGAAAAATTTCAAACTTTCGATTTGGATACCTTCTTTGTTGCCACATAGCATTGGCTAAAATACAATTGGTATCCGTTAATATAATATTTTGTCCACAGAATAATTTCTTAAACATACTTATTTTTGGAATAAGGGGACCAAAATCTGTAAAACAGCAAAAATCCATACATCACAATTTAAAAAAAAACTGGTTGCAAAATCTTAAAATGTAAATATGTAAACAGAAAGTTTGAATGTTTTACACATTCCGGAGAAAACGTGGTAGTTTGCTGATTTCATTTTTCCGCAAACACAAAATTTTTAAATGTTAAAAGAAAAATACTATAAATTTTCCATAGCATCTATAATTAGAGATATGCATGGCGTGTGTATTGTTTTACTATTGCCACCTTCAGGAATAGAAACATGGAAGTTCGCATGGGAAACCAGCACCTTTCCATATTAACTTCACATTTCAAGTTCCTATCTTGATCAGCTTATAAACTTGGTATGTTAATGTCAGATAAAAATAAAAACAAATATTAATTTTAAAAATAAAATTTATTTTTTATTTAATGTAGAAATTTTGCGTTTTCAATAGAAACCCGTATTGGTAAATACGACACAAGTAATTGAAGACTTTATACAGGAACCGACTTTCAAGTTTAGGGGTCCAGGACAAAAGTGCATTTGGGGGCCCCATCGTACCTCAAAATAAAACTGCTAAATTTATATATAAGCACACAATGTAAAATAACATAATCAATCAGCTTTAATGTAAGCGTAAATACTGCAAAAAAAAAACTTATATATTTAAAATTACTAAAATTATTTTTTTTCTTCCTAGGAATTCGAATTAACGTTAATGGTGCAGTTCTGCAACAGTTTCTTCATGCGGTTCACATTCTGTACTTTTAGGTGTTCTTTTTGTTGAGACAGATGGGTATGTTCTATTTATTTTATAGCAAATTCATAAGAATTACAATATCAGAAAATTTGAAAAGGGAAAAATGTATCTGTAAATGACAAATCCACATGCAATTAGTAAACTCTATAAACAGTTTGTTTATGGTCTTGGTCAAGGATTTTGCAAGTAATCCAAAAGGCATTCCTTTGGCAAACGCGATTTGAAAGATGACATACATCATGAACATGCAGGAAACATAAAAGTGATTTAATTGGATAAAATAGCCGTAGTTTAAAAAAAAATTAACAACAAAAAAGATTGGCTGAAAAAATATATTAGTTAGAAAATGCATTTTTAACATTTTCATTTTTTGTTAAGCTTTCTAATAATTGTTCAGGGCCCCTTCACATAGGAGGCCTGGGCCCGAAGGCTTAGCCGAAATCAGTCTCTGAGTTTATACGAATTCTTAAAACAAAAAATATAGATTTAGATAAAAATTTCTACTTATAATTCAGATTTACAAACAATTAAATAAAAAAAAAATACTTTTCTATGCATTTTTTTCACCTTTTAAAATTCTTAGGACAAAGTCATTTATATTTCCTTATCATACTTATACCACTTGTAATTCTACAACCACTCAAAGCAAATGAAAATACACCGAACTCATAACACAATCTCCTCCCTTTTTTTTTTTACAAAATACACTTACAAAAAAATACTATATCTTATCCACATAAAAGGGTATAATAACGAATGCTTTTATATAACTTTATAACGACCCTTTCAATCTAATCTTTTAATATTTTGCCCGAAACGTTCGCAGCCAATGCGAATGAGCGTTTGATTGTTTGTTATTATGTCCGTCACGCAATAGCCTCAGTGTCAGGTGTAGGCGGCACGTGAAATATAGAGCTTCGTTCGGAAACACCAGCTGATATGATGAACGATGGATGAAGCGCTATCTACCATTAAGGGTGGCTTCTTTTCTTGTTGGGGTGCCCTAATATGGGAACGAAGATTTCGTTCTTTAGATCAGAAAGCTTTTTGCGATAGTTTGTATCGTTTAGGGTTGCAAGGTGGCATATTTTCTTTTTTTGTGCTCAGGGCATTTAAGGAAGGGGGATATTGCTTCGAGCATAGATCCTTTGTAGTAGAAGAGTCATGGCGTCACTCTCGCGAACATCAAAGTGAAGCCAACATGTATGGCCCCAGACACGTGGTTAATTACGTCATTCCATTAATAAATTTTCACAGTTACACATTTCCCGATTCACAAGCCAATCGCGAGTATTTTTTCATTTATAATTTTGAAGAGATGGCACGTGATATGGGCCTTCCGCTCTGAGATGTGGGCTTCACGATTATGACGTCATATTCTCTCTATTATAGTCCATTCATGCTCGAAGAGATATTGAGTTGTTAGCATCATCCAACTTTCTGTGTTACATTCCATCAAAATTTACGCGCATTGCGATTGTGCTCGATTTTCTCTAAAACCGCTGAGTACAATTAGATGTTTTAATTTAATTTTAAATAATTAAAAAAATTGAATTTGAATTTTTTTTTGACAAGACAGCAACTTAATGGCCGTCCAAAAAGGATGTCGAATGGATACAAGAAGTGTGACATCACCCACATCGCCTAAAAAACATTGCAAATCAACAGAAACAACAACAATAGAAAAATCAGAAAAATAAATCATTTATGTCCTTCGAGCATGGATCCCTCATAGTAGAAAAATCATAATGTTATAATTTCGCTAACATCAAAGTAAGGCCAACATGTATGGCCTCACACACGTAGTTTACTACGTCATCCATTCATACATTTTTTCTAGTTCATTCATAAAAATATCCTGTATTTCATGAAGTAACACATTTACTATTATTTCCAAATCACAAGTCAATCGTGAACGTTTTTTTATTCATAAATATTGAAAGGAAGTCACGTGTCTGGTGCCATCAGGTCTGAGAAGTTTGCATCACGATAATGACGTCATATACGCTCTACTACAGTCCATTCATGCTCGAAGTTTATGTCCCTAGTTAGAGTCGATATAGTTGCAGTTGAAAAATAACATTTCAAATACCATTTATAACTTAGTGATGTGTTTCTGAACTGTCAGTATATGGTAGATATAATTTATTACGTGCTAGACTGATATTGTTGGTAGGAGACAATGGAGTAGCAATTTAAAAATTATGGGAAGGAATATCGACTATACTCGGGTCGGGGACAACCTAAGTTGAACCTGAAGCGGAAGTTATGATATGTATAAATATTCAATTGCTTTAGGTTCAACTTAGGTTGTCCGCGAGTATAGTTCCATTTCTAGAATATTTACTAATACAAAAAATGCAAATTAATGAAAGTGCTGAACAAGTAGATAAGTAATCAGTCTGGGGTTATAACCTGGCAACCATTGGCACAGACCAACCAATGGTTGGGGGCCAACTGCAGTAAACTGTCAACTGACTTGGGCAATTTCTACGCGATCTTTGATCGCAATATCTCAAGAACGGATGAAACTGCAGCAACCAAATATTCTATACAAATTACTGTGCCTGTACTCATTTTTGAGTGCATGTCTTTTACAAAAATGAAACTTATGTATTCGGAGCCATGATAAGCAGCGAATGTACTCAAAAATGAGTATATTTGACTTATTTTCGAGTACCTATTTTTAACAGTGTATTTGTGGTCTAGAGATGACCTCTCAGGATGCACGAGGATTAATACGCTGATTAGCTGTAACAAATTCATAAAATATGAGGAAAATCGTTTCGAACTGCTGGTTCGCTCGATCGAAAAAGGGGCTCCATTGCAAAAAATTAATATCAGACATTCCAAACAGAGGTGGCTCCGTTGTTATTCTAGTCATTTGATCATGGCTCAAAATTGCGGAGCAGTGTTTCTGGTATTTCTTTCGTTATAGATACACTGTTAAAAATAGGTATTAAAAAATAAGTGGATTGTACTCATTTTTGAATACATTCGATGTTTATCATGGCTCCCAATACATAAGTTTCAATTTTGAAAAAGACTTGTACTCAAAAATGAGTACAATGGGTAAAAAATAATAAAAAGAGCAGATGTTAGTCTACATAGGCTGGCTTCCTAAACAACTTTCAATAAATATCAACAATTACAACTAAGGCTTACTGGGAATCGAACCCATATCTTCATGCACCAGTCCAGAGTCTTATCCGTTAAGATACTAGGACGACGTGAAGAAGTAATAAACAGAAGTTATGTTAAAAAGGTGTCCCAAAAGAATGGAAAGTAAGATAATTGAGTTGTAATACCTCAGTTTCCATTTAAGGAATCGACATAAAATAATGTAGAAAATCACCTTCTGAACAAATATTTTAAATTTGTCAGGTGGCTTTGTTAAGATGGCTTAAAAAGAAGCTGAGATTAACAATATTAAATCACACTGCACGTTTTTGAGAAAGTACGATTTTTTAAATTTGAGTACGTCATCATTACGATTAATTGTACTCAAAGTAAAACGAATATGTTCAGGTACTCATTTTTAAATACCTTTTTTTTTGCAGCGTAAGCTTTGTCGTTCATCCATACATTCGGAGAGATTTGAACTCTTCCGTGGCGAATATATGAATATTTAAAGATATTTTCAAAGAGCGGCCGCACCACAGAACACACAATCTTCTTTGGAATATTCATAAATATTCATAATGTAGCCTAGGTATTAATGTAGCCAAAACGTAGCCTGTTATAACCGAATCTCTTTTCTTTGCCTTCTGAAGGACCTAAACATAAAATGGCGAAACAAAAGCTGCGGAGAATAGAAGAAAGCTGAGTATGTATTCGAGTAACTCTTCCGAAAATAATCCCAACAAGTTAATTGCTGATAGAAGCCGAAAATAATGTAATTGCATTATTAGAAATGTGCTTTTATCTTTTCTTGGAACACTTATACTCAATGCAAATTGGGCTAATTTTAATTGGAATTAAGCTGTCTTGATGTTTGCATTACAAAAGTATTTTCGACAATCGTGCTGAAGAGCTTACTTAAGAGAGATGTCAGGTCAAAGAATGCATCCTTTGCCATTTTGTTCTGTTAATAAGCTCTCCTATGAGTGAAAATAGAATTATTTAAAGCATCTATGCCAACACTGTAAAAAAAAAAGTACTTAAAAATGAATGCTTGAACATATCAGTTTTTCTTTGAGTACAATTTTGAGTACAAATGAAAGACGGCGTACTCAAATTTAAGTAACACCGTACTTTCGCAAATATGAGCAGTGTGATTTAATATTGCTAATTTTAGTTTCTGTTCAAGGGATTTTAATAACAAACTTAAAATAGTTGTTCAGAAGATGGCTTTCCATATTATTTGATATCGATTGCTTAAATAGAAACTGAGTAATTACAACTCAATTATCTTACTTCCCATTCTTTTGGGACACCTTTTTAAAAAAGTATTCTGTTTATAACTTCTTCACGTCGCCCTGGTAGTACAAAGGATAAGGCACTGGACTGCGGTGACTGACGATCTGGGTTCGATTCCCTAATATTAAATAATAAAATATATTTAAAGTTTACCATTAATCAAGCTTTTAATATAAACAAATTACATTTTGAAGTTGATTTAAAAAGAAAACTGTAGTTGTTTAACTCACCTTTTTAAGAAATTTAGGTGCGCAGCAAATAATAAATAATAATAAGTGCACTGGGCACCCGCTAATTTTGAATCCAAAAAAGTGACGGAACTTGCCCCCCCCCCCCCAAAGAAAGTTCCAAACTTTAAATGCCCTTATTCTAATTCTCTCGATTATCTGCAGTTCTAATAGATTGGTCGTGGCAATTGCAAGCTAAAATTGAAGAGAAGGACATGTTACACTCTTCCATTTCACTAGTTGATGATTTAAACCATTTGTGTGAAAATTGCTGGGGTTGGAAAGTAACGATTTGTCGAAGATGGAATCAAGATATCATGCTAAAATTTAATTGTGACATAGGAAACTTAAACGTTTTGAAAGAGCTGACAAGACGAATAAAACCATACCAAGAAATTTAAACAAATGACAAGTGGGAAGTGATCTAGGAGTTTACCGAAGACACAAGATGGAGCAGATAAAGTATTCACGGACCATACCTAGCGGTACAGTGTGGACTGTGGATACCCGATTTTATTTTCTTAACCACATATTATAAAGACATTTGCTTAAGAATTCAACCAAGGCGATATTTCATTTAGACAAAACGTCATTAGATACTATGAAGCTGCATAAAATTAATTCTGTAAACTGTCCAGGCAATTTCGCTTCCGCTGCTAATAACGATCATGTTTAAGATTAGATAAGATCTGTTCATTGAGATAATTCAAAACCTAACGGTACAAATCACAAGAGGAAGTTGTCCCACCGGAACAACAGCTCATCTTCTGTAATGTAATTTGATGCGTACTCATGCGCTTTAAACCACAAGGTTGATAAAAACATAGGCACGCCTATTACAGTAAGGACAAGGGCAACTTTCTCGATACAGCGCGTCCTCAAAAAATACGCACAGCAACTATTAACAAGACAGAAATATACAGAAAGAGACGTAAATCTTGTGCAGAAAGACATGGTAATATTTTATACATCTGATCCATCAGTTCGATAACTCCTTGGACACACATCGATAATCTTTTTAAAACTCTTCCATTTTAACTGTGAAAAAGTTAAATAAAAAAATTTATTTAACTTTTACACGGCTAAAATGGAAGAGTTTTAAAATCTCCAGATAGAAATAAAACTTGTCCAGCATAATTAATGATACTAGAGATGATACTTCATTCACTTTGAAATGTTTAAAAATATTATTTTTGTTATAGACAGCAGCCGTGCACTTTTTGTTTGGTTTGGAGATCTTTTGAACTCTCCATTATTGAAATATTTCGTTCATAACCTCGACCGGCCACCTGTAACCCCCCCCCCCCCCCCCCCCGCATTGCGTTCTGCATTCTAGTCCATTACGCCCAGGGTATGATTCTGATTTAGAAAGATTAGTACTATAAGCACAATGTAATTGATAGAAGCACCTCTCGTTAAAATAGTCTCTAAGAATATATAGTTATTGGTCAAAGTATAGGCAACTTTGGAAAAATTTATGCAAAATAAAAAAAAGTTGGTTTTCCTTAAAGTCGGGGGCCTTAGACCCGATCCTTACAAGCAAAATGGTAAATCAAGCCGTAATTACGCCATTGGATATGGAGGGAAATTTGCAATGATTTCGTAAATGCAGATTATATCAGAGAAGGATTTTTACGACTGCCCAAATAAGCCACGACTGCCCGTTAAAATAGGCCATGCACTTAAAAACACGAGTCAGTGCATATTTAAAGTTAAATTTATGACTGGCCAATTGGTTTCCAACTGTCAGTCCACTTGAAGAAAGTCCCCGGCTTTGAGGTCATATTGAGATCTGAGGTCATACTGAGGTCATACTGTGATCTTTTTTACAATTAGCCGTACATACCTCGAAAGACTTGAACTCGTCCACTGCCCATTTTGAATTAACCACAGACCAATTTAAATTTACGACTTCCCACTTCAAAATTACGACTGTGCAATTAAGCCACGACTTGTTCTTTAAAATAGGCCCTACCGTCCAACAACACTTGAACTGCACGACTGCCCATTTTGAATTAGCTACTGTTCCATTTCAATTTGCGACTTTTCACTTGAAAATTACAGTTGCGGTTTTCGGTAATTACGGTTTTCAAGGTATCATATGATAGCTGTCCATGTTAAATCACAGATGTACTTATATGTATTAAGTGTGTTAACGACACTGCCACATGAAATCTTGTTTTGTTGATTTTGTTAAGCGGTAACACTGGCATGGATTTGAATCTCTGATTTTGAATTTTGTTAAGAGTTCGTTGAGATTTAAAAAAATGTCGGTTGGTTTGAATAAAGTTAAAGCTTCTGTTTTCTTCATAAACTTCAATGGCGTCCGTTTTATTTTATTAGTGAACGAGTGTTAATTTACTAAATAATAAGAAATTTAGGTGCGCAGCAAATAATAAATAATAATAAGTGCACTGGGCACACGCTAATTTCGAATCCAAAAAAGTGACGGAACTTGCCCCCCCCCCCTTTAATTTTGATGATTAAAGTGACTTCCAGAGGTAATTTACTATATTAAAAGTTGAAGATTTTGTGACCGAACAGTCAAATTAAGCCACGACTTGTTCTGTAGAATAGGCCCTACCCCTCAACAACACTTGAACTAAACGAATGCCCATGTTGAATTACCTACTGTCCCATTTCAATTTACGACAATAGCCACTTCAAAATTACGACTGCCCAATTAAGCCACGACTTGTTCGTATAGGCCCTACCTTCAACAGCACGAGCCAACCTCTCCTCTCCACCAACCTTGCCCTTAAACCCATCCGAAGACGGTCGTTTCAATTCCAACCCGTCTCCTCCGCGTCGTTAACCCACTGAACGTCCGACAGCGATAACGACACCTCCTTGGAACAATGGGGCGTACCCTGAGGGGTGCCCTGCCTCAAACTTTCCCATGGCCTTGGACAAGAAACCAAAGTGCTCCTCCTCGAAGGAGATCATCGATAGACCGAAGAATCGGAAGATCGCGTGTTATTGGAAGGGGTAGATGATCGAGACAGATAAGGCCACATTTGGGATTGTCTTGGGCGCAATTATGAACGGAAAGGCTGGACAGAGAGCAAGGTCATCGAGGGCCCTCATCGGCGGGTAGGGTATTTGGTGGATCGTGGTGGTGTTTAAAGAGTTTGGACGGAAGGGGAAATTATTATGATTTACAATGGACTGTTTCGGCGTGGTTGTGTTCGACGTTTTGAATTAATAATTGGAGTTCATAATAGATTATTAGTTTTTGTTTGAATCAAACAAACGGGTTCGGTTTCTAAGCAATCAGAACGAGATAGTTAGATAACTATTTAATAAGTTATTGGATAACCATTTTGAAGATAGCCACACACGATGTGAAAGTTATACAAGGATTTATGTGTTGAGGTACATTGAAGACGAAGATGGAAGAAAAAGAAAGTTCCACTTTTTTTCAGATTTATACTTCTATAAAGAAAAAGATTTTCTATCGATTGGTGCAAGAACCAGACTGCTCTAGCAATGGCTGTAGAGATATAAAGGAAAAAGAGCTATAATTTTACATTATGCGATGCCAGAAACGTTCATTGTTTTTCGTCCTTTCTGAACAAATTCGAAAACTGGAGCTGCCCTGTTCTTGCACCCACGTCTTCAATTGAAATGCTTTGAATAATATGTCTTTAAATTCAATTCGGTTACAGCGGGCGGAAACTTGAGCGACACCAGAAGTGTTGATATTTCAAAGCCCTATAACTCGAGGGGAATAAGTCTAATGAGTGATCTACCATCGTGTAGAAGAAATAGGTCGCGTCGACCGGGTTGTCCAATAACCAACTCTCCAAACTAATGTTTGCATAGAGTAGAAAAGGAGACGAAATGAGGCATAGTTTGATCTGTTTAACCGCCTTAACTTCAGTCTTGAAGTAATCGGGAGGAGTGAGGGGGGGGGGGGGGGGCAAGTGCGTACTTAAATTAAAGAGAACGTAGAGATCTACAATTGCGTTTGACTATTTAGTAGTTTAAACCCTTTGTGTGGAGGGGAAAGTGAAGATTTGTGTAAGATTTCGCTATGAAGCTGGAGTATCACTCTAAAGTTCAATTGAGGCAAAGGTTAAAAGAGCAGTTCAAGGCAAATTATTACCGAAAGGTTTAAACATATGACAAGTGTGGAAAGATCTAGAGCATAACGAAGAAGCAAAATGTAGCAGACCGGTCAGACGCGCTTACAAAATATTCATTAACCACACCTTATGATATAGTAAGGACTATATAAATATTTTCAAAATTAATGTCACTAGTTTTAATTATTCTTAATTTGTTTTATATCGTTCGGACAGCAGAATTGAAGAACATTAAATCAATTTTTAAAAATAGGTGTAAAATAACAGTAAGGAATAGCGATATATAATCTCTTAAATAACGAACTTTTATGACTTGCAACTTTTCAAACATCATACACGTTTTATTTATATTCTTTCAAACTACCTTTACGTTTTAAAAATAAAATAAAATTTTAGTTTACTATCGGAAATTTTTAGTTTCTAATTCATACGATATTAAACGCAGCTCCATAACTTTATAGCAAAACACTTAACCAATTTTACGATTCGATCACCGAGAAAACTTCATTCTATTCCGTAATGGTAAAGCTTTAGAACATTATTTCTACAAAATAAACTTGAGAATATAAAATCAAGAACAGCTTTTCCTTGTGAGTACCTTAGCAGAGTTTGATGGCGGAAGCAGAGAAATAATCGTAAAATAGGCGGGAAAATGGAAGCTTTTTTTTACCCTTTCGAATATGCAAGATTGTTCCATCGCGTTTTCTCTTTTCGATGTATTTTCTTTTGAGAACGTTCCATAGATGGCGCTAAGATGCAAACGTGATCTTGTGTCAACATAGTTTATAAATTTTAAATTATAAGACTTACCTGCCCCTTTTTTAAAAGCAAATTTGTTTTTTAAGGTGGCAAATTTGTTTTTTAAACTCGAATTTGTAGATTTATATATGGAATTGCAAGATATATTATAATTAAACTGTATTTAATGAGATGCGATAAGACAGCAACATGAAAACATTACACGAAAAACCGAATATTCTGTTTAAAATTTCTAGAGTTGATAGTTTAAAGAGGATATTTGAAAGAATTAGTAAATAATTTTAATTTTCAAGTTGGAACTATTTGTTGTAACGAGGAGGAGAATTTTTTCCCCCTGAGTAATTTGGTTCTGAAACAAGTATGTAGAGGGCGCTGATGGTGTTTTCAAGTTTCGTTTAACTGGAGAACAGCCTTAAGTTATTTTTATCAGGGACCCAGTAACTCGAACTCTTTTGAGGGTATCAAAGTATTTCTTTTTTGGGGACTAAAGCAAAATTAAACGTTAATTATCAATATTTTTTTAGCAAATGAAATCACGAATTAAATTTTCTCACCTGGCCCCAAGGAAATTTGTTCCTTCATACGTTTGTAATTTTATATTAAATAAAAATTCAAACAAAGCTATAAACAGCATTCAAAGGAAGGCAATGCAATTAAATGTGTTATCAGATAACTAAGACATACTACAAAATACTATGATACAGTATTATAGAAATAGGAATTGGTAACCAGTAAAAAGCTGGCGACCGAAAGTAAGAAAACAAGGTGTTCCGTATGACTCCATGGAACGTGCTTTGTTTCATTTAAAGTTTGTATACACACCGGCACCAAATTTGTTATTGAAGATGAATTTTCTTATGCCAATAGTGATATTTATTACGGTGTTATAGTGTCGGAATGGATCCCCCTAATAGCATAACCAGGCACGTAGGTATAGATTTTTCATGGGAGGGGTTCAGTGAATGAGCAACGGATTTATTTAGGTAACTTAATTCCCCCTTTAACAAGAGTTAGAGGGAATCCTTCCACAAATTCCACAAACTCCCCCCCCTCCAGTTTTTTTTAAAAAGAACTTATTAATATTTTAATATTTTTAAGTAAACAGGAATACGTTGGCAGATAAATATCGTAACAGCAACAGTTATCATATATTTTTCATGGGATCGTTACCAATATCAGTCATTACCTATTTTTAAAATTGTAAATACCACTCCCTAATTAAGAAATAAATTTAGAGAACAAATTAAAGTTTTGAGAATCATTGTTTAGAATATGGTTTTGGAGTATCTTGTGTATACGGCCCCGTTTAACGATCTTTTCCCTTTGTCGCCGAAATCCAAATGCTAGATAATGAACCCGATGATGTCATGTTAAGGTTAGTATGAGATCAAAATTGCCTCAAAACTTTTTTTTTTAAGCTTTTTGAAAACTATTTTCCGGGGCAGGACTCCCGGAAAATACCAACTTTACGAGAAAGTAACATTTTTCTAGTTTTTTTAAACTATTTTTACAGCAATTCGATTTTTAATTTTTGTCTTCTTGACTTTCAATGGGAGGGGTTTGAACCCCCTGAACCACCCCCTTACCTATGTGCCTGAGCATTACATGATGTTTGTATCATAATACCACATGTAGCTAATTTTAAAGACGTTTAACGTTAAAAAAAAATGTAATTGTATCCCCGGTTCAACGTCACTGCACCTATACATCTCCCACCAGTAACTTTGAACCATAAACTTAGAAATTCTCAGAGAAAAAACGTCATTTCACCAATTCAATCACCCCAACTTCACAAGGAACGAGGCGTAACGGAATAGTACAATGTTAGTCTCCGATTCCCGCAAAGGGTGTGGGGCTATACTACAGTCACGATACAACACCCCGTGGGACCTTTGCTCCGCCCTCCTGGACTGATGCCAGATCCGTTTTTACAAAAGATTTTTGGGTGTACGCACGATTAGAATGACTGCCCACGAGCGAGGGGTGAGGAAAAGTACATCAAAAGGTTTTTGTTTCGTCTTTAAAAGTGAAGAAATGTGTTTTTGTATGTATTATATCAGTAACAGATAAGAAGGACTTTGATTGTCCCTCTATTATGTTGTCCCTCTATTATGTTTTATTGTGGGAAGTGAAGAAGGTATACAATGGTCTTCAAAATTAAGAGAATAAAGTTATCTTAAAATTCTTCAAAAAACTACTGGACAGAATTTGTGTGGATGCAAAGTACTAAAAAACAGCAATCAAGACCTTGGCAAATCCCCCCCCCCCCATTTTGGTAAATTCCTGAAGACTTGGCAAAATCATAGCTGGTAAACTTGTGAAACATTTGCATATTTTTTAAATGAAATTAAAAAGTTTCACTTTAAAAAAATTATTTGCACATTCTCTTGGAGATTGACTTTAGAATTTTTCATTGTTATTCACAAATTAGCCTAAAATCTTCGGTATGCACCGACAGATTGCGCTCTACTCTTCTTATTCACACACGTGGTTGCCATGGAAACCACTGAGTCTCATTTTACAAATTTGTAAATAGGTGATAGAATAGAATCATGATCAAAGAACTGCCTTGTTGTAGGAGTTGATCATGGAAGTCCTTGCACAAAGAACTCATCAACAATGCCGTTAACAATATGAGAGGGGGGCATCCTTAGGGGCGTGCGACGCGTGCCAACGCACAGGATCGCGCAATTTTTGAGGGGCCCCGCGCTTAGTAAAACAAAACGATAAAAGTATTTCAGTGGAAAGTAATTTCTATATTTTAAAATTCCATTTAAAAATTAAATTAAAAAATTAATTCGATTTATTAAAACAGTTTTTTCTAAGGGCCCCGCGACAACGTTAGCACAGACAGGGTCCCACTTCAGCTAAGTGCGGCCCTGGTGTGACCTGTATTCTGCTCTAAGCACAGAGCAAGAATAACAGAACTATAAGCACTGGAGATTACTCCCATTGAGCGACAATGTACTTTAGCGTGCAGCGCAGATGCATACAATTCGAAAGAAAGGTTAAGAAAACATTCATCCTTGATTATGCGGGAACATACGTGACGTCACAGAAATGTTAAAACTAGCCTTATCGGTACCTTTTGTCTTCTTTTTCTTGCAAATAAGAAAGTAAGTATGGAAAAACATTAAATGCGTAACATTTAATATATTTTTGAAACCTAGAAATGCGTTTTTAATTCTACGTAAACCTACGCAAAAGGACTATTTTTTCTACCTTAGCTCAAAAAGGAGTAAAGTGGTCGGAGACGTTTGGTCCTTGCTCCAGTGCTTATAGTTATATTATATTCTAACTCAGCGGTTGCAGGTAATCATTTCCCTTATTAACCTATCAATTACAAACCGACACATCAAAGTGAAATTATAAGTTTTTATTTTATTTTCATAAAAAAAAAAGATTAGGGAACCGTAAAAAAAAATATCGTATACCCAAGAGAACAAAAACTCCACTTTGCTTCCATTATTGCCCAAGTGGCGCCTTCAGAACAATCGATGAAGTGAAGTGTGGAAAAAATATATATAAGATACACTTTCATCTTATCAGCAGTCCAGTCCACAAGTTGATCGCTAAAATTTCGGAAAGCAAGAGCACAAAAAAATGGTTCTGAGAACAAGAAAAAAAAAATCATTTAGCAAACGATCATTTCCCCTTTGTTCATTTTCTCTTGGGATGATGGGCAATAACTGATAATTGGCTTGGAAGTAGCGAGAAAGAAGAGATTTTCACAGACCATTAACCTTTGGGAAAATGGCAACAATGATCAATTAAACGATGTTCATATTTTGTTTAAACCCGAAATTGTGTTTTTTTATGATTTTCTTGTACACCAGTTCCAGTCAATTATAGGTTGGAAGTTATTCTTTGTTAAATAGAAGGATCAGATGATCCATTTAAAATTGATTTTTCATGCTTTGTATTAGTTTCTGTTCCCCTACATCAACAATGGCGACTCTTGCTGTAATCAGAAAGTGTTAAATATTCCATCAGCGTTTGCTTTTTTTTTTCTTTCTTGAATAAGAGATTTCTCGAGTTCGTGATCCGACATAATTTTAATAGAAAGTTGGCGAAGCTTTTAATAGTCTTATTAATGAGTATTTCTCTGAACAATGTATATCAGCGATACTTGGACTTTTCTATTGTTAAATTAAGAAAACCTTGAATTTGATCATGTAATTAATTTTAAAAAAAGGAAGATTATTTAATCAACTTTTTCCCCGAATTCGTGTACTTTTTTTTGTATTACTTCTCAAGTAATAGGAAAAGTTTTTTCAGCTATTTTTTTTTTTTTTTTTTTTTTGCATTTCTAAGGATTGTTAGTTTTCTTGGCGACATTAGAGGACAGCAAAATCTGGGGCGTGACCAAAAGGAGACTATGTCCTCTAACAAAACTATTTATTAACAAATAAAAATTTTGCTTTGTATATTCTATATAACTTATTCAAGTTACATTTGCAAATTTAAAAGTAAATTCGAAAAGGGCACTAAAGTTCTTTGAAATTTGTAAGAAAAAAAATGTGCTTAAAAATGAGTACATGGACATACTTGTTTTTCCTTGAGTATAATCGCATGGTAAATGAGCGATGGCGCACTCAAATTTAAGTAATCATACTTTTGCAAAATGAGCAGTACGATTTAATATTGTTAATATTAGTTTCTGTTCAACCCATCTTAACAAAGCGACCTGGCAAACTTAAAATATTTGTTCAGAAGATGGTTTTCTACATTATTTGATGTCGATTTCTTAAATGGAAATTGAGTTATTACGACTCAATTATCTTACTTTCCATTCTTTGGCCACGCCTTTTTAACATTACTTCTGCTTATAACTTCTTCATGTCGTTCTGGTAGTACAACGGATAAAACCCTGAACTTCGGTGCGGACGACATCAGGCAGACGGATAACCTGGTTGAAATGTATTGAAAGTTATTTATGAAGACAACCTCTGTAGGGAAGCAACTATTTTTTTTTTGTTTATTATACTCATTTTTGAGTATATGTCTTTTGCAAAAATGAAACTTGAGCTATGATAAGTATCTAATGTAATCAAAAATGAGTACATTTTACTTATTTTTAAATACCTATTGTTAAAAGTAAATGTCTACTAGAAAATGACTTTTTTTTTAAAGAATTTTACCAATTTCGAATTCGTCACCCACGTAGGTATAGATTTTTCATGGGGGGGGTTCAGTGACAGAGCAACGGATTTCTTTACTTATCTTCTCCCCCTTCCCGAGGGGGGGGGGGAAAGGTACCTAAAGAAATCCTTTTTTTTTTGGGGGGGGGGGGTCCCTCTTAGAGGGGGAATCCTTAACCCCCCCCCCCCCCAAACAAAAATCTCTATTTTTATGATTTTTATATATATATATATATATATATAATTAGAGATTAACCGAAACATCGAGGGGTTATTAATATTTTCTCGTAACTGAATAATAATGAACTTAACTTCGATCATTGGCATACCGATATTAATTAAGATCCAAACGCAAAAAAATATTTTTTGGGCCCCTCTCAAAAAATATTAACAAAAATATCTTATTTACTCTTGGAAGGCTCTACCCCCTAACACCAACCCCAGGGGGTCATGAATAATCTTTTGGGAATCACTTCTGTATAATATGAACTTATACGCTTCTTTATTACATACACCCTTTTACATATATACTCGTTCTGTTGTATCCTCGTTTTTTACAATTCATTTTAACAACACCCTCCAAATGTTACATCGATTGAAGCTGATACATGTACGAAAATAAGAAAAACGTTATTTGGTCATTATAATTAATAATTTATACTAATCGATAATCAGTTTACTATTTTTTAATTTTATATTATATGGATACTAGTAAGTTTCGAATCCGCGTTACTTGTGCAATGCTCTGATCATATACAATGTTAAAAATAGGCATTTAAAATTAAGTTAAATGTACTCACTTTTGAATACGTTTGATGCTTGTCTTGGCTCCAAATACGTAAGTTTCAATTTTGAAAACGACATGTACTTAAAAGTGAATAAAAAGAGCAGATGCTAGCTTACATAGGCTGCCTTCATAAATCCCTTTCAATGAATATCGACAATTACAACCAAGACTTACCGGGAATCGAACCCAATCGTCAGGCACCGCTGTCCGAAGCCTTAATCGTTAAGCTACCAGGGCGATGTGAAGGTTATAAAGAGAAGTAATGTTAAAAATATGAAAAATGGAAAGTAAGATAATTGAGTGGTAATAACTCAGTTTCCATTTAAGTCGAAATCAAATAATGTAGAAAACCATCTTCGGAACAACTATTCTAAGTTTCTCAAGTCACAAGTTTGTTAAGATGGCTTGAACAGAAGCTGAGAAGAGCAATATTAAATCACACTGCTCATTGTTGAGAAAATATGACTACTTAAATTTGAGTACGTAAACGCTTATTTACGATGCAATTGTACTAAAAAAAACGAGTACGTTCATGTACTCATTTTTAAGCACCTTTTTTTTTACAGTGCTTTTATACTTCTTCGGAGAGTACGGCCTCACTGAGAGCATAACGAACGCTTAGTCCTTAAAATAATCATTTCCAAGCTTAACAATTAAGTTAGATAAAGTAACATTAAACTACCCCTGCGATAAAACATCAAAAAACATTATCTTACTCTTAAACTGTCCACATAATTACTCGAACTATTATTTTCTCACTCTGCTTAATATACTTTTAACCTCTTTTTCCATTAGGCTTAGCGAGCTAATCTGTGAAACAACATGATTACTGTTGGAATGTTATATACGCAAAGCAAAGATTAAAGTAAGATTAAAAATGGATACAACTTTTTCAATGTAATGAACAATGGCGGTTAATAGTTCCCTCGGCGCCACTTAATGTAATACTAAGTATGATGAGTTTTAGGTATTAATTACACTGAGATGATGGTTAAAATACGGGAGTGTGTGTATTTATTTCGTTATTGCCTAGAAAGATTATCAGAGGTAATTATTATTAGCGTCAAGATATCATTAGGAGTTTCGAAGTGTGTGTGGTGCCGAAATTTATTGAAAACGATTCTTTTCCGTTTTTGTTCCGAAGAAATTAATTTGAACAACGATTAAAAAGTAATTGAGGAGAAAACTCTATAAAGTTTTACTCAAATTGGTAAACGATTTCAATTTGCTGGAACTTTTGGATAGCTGCACTGTTAAAAATAAGTAGTACTCATTTTTGTATACATTCGACGCTTATTATAGCTCCGAATATATAAGTTTCATTTTTGAAAACAACATCTACTCAAAAGTGAGTAAAAATTAATAAAAAGAGTATCTTGCCTACATATGCTGTCTTCATAAATCACTTTCAATAAATACCAACAATTACAACTAAGACTTACGGGGAATCGAACCCAGACCCTGTGGTACCACAGTCCAGCGCCTTATCCGTTGTAGTACCTGGGCGACGTGAAGAAGTTATAAACAGAAGAAATGTTAAAAAGGTGTTCCAAAAGAATGGGAGTAAATTCATTGAATCGTAATTACTCAGTTTCCATTCCAGCAATCGACATCAAATAATGTATAAAACCATCTTTTGAACAACAATTTTAAGTTTGACAGGTCGCTTTGTTAAGATGGCGTAAAAAAAAACTGAGATGGGGAATATTAAATCACACTGCTCAGGTTTGAGAAAGTACGATTACTTAAAGTTGAGTGCGTCATCGCTCATTTACGATGCAATTATACTCAAAGATAAACAAGTACGTTCAGGTACTCATTTTTTAAGTACCTTTTTATAAACCATCAGATAGCTCGTCTTGGACTACTCTTTCAATCTGTTTATCTGAGTTGTACCGCAAATGAACTTTAGTGTGATATTTTGGCTTCATAGTGAACCCCTGGAGTTATGGGGCTTTGAAATATCAAAACTTTAAATATCGATGGGCTAGTTTCTTCCGCTGTACCCGTACCGACTTTAAAAACGTATTATCAAGAAGTTTATTCAGATTTTATGTTCATTTTACCTTTAGGTTGCATTCAATAAGCAACAAAAATAAAAAATTCCTGGAGTTCTCTTTTTAACCGACTGAAAAGCGCGCCAACCCAAAGCGCGTCAAAAGGAGAGAAGGTTATCAATTCGACTGTTATGTTTTTTTTATGTATATTCGTGCAAGATTTCTGTTCTAATTCAGATTTTTGGAGGAAAAAAAATTTGTTGGATAGGGAATGTTTCACTTGGGAACCTTTTGGAAAAAAAAATTATCCGGTTATCCGGTATTTAACTATCCGGAATTCTCAATTAACCGGATCGTTTGAAAAAAAATATTGTCCGATTTCGAAAATTCTTTTTTTTTTTGTTGGACAGAGAGAAATTTACTTGAACAAAAATTGCAAACAAATAATCGGTTATTCAGATATTATATATTCGGAAATATCGATTAACCGAAGGTTTTTTAAACAATTTATCCGATTTCAAAATATTTTCATTGTTGAATAAAGATTGTACAGCATTGACATTTCATTCACCTAGCATTTTTTTGGCATGGATAAGGATTGTATTAGAATATACAATTATACATTGTGCAGACAAAATGGGAACACAAGTTGTTACTTGAATTTTGTGGTGAATAATAGAAGGGGGCGAAGCCTCCTGCTACCTTAAAAACTAAAAGGGGGAAAAAAATAATCTTTCTAATAAAAGAAAAACCGACTTTAAGAAAATGCGCTAAAAAGTAAAAAATAATTTTTAATTTTACGAACGATTTGAAAAAAGGGAATTATCTTATATATAAAGCAGAAATCTCCAAAATCTGTCCGGATGTGTGTTTGTTTGTTGGTTTGTTTGTTGGTTTGTCAGTATATTATAGGTTCCGTAACTACACAACGCAGAGCTTTGAAATTCACAGAATAGTTAGTTCAAAAAATAAGAATTTTAACGCGACTATTTTCAAGTCTCTACGATGTTCCATTCGAATGTTATGACATTTTTTAGCGTACGTCATCAAAGTTTCACGAAGTGGCAACAGTAAAATCAGTTAAAATCAACGGAGAAAAGCGAAAATATCTCTCTATTTTAAAAAAAAGTAAGCCCTAGGGGGAAAAAGTAAGTACTAGGGGGAATTTTCCGTTCTTTCAATGTTATTCAGATCGTATCTCAAAATGTAAAAGTCCTAAAATTACGAAATTAAGTGAATTTGTTAAGAAATGTTTGATTAATAAGAAGAATATATTTTTGTTTCAATACTGTTATTATTTTATAAGTTATATAATATTAAAGTCGTCGTTGATAAAATTTCGCTTACAACTAATTTTGTCCGTCGAGTTTCTGAAACACTATTAAGAGGAGAGATCCAATTTTTTTAGGGAGTGTAGAAATAAGTTTGAACTGGAAATCCAAGTAAGCATTTTTTTAAATTCGAATTAGTTTTTGATTTATAAATTTTTGAAACATTTAAACACGCTCCACTTTTTGAAGTTTTTTCACCATCATTTTTGAAACGTGATTTCTAAATTGCTATAAGTCATTTAAAATTACATATTCTCTTATTCAAAAAAATATATTAATGTTCGTTAAAACTTCTTCTTTCTGATGTTATAAAGATTATATTTCTATCTTTACAATTAAAATAGATATGGTCAATTAAGATAGGTATAAAAAATAGCGAAGAAGGATAAAAATGTCGGATATTTCGAGAAAATTTTAATTTGCGACTTTTTGTCTCATTGTTCCGCTTGCATCTCAAAAAGTAAATGTCCTAAAATTATGAAATTATGCCAGTTTATTAAGAAATGTTTGGGTAATAAGATGAATATTTTCTTTTTTCAATACGATCAGTATATTAGACGTTATTTTATGTTAAAGTCATGATATTAGAAAATTTTGAAAACAATTCATACATTTTTGGATACTTGTCTTCCAATTTTCAACAAAAAAATAAATAAAAAATTAGGGATATAGATTAAACTATTGGCTACAAATGATATAGAGCGTTTGTGAAATTTCGATTTAGTTTTGTAGTTATAAATTTTTAAATAATTGACGAAATGTCTGAAATAATCGTCAATTATACGGGTAAAATTTTAAGTGATAAATTAAAACTGCTCTAAATAGTTCAAAAGTATACTTTTTTCCCGTTAAAAAAATATAGTTATGTTCGTAAAATCTTTCTTTCTTGAATGGTATCAATACTGAAATTCTATCTTAAAAAATAAATTAGATGTTACTATTGAAGTACTATAAATATTATTAAAAGATACTCCGGAAGGAAATGCCAACATTGGCAAAATGCCAACGTGTATTTGGCTGCCAACGGCGAATTATTATTAGCGCCAATTCTCAATTATCTTACTTTATATAAATATAAGTTGGCGATTAAGCCTATGTATTCTTGGCGCGTTTATGCTGTTGTTTGTTTACACATGTTTCGCTTTTCAATGAGCACAATTGCGTTGAAGCAGTTCTACAGTTGAGTTTTTCCAGTTATGGGGGGGGGGGGGGGGATTGGGGGAAAGCATGCCCCCCCCCCCCCCCCTGTAAACTTGAAACCTTAAAAGTTGGGAATTTCGAGTTTTAAAAATTTCTGAGTTGGGAAAATTTATGCCTCAGGCAAATTAATATTATTAGCAAAGGAAAGCGACGGACTACTAGAAATTGCCCAACTTTTATTAAGATGAAACTTAAATTAAACCTCAAAACGGACCACTGCATTGGAACATGCGTGCGCCAAATCAATACTTTCGAAAGAACTGTTTAATATTACCTATAAAAAAGCTGAAAATGTCTTATAAGTTGGAACTGGGAATTTTTTTAGCACTGTTGTGTTGTGCAATTTCGAATAGGTAGGTGTGGTCTGGTTAAATAACGTCACACTAGAGCTGCACATTGAACTACTGGCGTTGGTTCGAGCAAAGTGCCCTTAATTTGTTATTGGTACGTATTTACTTACTACATCAAGGACGCTTTGGTTCGAGGCCTTTCTCAAAGAAAAGACCCGGGAACGATGCCTCATATTGTTAACAGTGGTCAGATAACGAGGATAACACTTCAGCTGGTACCCGATGTCCTTAGGTTGGGAATTTTGAATCGTTCAAGTTCGGAATTTCGGATCGTTAAGTTGGGAAATTTCATTGTCTCAACATACTAAAAATAAATTTGTGTGACGGCACTGCCAGTAATCTATATATATAAATGCGAAAAACCCACTCATCACTCATCACTAATTCTCCAACTTCCCGTATACCTATGAAGATGAAATTTGGCAAATTTGTTCCTTATACCTTAAATAGGAAAAGTAAGCTATTTTTGTTCCGATCGAACGGATTTAAGGGGTTGTAAAACCCCTTTTTCGAAACTTCTCCATAGGATTAACATGGAGAACATGTAACAATGCAAAATATAAAATTTAAACAATGGAAATTTTTAATATTATGTAACGTACGAGGAGCATTCTGATTGGCTGATGACTAAATATCGCCAAAATGTCGCCAAATAACTAAAAACTGTCGCCAAATAACTTAAAACTGTCGCCAAATTAATAAACTTCGCCAAATAAATTAAAATTTCACCGAATGAATAAAACATTTCGCCAAATTAATAAAATATCGCCAAATGAACTAAAATATGATCATATATGTAAAAATAATATAAAAACCGGCCCGTCGCACCGGGGGGGATTTAACTGTGAAAAAGAAAACAAAACGAAAAATGCTACGACCAAAAGTGCAAGCCATACGAAAAATATATTATCAAACTGAAGAAAAGTATACAGTATGAATAATATAATGGTTCAAGACAGGAAGCCCATTGCTAAATAAAAGTTTGTAATTTAGCCCCCGTGCACTCAGTTAGTTTTGTGTTATCCATTATTTATTAGTTTACCTGCCGAGAGGCCAGTTATGTTATCACTCTACCTGTGAGTGAAGTTCTGTAATAAAGTTAATAAAGGCAAAGTAGCAAATCTTTCATTTGAGTTCAAATTTTAAAACACGTTGTTGCCCTTGGATGTTAGTTCGCACCACGGGTCGCTCGGCTTCATGGGCCCGGTGATCGCCGGCGTCCTCTCTGTTGGGCTGGGTTGCCTTCACGGCTGTCGAAGCTTCAGTTTCTGTGAAACATCTCGCTGTATGCCTTCGGGCGGGACAGTCGTACAAAGTGGACATAGAAAGGGTAAGCTATCGGGCAGTGGACAATAGGTACAAGCCACACTGTATCGTAATAATTGGTTCATAAATACTTTGAACCCCACGTGGTAGGAATGTCAGTGGGAGAGTGTATAAATGGTCAATCTGGTTGACGCGGCCCACCTTTCTCTACTCAATGTTATGTTATTTATCCACGAAGGCTGATTTCCCGTAGAATTATTGGGGTTCCCTTAATGTGGTATAAAGATCAGAGGGAAAAATGGTTTAACAAACGACCTGATCGACGTGATTCACTTTCCTATACGACGGTAGATCATTTATCGCCAATAGCACGATTTCCCGGGGAGTAACGAGAACAAAATCGTCTGCAGTTAAGGCCGACATTCCCGTTGCGGGGTACAAAGGTTAGAGGGAGGAATGGGTTAATAATTGCCTTGGTCGATGGGGCCTACATTTCTTTATATGATGGTATACGATGAGTTATGTGGGCGGAATCGAAAACTGCTGTTGTGGACTCCTCCTCCACGTGGTGCAAGTGTCAGAGGGTGAATCAATTTGCGTCCATTGTCTTAGGGGATAGGGTTTCGATTTTTTTTTTAAACAAAATTTAGTTTAGCAATGCAATAAATATTTGATTCTGAATATTTTTTATTTTAAAAAGTTCAATATTAAAAAATTGCGGGGGCAAAATCCGAAAAAAAGTGCTGTGGCTCCCCCACCTTATTTCCTTCCCGTGCGTAGAACGGGTATTTCAGCTAGTAATTTATATAACTAAAAAAAGTATTGTTGTTAGGACACATTGTCATTGCCTACAGTGTATGAAGCCGGTATTGGTTTGCGAAGCAAACTAAAGAGGATTGCGTAGCAATCCTCCGGGGGTTGGTGGAGCGTTAGCGGAGCAGGGGGCGGTGCCCCCTAGTAATATAAAAAATTATAAACCAATTAGAATGCCGATCTTTACACGGAATACTCCATTACTACAAAACGTAGCTTTATAAAATTTACAGAGTACTTTACATGAAAAATTAGAAATTTTTTGTAATAATTTTTAAGTTTGTACGATGTTTCAATCGTATGTTATAACTATTTTAATGGATTCCATTGACTTAACATGGATGAAAATATCGTTTGCAATTTAAAATAAAATTGTTCGTTATTGGCAATATAAAAATGACGTCATAGGTTTTGTTTGATTTAATAATTATTGAAAAATGTATATACATTGGGCTTTTTGCTACAATACGGAACCATTCAAAAATTAAAACAACCAGCATTTTATCTTAAAGAAATGGTTTAGAATTGTATTAAAATGTTATAATTGTTTTATCTCTTTTGTTTTATACAGGTTTATTGTAAGTATATTTAATTATCTTAGATCGAACTTTAGAACAATTCATCCAAAATGCGAGTAATCTGTGTATGAACGTCCATTTTATTTATTTGAAAAATATTTTATGCAAGTATTTTTTTTTAAATGTACGAAGCTTGGTTTCATTGTGAATTTTCAACTCTATTAGACTTTTTAATGTTATTAAAGAATAAAATTTCACAGATACCAACTGATAATTTAGAAAATATTTTATTTAATATGCCAATGAATATTTCCTTTTAAAACATTGAATGGCGATCATTAAATATTAAATGTAAAATTATTGAAAGTACATGGTGAGATTATAATATGCTGCACCGTTTGCTAAACTATCGCCATGTTATAACAGTGTATTCTTTGGATGAAGTGCGCCTTGGCTGTAATTTGCTGTGGAAACTTACTAAATATTTGTATGACAGGTATTTTTCGATGCGAATTCTATAATAACAGTATCACAAAATCAAAATTTTAGGAAAAATTGTTTAACAAAATGAGTAAATACCGAATTTTTAATAAATTGATCCGTAAATAAAAAAAATGAACTTAAAATTAAGAGTAATAAATATAAAATATAGAGAATTTGAGGCAGTTTATTTGCAAAAAACGTTTAGGTTTATTCTGGCTGCAATTTACATTCTTATGTTCTGCATTATTGAGGACAAAAATGCAAACTATTAATTAGATACACAAGTTGTTGGTCGAAGATATTGCAAAGATGTAGCCTAAACGATACATTGGAACGGGCATTTGGAAATAATCTAATCAAAATTGCAATACTGGGGACAGGGAAATTCGGAATGTTTGAAAGTTAAATCATTTAAGTTCTTTATCAAATTTATTAATTTGGTCAGCTTTATAAAATTATGTTATCTGTTTCTGCTGCTTTTTTCACTTCCATGCAGCTTCAGAACATTTCAATATCGAAATTGATTCAGAAGTTTAATTAAAATTCACGCTTGAAGTTATTTTTTTAAAACTGCAATTTAATGAAACACTCCTTGATGAAATTATTTTTAAAAATAATATAAAAATGAAGATCATAGCGCTTAGTTTATTATTTAATTTAATATTTTTTTCCTTAGATAAAACAAATCTTAGATTTATGTAAATAATTATTCATATAAAATACCTGTTATAATGCACATTATCTTTCAATAATGATGACAACAGTAATTAAAATTTCATCGATTAAAGTAAGCACTGTAAACTAAAATATAATTATAGTCATTTCACAAATAAATTGCGGCAGCCGTGTTAAAAAAATCGGTTATGTACAGACCGCGCTGTATTGGGCCCCTACTCGGTACAAGGTTGAGAAGGGGAGAGAATAAATGGCGTACAATGATTGAAACGGCCTTCCTTTCTTTACACGATGGTATGTCATTTATCCATATAGGTTAATTCCACTTTGAATTAATGATAGCGGTACACTTATTTTCACCTGGTACAAACGCAAAAAGGGGAATGGCTTAAAAATCGGCATGTACGAAACGTCTGACTTTCGTCTACACAATAGTATATTATTTATACCCATCAACTTATTCCACTTGGAGTTAAGGATTTTAAAAACGTCGTTTTTTATTATGGTATTTAATGTAACTATGTATACCCATACCGAAAAGAAATTCATATTAATTTCTAAAAATATTTTTGTGCAGGAATGTTTAATTTTTAAAATTCCATACCTTATGAGAGATAAACTAGAAATTATTCGATTTTTATCGGTGTTTTAGCAACCAAGTAGTATAGAGATATTTTTACTTTTTTTTAACTTCTAATTTATTAAACATACAAATATTTTAAATTATAAAAAAAAGCTTTATCACTTTTTCAAGAGGAATTCTAAAATGGTATATGCGATTATCCCGGGCAAGAGAGGAATTGTATATATTTTCAGTCATTTGTCGTTATTTTATTTATTTCCGTGCGAAGAACGGGTACTTTTGCTAGTCTTATATATAAAGCAGAAATCTCCAAAATCTGTCCGGATGTGTGTTTGTTTGTTGGTTTGTCAGTATATTATAGGTTCCGTAACTACACAACGCAGAGCTTTGAAATTCACAGAATAGTTAGTTCAAAAAATAAGAATTTCAACGCGACTATTTTCAAGTCTCTACGATGTTCCATTCGAATGTTATGACATTTTTTAGCGTATCCCAGCAAAGTTTCACGAAGTGGCAACAGTAAAATCAGTTAAAATCAACGGAGAAAACCGAAAATGTAATATCAAAAAATTATAAACCAATTAGAATGCCGATATTTACACGGAATACTCCGTAACTACAAAACGTAGCTTTATAAAATTTACAGAATACTTTACTTAAAAAATTAGACATTTTTTGTGATAATTTTTAAGTTTGTACGATGTTTCATTCGTATGTTATAACAATTTTAATGTATTCCATTGACTTAACGTGGATGAACATATCGTATGCAATTTAAAATAAAAAAAATTCGTTATTGACACTATAAAAATTACGTCATAGGTTTTGTTTGATTTAATAATTATTGACAAACGTCTGCACATTGGGCTTTTTGTTACAATACGGATTCGTTCAAAAATTAAAACAATAAGAAGTTTATCTTAGGGAAATGGCTTAGAATTGTTTTAAAATGTTATATAATTTGTTTTGTTGGTATTCAGGTTAATTGTAACTACATTTAATTATCTTAGATCGAACTTTAGAACAATTCTTCCAAAACGTGAGTAATTTGTGTATGAACGTCCATTTCATTCATTTGAAAAATATTTTATGCAAGTATTTTTTTTAATTATACGAAGATTAATTTTTACTGTGAATTTTCAACTCTATATGACTTTTGAATGTTATTAAAGAATAAAATTCCACAGATACCAAATGATAATTGAGAAAATAAATATTTTATTTAATGAGCCAATAAATAGTTCTTATTAAAACGTTAAATGGCGATCATTAAGAATTAAATGTTCTGAATTGTTGTTCTGAATGATTGAAAGTATATGATGAGTTTATAATATGCTGCCCCGTTTGCTAAACTATCGCCAAGTTATAACAGTTTATTCTTTGGATAAAGTGCGTCTTGGCTTTAATTTGCTGTGGAAACTTACTAAAAATTTATATGACGGGTATTTTTCGATGCGAATTTTATTACAATAGAATCACAAAATAAAAATTTTATGAAAAATGGTTTAACAAAATAAGTAAATACAAAATTTTTAATACATTCATACGGAAATAAAAAAAAATTCTTAAAAATAAAATAGGTGGTTATTCTTTTGTAATAATAGCATTCGTGGAAATTCTTTAAAACATGGGCAAAGAGGAGGGGGGGGGGGGGGGGGGGGTAAAAATCGGCACGCAAAAAACGTCTGACTTTTGTCTACACGATAGTATATTATTTATACCCATCAGCTGATTTCATTTGGAGTTAAGGATTTTACCAATGTCGTTTTTTTATTATGGGATTTCATGCTACTATGCACCAAAACTACCCATACCGAAAGGAAATTCCTATAAATTTATAAAAGTATTTTTGTGCAGGAATGTTTAATTTTTAAAACTCCATACCTTTTGAGAGATAAACTAGAAATTATAGGATTTTTATCGGTGTATTAGCAACCAAATAGTATAGATGTATTTTTACTTTTTTACCTTCTAATTTATTAAAAATAAAAATATTTAAAATTATAAAAAACAGCTTTAACTTTTTTAAGGAGGGATTCTAAAATGGTATATGCGATTATTCCAGGAAGGAGAGGGAATGTATATATTTTCAGTTTTTTGTCGTTATTTTATTTACCTCCGTGCGAAGAACGGGTACTTTTGCTAGTTTATTATAAATTTTATACTTATTACAACTCTTTGAAGGTGGTGCCAATTTACAAAAATCATATCTAAATTTTGGCGTCGATTTCAAAAAGTTTTAATAACTATAATATTGATATTAAATAATTCAATTTTTTCAGCTCGTTCGTAAAATTAAAAATATTTTTTTTACTTTTTAGCGCATTTTCTTAAAGCTGGTTTTCTTTTTTTTAGAAAGATTATTTTATATTAAATTTGGTTAATACGTGTAAATAGTAATACTATTTTTAACTTCAAAGTATCCCAATTAAGTTTTAGTAATTAATAACATTTAGAAAAATAAATTAAATTTATTAATATGAAACAGACAGGTAAATGATACAATATTTAGAAATATATATATATATATATAATTTTTTTCCTCTTTCGAAATTAAATTTAACGCACATGAAAGTCCATTTGGGATCACTAATGACACCATTCAAATTCGATAGCTGCGAGACAACTCCACTTTGTGCATAGATCTGTCATTACATCACTCACATCAGTCAAAAGAAGAGCTCACCTTAAGTAATCCTGGAGACACGAGTCACAGAACGTGTGGTAACAGGTGGATATCTGCACAGGGTCCCGCATGGGCATCCGGCAAATAGGACAGGAGAGGTCCGACCGACCCGTCTTCGTCCCGCGGAACCGGCAGCCGTATCCGGGCATTGTTTATCCGGCCACGTGTTGTGCGTATCCAGTAAAAAGGTGGTAGCGAAACACAGTTCCACGGAGTTTTGGGGGGGGGGGGGGGGGCTGCTTGTCGCATCGATTGGGCCACGGTTGCTCTGCGCAGACCGTTTTCGTCACCATGTGCGTCAGCACCAGAGCGACTTGGATTGAGAGAGTATTGGACGAGTGAAATAAGTTTATTGAGCGGTGTGAAGGAAAGTTTCAAAAGTAAATATTTACTAGTTGTTTAGATCCGCGTTGCTGGGAAACCCGTGGCGAGAAATTTGAGTGGCCCCCCGTAGGGACTCGAGGCCGCGACCTATTGTTCCGAAGTCCTGCGCACTACCGACTACTCTAAAAAGGCACATTCTAGCTAGATTTTGCAAATACTTTTTTGAACATGTTCATTTATGCAATAAGACACTTTTTAACGAACAAGTGATATTTATGAGAGGACCGCACCATTCAGCATTTCTCCGGGAAATTATCTTTCTTTTGTACTTTACTTGTTATAATTCGAAGCGTCTAAGAGGCGTAAAAGGGATTGGACTTACACGGTATCACAGCTTAAGCGACGATATTATTTTTTTACAGGTTTTCTAGTGTATGTCACTCACAGGCAAAGATCTTCCGCATAGGGGCTATTCCAATTTAACCTTAATAGTTGAAATCAAAATATTTCTATAGTTTTTTGACATGAATACGTCTTTAAAATCAGTCCGGGTACAGTGGTCATCGGCAGAAACTTGCGCGATATAAAAAGTGCTGATATTTCAAACCCCACAACTCCAGGGAGTATCAGCGCATGAGAAATGACCTACCATCGCGTAGAGAAAAGTAAGCCCCGTTGTGGAGGCTGGTTATTAATCACCTCTGACTTGTGAACCGTCCGAGAGGAGTTACATTTCGAGCATGCACTAATCGACAGGTCGTGGTGAGTGTTTGCTTAATTTGAAGAGAACACTTGAGTTCTACAACTCCATTTGACTGGTTGACAGGTTAAAACCACCTGTGTCAAAGTTGCGTGGAGTAAAATGTTATAATTTTTCGCAGATTTAATTACGAAGCCAACATATCACACTAAAGTTCAATTGCGGCATGTGAAACTTAAACAAGATGAAGTTAGAGACGAATCAAGAATCAGTTAAAGACGAACAAAATAATAGTAGGAAATCCAAACTTATGACAAGTGCAGAGAGATTTAGAGCTTACCGAAAACATAAGAAAACGCAGGTTTGCATACAAAATATTCACGAACCAAACCTTACGGAACAGTGGGGACTATGCACGATTTTATTCGAAATCAACGCATACGGAATAAATTGTACTCTAAACACACCAAATGTACCAAGATTTTGGGATAAAATAAGTTAAATAGTGCCCTTTCAAACGCATTAAAACAAAAATTATCAAAATGAACACCGTTTCAGTATATACATCATGTGAAGAAGCAATGGGGAAAAAAAATCAATAATGCTAATTATTTGAAATACTTCTATCTTCATTAATAATTGGGCAAGAGAAATTTAATTTTCTGAATCGAGTAGATGAAGTTGTTGTCTTTCAAGATGATACATTTTTTATTCTGTAGAGCGTATTATTAACTCTAACTAGACCTGTAGTAAACATAATATGCTTTGGCGAGGGGAAGGACTGCATATTTGGGTATTAATTGTTTGATGTCGAGAATTTTGGCTTTTATGATTAAATTACTTTTTTTAACTATTTAAACATATAAATAAATTATATTATAGACTAAAAATAACAAAAGGCACTAAGTGATACCATAAAACTATCAGATAAACTATTAATAAAAAAAATCAGTTGAATATTGTAGTGTCTAGCTTGCCTGAAAAATGTGGGCTTCATAATTTAAAAAAAGTGACAAATCGACTAACTTTTTATGCAAACTAAAAAAACACTTTATTTCTTTAATCTAACATTTCTTGTATTAAATTAAAATTATTCAAATATTATTGTAATGATTAATTGATAATTTTATTAATTAATTTTGAACAACAAGAAGTGGTATCCCACAATATTTTCTTGCCACCATGACTCAAACATTATGAAAAAAAAACTAGGAAACTAGATAATAGGGAGGACAAAGCAAATGAAAGATTAATAAGATAAAACATACAAAAAAAAAACATATTTAATTCTTGAAAATAAATTTAATGGCAATCAATCAATATATATAAGGGATTTAATAAAGTTCTTGTCAAAAATTTCATTTAGGAAAAAACAACGATATTTAATTCAAAAACTTCTATTTATTTCAAGTTCCACAAGTCTTTATCAATTTTCTGAAATAGTATTGCTGATCTGACTGCCGTAATTTTTTGTTGTTATATATCTGTAATTAAAACTTTTAAATTTTGTTTTAGGATTTAAAGAAGATGGCTCTTAATCCCAACTTGGAATATCAAACTCAAAAGTTAAGTGAATGTGAATTAACCGGTTCTGAAGTTATTGAAAACGAAAAGGTATAATATTGTAAATATATTTAGAAAATAAAATTTTATATCCCTGGTTTCCCCTTAACCACAACAACCAAGAATAGCTTTTGAAGTTTCCGAAACCTGTACAATGACCACCACAGTAGATAAATCAAAATAACCATCACCAATTGCTGCAAACTCAATTTTAACTATTGACTTGAAACTGGGCATATTTATGTAATTCTCATGTCTATACAATATGTATCCATACTATATTAGTAATTACTAAACACTACATAATAAAGCATCATTATATATTAAAAAATTGCACAGTTGTGTGCATAGAACAAATATTCTTTGTACAACACTTTGTATACTTATTTTGTTACTGTACTTTCTGTACTTATTTTATGAAGTTAGAGTCAGTATTTGTCTAATGGCTGATTGACAGAATTAATTGCATAAAAAAGTAATATACTTGTATCAATAAATATAATTTATACCTATATTTTAGACTCATGGTATAAAAAAATCAATGTAAAATGAAAATGTGTGATCATACTTTTGATAATACATATTATGGAAATAACTTTTTAAAAATAAATAATGAGTTATGATTTTGAATAAACACATTTTAAAATTTCCGCTGTTCAATTGCTGTGAATAATATTAGTTTTATAGGCATGGCAATTACAAACAGTGGAAATTTGAAACTTTTTGTACTTCAGCTGAAGGGTTTGTTGTTGAAAAGGTTTGTTATCATATTCTTATTTCCAAATGAAATTGTGATGCTAATAATGCATGGTTAAATGAAGATAGTTTTTAATAATTTTATACCAAGTGAATTTTTAGATAGACTAGGATAAATCAATAATTCACAAAAAGGAGAAATAACACAACTTTATGAAATCTTCAATATTAAACTACATACAACAATTGGCAAGTCTTCATTTAACAAACACAAGATAAAGTATACACCTGGGATTTTCATCATTTACATTATTAATTAAATACCAAAACACCAAATGCAGTTAATCACCATCAACCTCCATTGCAATCCTGCTGACATCAGGCAGGTCTAAGTCAGGTTTATTCAAATCAAATTGAAGTATATTCAGACAATAGACGTTCATTAAGGAAAAACTGATTTGAACAACTGCTACCTCTTTCAACATCCATAAGCACATCCCCATCCCTTGCTGCATTGGTACCACCAGACTTCCACAATGTACGCTTACAGGTACAGACAACGCCCTGCTCTCCTCAAGTAGGGCAACATATTGAACAGTAAAAGAAGTAGAAGCAATCGCAGGGGCAAGGGTATTTCTGACTTGTTGTATGAGCTGCACTAATGTCTGGTAGGTTGACACTTCCTTGGTCTTATCGTCCTTCTTGGCCTCACTCCTACTCTTCCCTCTCCTGCTGTCTCATCTCCTTGACCATCTCAAACTAAATTTGCTGCAAAAGATCTTTGTCCTTAGCTACTCATTCAGTTCACTCTTGAAAGCCTGCAGGAGATCTTTAAGGAAGGCCACCATGTCGGTGAGCAGCTTGGACTTGCTGGCCCATATGCAGACTTTCATTTGGATCAGCACAGGTATAGCAGGTAAGATAAACATAACCTGAAAATATTGGTATGAGCAGTAGTGGGTTAAGTACCTGAACCTGACACCCATATAATATTAAAAAAAAAAAAAAGCTCAATATATTTTTATGGTTGAAAACTTTTTGTAGAGAAAATATGAATGAAGTGTCAATGTTATGACTTGTAAAAATATGTGAATAAAACAAACAGGAATGAGTATTTGGTGAGTTAAAAAACAGTCGACATCAAGAAGTTATTTTAAATAAAACATCACTGGTTTATTTGACATTTTACAGTAAATAATTTCCAAAATTCAAAATAATAGTGAGTTAGGCTAGACAGACTATTTATGCCATAATTATAATCATTTTAAAGGGAAAGTTTAATAGTCGGACTATAGTGGATGTTGCAACTGAGCTATTGTGCCTTTCTTGATGGCATCATTAAGAGGCAAGTGTGCTTTTATTAAGATTTAGACTGTACTGTTATAGAAACAACAAACATTGATATTTATTTTTGTAGTGAAATAACTTGCGGTATTGTTATCTAGACATATAATCTCAAAAACTAGGCTCTAGAAGGGGTGTTAGGTTTAAGGTTCAATCCCCTACACTCAGCTAAAAGAGCATATTTTCAGTTTTCTAAACCAGACACATTTAAAAAAAATTCAGTTTGAGGAAATTACGGAAAATCATTTTAGACTTAACGTTTACAGTTCCTCCACGAAAAAGAACTAGTTTAGGCAGGAGTCAATGTACTTCTTTTCTTGGTCGGACTATATACTAATTATTATAAATTAGTCTAAAATTATAATAAATTAGTTTCTATAATTTATCAAATATTGCCTTGAAACTGAACATTTTTTAAATATATGAGGTTCAGAAAGCTGAAAAACTTAGAGCTCCATAATCTGACACAAGGGTGTCAGGTAAATGTAGGAGTTTGTATTTTAGAGATTATGTGTCTAAATAACAATACCACGAATTATTTCACAACATCAAATAAATAAATATAATTTTTTTTGTTTCTATAACGCATTAATTGTTCAATTTAAACCTTAATAAAAACGCACACATCTCTTAAGGATTTCATCAAAAAAGTCACAACAGCTCAGTGACAAAAAAAAACATCCAGCATGAAAATTTCCCTTCAAAATGATAATAACTATGGCAATCATTTGTTCACTTGAAAATCCTCACAGTATAACCTATTACAAGAAGTGGTACCAACCTAAGGCATCTCAATTATTTTACTTCTTTATTTCAAATTAAACAATAGGTGTCAGATTTAGGCTTTTAACTTGTAAATATTGCAATATGTTACTGACAAAGGCATATTTTATTTGCAGAAAACTTAAAATAACCATTTTGTGTGTGAAATCTCTACATCTTGTAAACAACCATATTAATATACAAGGAAAAATAAAAGATTTTTTCAATATTTGAGACCTAAAATTTAAATAAAATATTTACGAGTCATTGCAACTTACCATTAGAAGTCGAATGGATGAATTGCTTGAGCATGGTTCGGTGGGAATACCTGACAAATTCTTTGATCAAACTCAAAGTGAATCTTTGATTACTAAGTCTTTCGAGGAAACATTTTTCACTTTACTCAACACAACAAAGGAGGAGAGGATTCTCACAGAAGACTGTAAATAAACAAAAAACAAATGTGAGATTTCAACAATCAATATACAGAATAATTAAAAAAAAAAACTTTTATCTATACCAATTTATTTTAAATGTTATTGAAATATTAAATTAACCAAA
Source organism: Troglohyphantes excavatus (assembly GCA_963932185.1). Lineage (NCBI taxonomy): Eukaryota > Metazoa > Arthropoda > Arachnida > Araneae > Linyphiidae > Troglohyphantes > Troglohyphantes excavatus. The sequence goes on along the minus strand of OZ010666.1, from coordinate 16,072,147 downwards.
AATATATTTGCATAGCAAATTAACTTTATTCTTACAGGTGTTTTCGAATAACCCTATGGAATAAAATAATTTCAGAAAAAAATAATTCAATAATTAAAATTTGGAACTGAAAACAATACTTTTATATTTCATATAAGATACTAAAAAGAAATGAATAGCCTAGGTGTAAAACGAGTTATATCCCAAAATTTTAAAAATGGGATTCTTGTATCATCAGATATTTTATTACTGTGGCTTCCATTTTTTCCTTACAATCAAGATAAAAAACATAAATTATTAACTTATAAACACCGAAAGAAAAAAAAATCCCATAGTATTACAACCAGTCTGTTGCTTTTTTTGTGATGTTCTCAAAACAGTTAAAAGTGGGTATTTTTTATTTATTTTTTTGCATCTAAGTGACACAAATTATCAGAAATGATACTTAACATTTTGTGAAATCTGTAAAGAACATATTCACATATCAGTGATTCAGTGTTCAAGTAAACTTTTAAAATAGCATCCATGCTTCAAGTTATCAATAGTTACAAAGTTGTATCACAAATAATTTTAATATTGTATATATTCCAAGCATCTTTCAATATACTCATACTTTTGTCTGACATACATGTTATAGTTTTCAATAAGCCTGCCAAATTTAATAGTTTCAAGGCATTATAAGAGACATGTTAGTTTAAATAATTTTATTGCAACAATTGTCCCTCCATGGTCCAAGTTTTGAATTACTTTGGCTACTTATTCTTTCAACAGAATACAGATACTTTATTTTGAAACACCTTCTGTAGTACATTATGTATTGCATAATTGGCTAAATTTTCATTATAGTACTTAAATATCGACAAAACTTTTTCTACAAGCAAAAGAAAATATTTATTGTTTTACAAAGTTTATAAACTACGGGATAAAATAGGAAATACCATTTGCTTCTATTTCTTATTTTTTGTCATTTAAAAAAATATTACTTAAAAGTATAGCTTTGACTATTAAACCAAGTTAGGTAGACCTTTTTGTTGCATCAACTATGTATCGCTAATTTTCTTGGTAATACACATAATTTTGAAATTCATACAAATACTTTACACTGAAATATTTTTTTTACATCATAAGCATTGGGAAACATTTAAAAGACATTTCTATAAAAAGAACTTATTATTTAAAAATAAAAAAAATATGATTGAAATATAAATTTTTAATAAATTATATAAATAATTAATTAAAAATAAAATATAAATTACTTGCAGTGAAAAAAATGTACAACTTTGGTATTTTGCTCACCTTTTAGAGGGTTAGGATAACATTTAAAAGTAATTAGGTTCTTTGTAGTCGATATCTGCATGAACATTTGAAAAAATCCATCTCGCCAGATCATTCGGATGTTCATTGCTTAACAAGTTAACTGCTCATCAAAAATTGGTAAAGTGGCTGTGAGGCCTTGCCACTTTTTATGCATCAAAAACAAATCTGCTACAGGGTTATACACAACTCATGCTGCACCTAAGCCTGATGTACTGCAAGTTGTATTTAACTTGCGTGGCGGTCAGTGTGTTAAGCATATTTATTCCTATAGAAAAGCATCTGAATAAAAGGAATTCGCATAAGAATGTTAACACAGAGTCTGTAGAACTTAAGTGAAAATGTAGAATGTCCTGTCCACAAGCTGGTTGTAATTGATTGTACACACAGTGTTCACTCTAGAAATAAAAATGGGCAGGGCGCTGTTGGCAGTAAAAGGGCACTCCGTTTTTGAAAAGGCACTTGTTTTTAAAAGGGCTCTTTTAAAAAAAAGAAACTGGGGTGGGCGTGGCCACCCGTTGATACATCGGACCATTGGTCAAACAAAAAAAGTTTTGATTTGTTGATTGATATTGCGCTAGAACTGCATATTGGGCTATTGGTGATGGTTCGGGGCTTATTTTGAAAGAAATGCCCGTACAAAATTGATGTCTCTTTATAAAGATACTACTTAAAATTAAAAATTTGACATTTAAAAATTAATGTCTTTTCTAAAAAATACATCTGTAAGTAGCCCTAATCAGATCATTTACAAAACTGATACAAAGACTACTTAAATAAAAATGTTTTTAATAAGAGCCCTAATATTGTAACCTTGCTCCAAACAATCTTCTCTTAAAAAAAATGTAATTTCGTATATGTGTACAGGCAACCAATAGAATCGAAATTACTGCGGAATCATCGCGATTACACAACACGCGTAGTTAAAAAGTAGTTTGTTTCTTTACTGTCATAACTCGCTTAATTCCAATTTACACGCACATTTTTTTTAATCGATGCCTTCTTTAAAAACAGCTAGGGAAGAAAGGACGCTTGTGCTTGAGTGAAAAGGGCAATTGGGGCGGAATTTTTTTTAAAGAGGACAGCATTTTTGAAAAAGGGGCATGAGGGCGCTAACGTGATGAAAAAAGGGCGGGCAGGGCGGAACGCCCTTCAAAAAACGCCTAGAGTGAACACTGGTACACAGTTACAGCTAATTCTTACACATTTTATTCATTAATGAAATTAAAATTAAAAGGATTTTCACTCATAATTCAAATCTAATTTCACTGACTTTTCCAGTTTTACACGAAGAATTTTAAAAATATTCCAGACCCAGAAGTTCAAACGGAAACAACTGATATTTTTCACCCATTAAATCAGTAAACATAAAGTGATTTGAAACTCAAGAAATTGACGTTTATACTTTGACAATAAAAAGAAAATTACACGAATTTCAATAAAAACATTAAATCGGAAAATATAACTAATTTTTTTTTTATTTAAAAACTATTTGACTTTTTCAGAACATTTGATAAATTGTTAACTTTTCCTCCCTTACTTTTAAGCTGCTCTTCATTTCTCTGACAATTCCAGGTTTTTTTTTAGTGTATGGTCACCTTACATCCCGAGAGATAATAATAAATACCTGTATTGTGTTTTGTAGCAAATTCAGATAATTCATTCTGGTTGTTAAGATCAGGTACAGCATAAGCTTCCACTTTTTCCAATAGGATACCTTAAATAAATTTTAAAATTATAATATTTCATTGAAACAAATATATAAACATATATCTTAAAGGCATTATACAGTTTGTTGGATGCCAATTTAATTTATTTGAGTAGGTGTTTAAATAACCTTAAAATGATTTCATAAATAAATACTAAAAATAAATATTTTAATACAACTTATTTACTTTTTTATACCTACTTGTTATTCACCTAAATGTTATGTTAGTATTGAGATAAACCTGGAAATACAATTGTTATTACATTTAAGTTATATCAAACTTGTTGTAAAACATTCACCTATTATTTTCCCCTTGTAGATAATTTATTTTCTCATAGTTTTTAGACAGATTATTAATGTTGCTTATCTTTTTAATGTTAAATATTTATAAATGATCCGAACTTAGTTAATTTGAATTCATTTTCTGTTTTTTTTTTTAAACATGTCTATTGTATTCTTTTCCATGATTATGAAAAAGTGAGACATCAAGCTTTTGTAAATAATTTATTATTAGAATAGGTTTTAATTTATTTAAAAGTACAAGTAATGTATTTGTACACTGTACAGATCTCTACATCTCTAAATTATTTTATATGGAAACAAATAAAGCAGTATGGAAGGGGTGGGAGAAGATTTTCTCTATATTTTGCATGACATAAATAGTGGTACCAAAGAAATTAAAAATAACTGTATGCAAATTTTTTTATATTTTTTAAGATCCTTTTTCATTTATTTAAATTCGATGTCAAATACAATATGCTTGTACTTATAAAAATAAATTGGTTTTAAAACGTTTAAAATTCAGTTTCGAAAGTTTTACACAATACCAACTCTGCTTCAAATTACATTCAAATCCCATAGTAGCATTAAATTCAATTAAATTTTTACATATAAGATACGTATACCGACACGAAATGGACACAAAAGGTTATTTGACTCTTATCTGTTACAATTAGTGCAATGCAATACTACATAGGTAAAAAAAAACTTACTTCTGATACTTCCCAACATATTCTCATGCAAGTGAGAAAATACAAAACCAATAATTTTAATGCTTTCCTCATGAAAGTAACACTTTTCCAGTTCAGGGGTTTTTCAAATTCTTCCACAGTCAGGATACACATTTTGACTGGAAGTTTGGAAAATGCAGCACAGACAGATAGAACCGGACCATATCATCATTGCAACAGCCTAAGCATCTTTCCAACTCTGCCGCCATCTGAAGTCTATAAAACAAAAATTAGTAACATAATTTTTAGAATGATGTAATGATTAGAATCGTAATGCAATAACCTTTTATACTAGACAGTAACACATGTCATTTTTTTTTATACATGAAATTAAATATACGCTGATCTGAACTGAGGGATGTCATGCTCATAACCGAGCCTTCGAGGAATACCAGAGAAGTTGATCTTGAACAAGGGGCCAACACACACCTTAGCCAGTACTCCTGAGATAGGGTCTGGATACTTCTCCAGTATCACTTAAAGGGACTGTACAGTCTGTTTTGATCTTTGGAGGCCATGGTGAAAAGCTGAAATATATAATTTATGGTTGGTTGGATTAACTAGAGTTGCATAATGAGCTGACGGTTCAGAAGCTATCCCAAAAGAAAGACCCAGGAACGCTGTCTTGCAATTCAAAACAATGGAGGTCAAATAATGAGGGCAACACCAGATCTGGAACCAGATGTGGCTCTGGTGACACCGACGCGAGGTTGTTTGCACCACAACAGATTTAATGTGCACTAGTTCCCTATATCTGTTGCATGCTTTTTGAGGGCAAGGAACAAAATGGCAACTCTCTGATCACAAGCTAGCTGCACTATCCTTGTAGGATTTTCTTACTTAAGCTGTGATACCACATAACTCCGAAAATGTAAAATGGTAACTAAAATGGTATTACAGCTTAAGCAATGATTCAATCCTTTATAAATGTAATTTGAAAAGAAAATATATTAGACTTTAACCCCCCCCCCCCTTTAAATACACCTCAAAACATCTAAATTTTAAAAATATTGTAAAATGGAATATTTTTCATTAATTAAAAAACTGGATGGATTGCTGAAAAAACTGGAAATCCCGGTATGTGATATTGTAGCTTTGAGCATCTTCGGGTTTAAATTCAAAAGTTTTGCAAGAAAAAAAAATTGCAATTTAACACCCTTACTTTGACACTTGATGAGCAATATGAAATAAATATTAATTATAGAAAATAAAAAACTTTTTTAGTGGCATATTATATCCTTACTTACCTTCAGATATTTAAGATAAAATGTGATGACATTTTCTAATGCTTGAAGGGCAGCTTTGTGAGCTATTTTATTAGTGTCTTCAATGCGGCGATGAAAAATTCCTTCAATTTCTGCCAACATACCCTTAAAGAATGTCATATTGTACCATAAACTGCAATGATCCACATTAAGTTCAAAGTCAGAATTTTCCTCAAACAATTCCCTGTTGTGGCTTCTGCATTTCTGTAAGAACATTCAATACACACGTCATGTTCTGAGAAATCACACCTAAGATTCATACCACTGGCAATACATCTGGTAAAGATGCCGAGAATAACTGGCACAAGTGTTGTATAAACTTTAATTGGTTCTGGCAATCTGCAGAGTATTCGCTAATAGAAGTCCCAATATTTCAAAGGACCTTGTTGTTAGTTTCATCCATATCTACAAGTAGTAAAAGGGACGGTATGTCCCTGCGTTGCTTTCCTCGGTGACAGTGATGGTCGCTCTATTTGCCCAAGTCTCACATACGCGGCGTATGTTTAAGAGGGTTTGAACGGCATTGTTTGAGAATAAAATGTGGATATGTTGTTGTCCTCTACCTCTGTGAATTCGATCCAGATGGCATCGTCACTCCAGCTTTCACTCATCTCACTGAAGTTGATAGTGTCGAAGTGTCTGGTTGTGTGGCGAAGGATATATTTTCCCATTTTTAATAGATCGTGTATGAAACAAGAACTAAGGTATCATCAAAATGACAAGCCTGTTTTTCCGAACATAGGAAATTTTAAACTCCGTAAATAAAAGATTATGTAGATCCGTTATCTATTCATTTATTACTCATGCAAGTCACATTTAAAGGAATTTTGATAGTGCTTTGCACGGAAATAGAAATGTTTGTTCAATTTTCAGTTTTGATTGGTTTTTTGTTTGGGAACAGATGTAGTATAGGACATTTGGCGCGTTTTTGTTTTTGGCGACGAAAAATTGCCGTTAAACAGCTCTATGACGTCATAGGATTGCCAGATTGAAAGTCGCCACAAGAATCGGAACATACCAACAATGTGAGGTGGGGTTGCCATACTATAAATTTATCGCCCCTATAAAACACGCCAAAAAAAAACCTTGCGAGCCAAATGTCCTATACTACATCTGTACCTTTGTTTGTTTGTATTTCCAATCTCCTCATCTGTTGCCAAAATAAATTGTAACTTTTCAAACTGTGGAAATAACTGTGCTTATTTTTTAAAAAAATTACTTTTAAAATATTATCATATCGCATTTGAATACAAATTATAATTTTTATAAATGATAAATTTGTATTTCTATTCAGTAAGCTTTATTTTGGGATATATAACTATTTTAAATCAAAAATGTGTAACTCAAGCAGTAGGGAATAAACATTTAAACCTCATATTGACAAATCGATGAGAAGAAAGATTTTGATTCTACATTGCAAAATTTCTGCTAGGACGATGTGTTTTATAAAAATATTTTCGTTATTAAATACTATATTTTTATTCTAATTAAGCATTATTTTCCAAAAGGAACGATTTGACTCTGTCTAAAGATGAAAATGTTCAGGTATTGTTTTTCATGCATTTCTATTTGGAGTTTTCGGTGATTAATATTCCTCAGGAAGCCTATAGTTTTTCGAATTCAGTTTTATTTTAAAAGTTTAGAGATGCAATATTTGTGAATTTCTTAGCATCTTATGTTTTAGATAACAATTCTTCCACCATCTTATAGTCATATATTCCAATAATTTGCAACGAATGCAATTTAGATTGTTTTTATAAGCGATGTTTTCGTTTTGTGTAAATCCTTGTTATTTCACCTTATCTTTAAACTAAATTGGACATTTACCTTTAGGTTATTTCATTTTATACTTTATCATTTTTTAAAAAATTCAAAGCAATTTTTATTTTATTATAAATGTATTATACATTTAAGCAATGTAATTTTATTACCATCTTTAAATACACTAATAGAAACCGAAATATAAAGGGGCAATAAAACAGGAGGTATATTTTGTTGACTTTAATGACAAAACATGTGACATAAAAAAATTAAACTAAAAAATCAACCCTTTTCAATCAACGACTGTAAGTATACAGTTTACCTGACATTACTGTTTCAAAATTTAAGTAAAATGTTATCTAACATTCAACCCTTAATTAATATTAAGTTCTCGAAATATATTTTTTTTAATTTGATTATCGTTTTCTTTTCATATCGTTTTATCCAATCAGAAGCTCCGAAATTATATGAATTTATTACTCAATTTCCACCTGTAATCCAAACTCAGATATTACAAGCATTTCCTGTTTATAAACAGGGGTCAGGTTTACTGTACGGTCACCCTTGGCGCGATTTTTCCGCATTTGGCGATATTTTTTTTTAAATGGCAACCCCCCTCCGAAACGATAAGGAATTGCAGCAACCCTATTGGGCAACAGTCGCCAAAATGGCGAGATTTTGAAAAAGTCGCCAAGGGTGACCGTACAGTAAACCTTTACCATAAACAGTTGCATTCTGCATTTAGAAGTGAATCATCTGTATTTCAATGCTAAGCAGCAGTGATACATCTTCTAAAACTCGAAACAGGTTGGGATTTAAAATCTTTATTGTACTCTTCTTATCTTTATCATGTTCTTAACAGAAACAAGTGTATTAGACTTTATACAAAGAATAAATAGGGGATAGAAATAGGTTATAAAATTTTCTCACTCCTTCTTTAAAAAAATATCATTTAGTTCGTAAAAAGAATTGGGAACCCTGAAAAGGCTAAATTTCTTGTCTTTGAAATATCGGACCCATTTTGAACAATTAATATTTAATGTCCCCCTAAATTTATGAAAACTGCACAATACTTCCCGTTTGAAAATCTTTATTACTGTTATTATTATTGTTCCTTTATTCTAGTTGAATATTTTTTTTATATGTGTGTTCATGTAATTTTCAGAATGTTTAGTGAATGCTAACAAGTGCAGGGACGATTGTAAGCCATGCTGGGATTCCGCTTCAGCTACCTGTACAAACTGCACACAGAGTCCTTTATGGGCTTCAATGCAGTTTGCCTGCCTGGAAATCAACCCGGAGCTTTCTACCGATCCAGCCTCCCAGCAACCCCGGTCTCCACCCCTATCAGAGAGAATGGACGATTCTCAGAACAGGTATGATATTAAATGAAAAAATAAGTTTTTGTCTTTAGATAGAAGAAAATTAGTTTTAAAATACTTTTTCAAATTATAGTTTTTCCCTAAAGTATTCCCTTCTTAAAGTACTTATGTTTTATTTGTTAAGGAATTATCAATAAGTTTTTGGCAGCTTACAAATAATTCACATGAATTTCATATCCAAAATGTTATAAAAAACAGATAAATATATCCGAAAGGACAAAATCAGGTGAACATGAAAAAGGGGAGATCAGAACAGATTTAAAATGCATTCTTCCAAGTATAATATGAACTGATTTTTACAAATTTAATACATTAATCATTGCATATTTTATTAATATTTTCTCTTTTCATGCTAATGGTAGCTTAATTTGGTTACCTTATTTTAATGTATAGCACTCACTATCAAATGCAGATTTGTAAGATATGCCAATTTACCATAGAAAATGACTTTAATAATAATCATTAAAAAAGGTGGGACATACTTAGGGTTGTGAAAAACTTGAGTTTTTTTTATGAAAATCTCAGCCTTTTTTTTTAACAACCAATTTTTATTTTAACAACCAATTGCATTTCTCTGCTTCCCTTTGCAGGCCCTACGAGAGAGACTCTGCCGGACACCGTCACCAAGGAAGTGCAGGCTGTTTGAGTCCAGGGTCTCTGAGCCGGACATCGGCTTCAACACCCTCGGCAGTCCTGGGCTGCAGCTGTCCTCCCCTGACGACGAAGGGATAGACGAGGAGGCCCCCAGGGCGTTCTCCCCTGCCAGGCCCAGCCTACAGAGCAGGCTGGAGAGGCTGGAACAGGAGAACGACACGCCAGCCAACAACCTTCGCAGGAGGATATTCGTGGGAAACATACCAGACAGGGTACTGCTTCAATTCTCCTCTGTAGTACTGCAGTAGACCTTCTGTACAATGACTATCTTCAATATAGTGACCCCTTTCTAAATGGCTGCCCCTTAAATTAAAAATTTGGTTTTCCTGTGGAAAAAACTTTTCACTGGAACGGCCATTCATATTGGTCCTGTAGGAGATTGTTATATCAAGGATCTACTGTACTAAGATTGTGGGATACAACTTACACTGAAACCACCCATTTACATATACTAATAGGTACCACCAGAATATTAAAGTATATGATTTAATATTCTTATGAAACTGTTGATTCTATATGAAGGGTCCAGGTGAATGGTAACAGTTTACCCTAAGTGATTGTGCAAAGAAAAGAAAAATCAAGTTTTGTTTTTTTACCCAGCAGTATGATATTCTAGGATTTATTTCATAGACTATCAATTTTTCTCAGGATTTACAATTTGATACAATGAAACTACAATTTGATACAATGTAACTACAATTTGATACAATGAAACTACAATTTGATACAATGAAACTACAATTTGATACAATGAAACTACAATTTTATTACAATCAAACTACAATTTGGTACAAAAAATTTGGCACACCAAAAAGTAGACCCTCATCATTTTTAACAGGGCCCTTCATATAGAATCAATTTAAACACAGTGGTGTATTTTGAGTTGAAGAAATTTACCAGAACTGTTTGGTAGCCCTCTAAACTAGTTTTTATTTCAATCTTGTTGTAGTATTTGTGTTGATATCTATTAATAGGGATTTGACAGACTGCTTCAGTTTCATTTTTTGTCAGAATTACTTTTTAATATGAAGATTTCAGTATATTAAAAAATACATTTTAACATTTGGTTTTAGGTCTCAAAGAAAGAATTGAAGGATTTCTTCTCAAAATTTGGCAGGGTAACAGACTGCTTAATTGTCCAAGATCATATCAAGAGAAGATCACGAGGGTATTTGCTATTAATAGAATAGTTATATGTTTTGTATTATATAAAAACTAAATGTACTTGATAAATCTCTCTTTGTAAGTTGAGATATTGCCTGGAAAAATTAATATTTTATATTGTTAATATAAAGGAAGAAAATATTCTTTAGAATGTGCACTCACATTATTGCTGTTAATGATGTATTTTCCTTTCTTGGTAAAATTATCCAGTCAACATTTTTTTTTGTAGTTTTTAATTTGGTTGATAGTTATGTATAAAATTTTTAAAAGCACATCTACCCCCAAAATAATAATATACTTGTTTTTAATAGTATTTTTACTACACTTTTTATATGTTTAGAAAATATTTTTTCCCTTTTAGGTATGGTTTTGTAATATTTTCTAATCCACAAGAGGCAGAGAAGGCTAAAAATGCATCTGCTTCACAATTGGAATTCGAAGGAAGGTACATATATCATATTTAACCCTATATTTACGCAAAACAGTTCTGTTTAATTTGTAAATTCTATTTTTAATATATTGTTGGCTTAGTAAAGAATTCACTAGGTCGATTTCTTTGTTTTAAATGTGCCTGCACTAACACAGTCTTCTGTGGCTGCATCAAAATGAAGCTCTTAATATCTCGAAACAGCTTTTGTTATTGGGTTGGTTTCTCTACCAAGCCGACGAACGATATATGTTTAGACAGACAACCATTTTTTGTTAATGGACATATATGCTGTTGTTTCGCTCCAATTGAATCTTTTACAATATCAAGATTTGCTTGTCAGTCAGACCTCACATTTTTGACGATAGCTTATTTGTAACTAAAAAAGAACTTGAACTATTGCTATTTTTATAGGGTCTTGGAAGCCTGCTTGATAGGTGCTAAAAGACAAATAAAATTATATTGAATATTAAATAGAATTTTTTTTCAAATATTGTGCACATAATCATAGTCTCTGCCATCGTTAAGAATAAGGAATAATCTAAATCGGTCTTTTAGTATGTTACTTTTGCTAATTAAAATTAATTTTTCTGTAATTTCATTACATATGGAGAAAATGAATTTGGAGGATATTTTTGTCACTGGGTAGGAGTTTGGTAAGGCTTCGTCTTGAATATGCAGTACAAATCTGGTCAGATTATCTTAATATTGATTACTTAGAATGGGTTCAAAAGAGGGCCACAAAAATGGTTCATAGTACTATGAAAAATGGTTCATGAACTATGAATTATGGATGAGCTTAGAACTTTAAACATCTCTCTTGGAGAGAAGGATTAGAGGGGATCTTATTCAGCTTTTCAAATTTATCAAATTGGGTTATGTGAAGAGATTGGAATTAAGGTACTGGAGGTCAAGTTAAACAAATCACAGCTTATTCAGGTTAGAAAACATTTTTTTAAAAGGGTTATAGACAAATGGAATAGTTTGCTTGATTATGTTGTTAATTCTTCAGGAGTGGGTAGTTTTAAAAAGCAATTGGATCAGTATTGTGGAATCATGAGGAGGCGTTAGATAGACAGAACCAACCTCGTTGGACTTAGAGCCTGTAATTAGTCAACAATATTTTTATTTGTTATTTAGAAATATATTTACAAAACTATATATATATATATATATATATATATATATTTAAAACTAGACATTTAAAGAATTTTTTTTCATTTGAAAGATTAGCATTAAGTTGTGTTTTAAAATTTCTTATGTAGTTTACATAAAATTAAATTCTATTTTCAAATAGATTTACCATTTAAAAATATTTTTAAACCATTTAGGTTTTTTGGGTGTATGAAGGATGTAAAGTTCCAGAAAATATTTCTTTACCAATATCTAATATAAAAGTTTTGGATTTATACAAAGTAATGTTTTATTTGTAAAACTCTTTTAAAAATATATTCTTATTAAAAAAAAGTTAAATTTCTTTAAATTTAAAATTTAATTTTCTTCATTTTAGGTTTTAATGTAAGAAAATATTAGTATATCTTCTTAGCATAATGATTTTTTTAATGCGACAACTGTTTGACAATTTCTATGTTTAAATTTAAATTATCTCAAATTTCAGAAATTTGCGAGTTTTTCCAGCTGAAGAAAAAAAATCAGAAAAATATAGGAGAGAAGCTAGAGAAATTTTATTTCAGCAAGTAAGTTGCCTTTAAAATTATGGTATGTATTACATAAGATAATTTAAAATTCAGTATGCCTTATACTACAAAAACAATTGTCCTTTTTTCACTATTGATGCATATTTTTAAATTTAAGATATTTTTTATTGTTGCTTACTTTCTCTTTTAACCTTTAGAAGGCGGGTGTTTAATTTTAACATTGGATTCTGGCCGAAATATTATTTGGAATTGGAATACAATATTCGTAGAAAAGAAAAGATCTCCTTCTTTACATTGATATCAAAATATAATTTTTGCCTAAAAATGGGCATACAATGATCATGCTTTCAAGCATCAAAATATTTTTATATATCTATACAGTTGTATTGGTTTTGGTACAACCTTTTTGCTAGTCTATAAATTATACTTCAAGTTTTAGAAATAAAATTATCCATTACGAAATTTGCGTAATTATGAGAGTGATCTGTTTTCACCTTGTCAATTACATATTCACCATGGTACAAAAAGATCAAATATCAAATGGTTTTAATTTTGCATTAAATTTTGTTAAAATATTAAAAAATGTAAATTATAAAATGCTGAACATGTCTTTGCATTTATTTATTTAAAATTCATATCCACTAATATGGACTGGGAAACATTTAATTAATATTTTATGTTATATGATGCTTTTGTCTTGACAAGATCTTTAGGAGGGTCCTAAAATTCCTTAGGAATAATAGGATATTTTTTTCTATATATATTATTAGTGAACATGTCAGGAAAAATTTATTGCCTGTCTATTATAAAAATTTAGCTATATGTCTCACCAGGCAAAAATATTCTTTAGTAAACTATCTGAATAAATCTATGAATTTTGGATAATTGTTAGTCCTACTAGTGTGTACATTTACCTTTTTTAGAATTCTGACTATGATTTAACCCCAACTTGCGAAGAAGAACCAGACTCTGTCGTCGATCCCGGTATTTCCAAAAGCAACAGTTTGCAAAATATTAATGAAATGACTGACGATATGCTGTTGCTGATATTCTCATACCTTGGGATTAGAGAAAGGGCTAAGCTTGAATATGGTTAGTATAATAAGCATTTTAATTTATCCTAGTTGCTTGATAATTAAGTGCAACTTGATAATAATATGGTTAGTTGTTTTGAATTCAGATGCTGCGTGTTGTAATCTCCTGTATGTTTTCAATCAGTATGTTTATAAGAATGAAGTGTTTGTATGTTATTTAAAAAAATAGTAATTATTAATTTGCATGATTGGTTACAAAATTTCATTAGTTTTTATATGTGTGTTTGTTCAGTTTCAAGATAAAGTGACTGAAGAGATTTTCATAAAACTAAAAATCAATCAAATACTAACTTTAAATCTGCACTTTTTTCTTGGCAATTTATGCAACTGTTTTAAAATTATACAATAGTTAAATATTTTTTTTATTCATCCATAGATATTACTATTACATATTTACGTTGTGTATTTCCTACTATTAGCTTGCATTATTAAGATGATTTGTAAAAGCTTTCAGTACTATTATCAGCAATCAGTAACCTGTTTGTTAATTGAGGCAACGCTTACTTACTTAGCCAAATTGGCTTTTGTGCTGTATAAAACACAAACCAACATAAAAATGTTTTATTTTTGGGGCATTTTTTTAAATTTCATGCATGAATCCTATAGAAATGTGTTTCAGCCTCCAAGCTTGTGATTCTAGCACAAACTTATAATTGATTTTATATATAAAAAACATTAATAATGTATTAGTTTTAATATTATTTTATCAAAACCTACTTTTTAAAGTATCACTGTGTAAAATGTCATCTCTCCCTTCATTTTCTTTTTCACTTTATATTCACAAAATGTTTTGAAAGTTGTATAAAATAGTCAAGTTTGAAAACAGAGTTTGTGAAAAGCTGAAAATTTATTTCTGTTTCAGTGTGTCGGAAATGGAGGAAACTGTCATTGGAACTGTGGCAATGCCAACCCACAATGAATTTGCAAAATGTGTTTTGCATATGGGAAGGAAGGCGTGAGTTCATTTAAATTAAAAACTTTTTTCTAAATTTTATATTTGCCATGTTTGTTTTTAAATTTTTTTATCTGTGTTTTAATTGTTGAATCGTTACATGTGTTTAAGTAATTATTACATGTGAAGAGAGATGTAAATGATTTAAATTTAAACTTATTTCTGAAATTTAACTTTGCCATGTTCGCTTTTGTAGTTTTTTATCTGTCTATTTTAATTATTGAATCATTACATATGGCTGGCTATATAGGTTTAAAATCTTCACAAATGTACATGGTTAATCAGGTAGGAACATTTCCATTACTGTATCAATAATTAAAAAAATATCGCTCAACTAAATTAATGGTGAAAATATATTAATAATTTATTTATTTTGAATTTATATATATGAAATGACCAACAGAATGGTCATCTATTAGGTAAGTTTGCAGTCGTGGAATTAAATCATTGTCGAGCCGAGTAGTTACAAAATTCGATTTATTCCTCAGAACCAGCACATCTTCACATGGCAAGAGCTAAGCAAATCAATTAGGGATTTGTTAAGTTATATACAGAGAGAAAATAGGGATAATGATTGGGTAAGAAAAATATTCGTTGATCGGGTGAGGGGATCGTCTGGGGAAAAAGGGTACATTTGTACTTAAGAAGTCCCTGAGTGACGGGGAATGAAAATATATTCGTTTGAGTAGTTAGAGCTTTGCATAGTCAGCAAAAATCATGGGAACCATGCGATTTGTTTTGGGGGAAAAGAGAGTGTTAGGAACACGAGGGAAAAGGTGCAAATTGGACTTGGTTATTTAAAGGAATGGGTGTTGTTGAGTTTTAAAAAGGGATTCGGGGTTTAAAAAGAAGGTTGTTACAGGAAATTCCTTTCCTATATAAGTTTATTTTAACCCTCTGTGGGATAGCAACACATATATTCATTCATGTATCACTAGTTTTTTCCTCCCAATACATACAATTTTTTAATTCATAACATAACAATACTCAATGTTGAAATATTTTTTTAAAACCGAAACATTGGAGAACTTTTCAAAGTATCTCTTTTAATATATATATATATTTTTAAGAAATGCATGTTGAAAATATGGATTAAACTTTCTTACAGTTAAAACATCTGGACAATTTTGACATTTTGTTTGCCCCTGAGAGTTTTAATATGCTAAAATAAATATTTATTATTTTCTTTCGCATAATATCAATCGTTAAAAAAGAAAATGTTTGATCACAAATTAGTGTGCCATTCTGGACATGTGACTAAAACATATATAATACTCCACCAAAATTTGCATTTACCCCGAATATACCTGAAAACAAGTTTTTAATAATTCTGCCTAAATGCATATTGTATTGGTTAGTCACAGTTAAAAAAAAATTCTAATTAGTTTATTTAATTATAATTTTGTTTCATGTGTTTAGCCTGGCATATTCAATTTAAAATGTACTTTATTTCAGCCCTCACCAATAGCATTTTACTCTCTTTGTTGAAAAAGTGTGCTGGTAATTTAAAGAAGCTAGATCTGTCTTCAGCTTCTCACACTTTGGACTACAAAGCTGTGGAAATTATTGGTAATTTTCTAATTTATGATTCTAATAAGTTTTCTTAATAGTGTATTGGGTTTTTCTTACTTTGAATGAAAAGTTATTGGCTGAACCCTGTTATTCACAATAAGGATTAAATTGGCCTATATCTTAATTTATTTTAATGTTTAAATATAATTTTTGTAAGTTAATATCTTACTTAAGTATTAATATCATCTTGGGGAAAAATAAGAACATAATATTTAATTTGTAATGCTTTCAAATTTCTTAATATGATAAAAACACAAAAAGGATTTTGCAGTTTATATACAAGATGTAGTTTCTAGTGTTAATTTTAAAATTAAAACTTCATAGAGTAAGAGTTAAAACATTTGTTGTGAAACTTGTAAGTATAAAAATATTGTGTTATAGTGAAAACCTTATTTGCACCTTATTTTGTTTATTTAAATCTGTGATTCCCAATCCGTGATCTACGAAAGGGTTCTAAGTGGTCCATGGAGCTTTTGTTCAATTCCATTCCAGTTTGTCTTTATATTTTTCAAAAACTGTTGTTGTCTAAAGAGAAGTATTCTTTTTAAAACTTAAAACATCTAAATTGAAGACTAAAAATTATATATAGGGTGGCAACATAACCTGGAAATCAGGGAATTATCATATATTTTTTTTAATTCTGGTAATATCAGGAAAATTTTCAAAATTTCACAAAAAATCAGAGAATTTTTCAAATTTTGATAATTAAAATGGCAATTATCGTCTGTTTTGCCCTCTATTCTGGGTAATTTAGTTGTCAATATTTCCTTTTAGTTTTGAAAAAGAATTTAAAAAAAAGTATTGTTATGCACATTTTTATAGTTTCAGTTTTATTTTTGTAAAAACGTGAAACACTGCTGGAGAGAGCAGCAAAAGCAAAGTACATTGGACCTTGAATTGAAAGCAACATGTGAAGGACCAATGAATATGTGATTTATTGAAGATTGGAATAGAAAATATGAAGCATATAAAACATTTAAAATTATCTACAAAAAAAATAATTTGAAAAAACTTTTTTTTTTCATTATCTGCTCTTAGAGAACATGTTTAATTACTATTATTCCTGCTTCAATTGCGTACTTTGTGTTGTATCCATAAATTATTCTTTTAACTGTCAATATGTATTGTGTATAATTTCTCTCTCATCTATAATGAAATTGTAAAATCAGGGAAATGTTTGTGACACTATCATGGAAATTAGGGAAATATCAGGGAACTTTTTTTCCAGAATGTTGCCACCTTGAAAAAGTGTATACTTACTGTAACTCTTCCGTGTGCTTGCTTTGATTATTATAGCAATTAAACTATAGACTCTTTTAATTAATTTATTTACAAAATAAGTACATTTTTTAAAAACGAGATGTATTAAGCAACTAAATTATATTTAGTACCTAAGTATTTTTGTTAATATTATTAGAAAGTAGTGGCCCACGACTTGCTGAATTTTCGAATGAGTGGTCTGTGGCCATCTAAAGGTTGGGAACCACTTATTTAAATGAGACAGTAATTTATGCATTTTGTTTATACAAGCATTTTTCAATTTTGCAGCCCAATGTTGTCCGAACCTGGAGCATATTAATTTATCAGGTGTGAAAGTGACAAATGTTTCTTTACAACAGCTGGCCATAAAATGTCCAAAGTTAAAAGTATGCTATCATTTCTTATTTACAATTGTATTTCGATGTCTTTATGAATATTTGAATTTTATACAACCAATGTGCTAATTTATTTTTCAAATACTAGTAACTTTAATGACTGAATTTCGTTAAATTATTTTATTTTATAGCATGTGATTTTGCAAAGGTGCTTCGAAGTAGGAGAGAAAGGGTGTGTATATGGATTTATGTAAAGTATTATTATCCTAGAAAAAAAACTCTATATGCCCTTCTTATTAAAGAAATTCTTGTTTGTATTTAACATTTTATACAGTACATTGTAAATGCTATAAAATGTATTAAAATTTTTCTAAAATATTTGTGAGTTTAAATTATTTTTTAAGAATTTACTTAGATGTAATTTTCCTTTTACCAATCTAATCTAATTTCTTGATTTGAGATTTTCCCCCTCTAGGTTTTTATGTAAAGGTATTTACATTTGACAAGCTCCGGTATTACTGTAAACAAATATCTGTTTTTAATACATAATTTTGTGAACATGTTTAAAAACTTTTTTAAAAGGTCAAGGGATTTTGGTTTTATATAGACCTCCAAATTTCTGGGTTCGTATAGTCCTTATCAAGTACTTAGAAACTCTTTATTTCTGTTGAATAGATCCTTAGACTCTTTCAATGAATGCTTTTAAATATACCTTGAAACGATTTTATGATTAAATAATTATTATTTGTCAATCAATCGTTATTCAATAAAATAATTATCATTTAAATTATTTTACTAAACCTCTATTAAAAAAATTTCTATCTTAATGTGAATTAAACAAGTTTGTATCTTCATAAAAATGAAATAAAAGCTCGACTTTATACCCGACAAGTTTTATATAATTGCACCTATTTTCCTCTTTTATATTCATTTTAATTTTTGAATATTTTTTTTTTACTAAGGGTCTATTTTGGACTTTAAAGCACTTTTCATTACAAATTATTTGCATTAAAAATAATCTCCTTATAAATGGCTGTTAAGGTCCTTAGAAACACCTTATTTTTATTTTCGGAAAATGTGTCCGAACCCTGAATTTTCATGTAGCTATAAATAACCACCTTTATTCACTTTGCCTCCCAAATTTTATTTGTTTTCTTATACTCTTTAATAAAGTTAATATATTGGGGAAAGAAATCTATATTCTTTGTTATATCATGTATAGAATGAACTTTTATCATTTATCCATAGGATATGGTGGCTTCTACATTTATGTAAGAAACTAGAATGTATTGATTTGACTGGAAATCCTCGGATAACAGGCCAGGTAATATTTCCTATTTATAAAACTACTTTTCTATTTAACTTAATATTAAGTTTCGAATAAAACACAAGCTTAGTTTTTACAAATTGAGTTTGCTATTCATTGTTTTTCATTGTTGACTTATGTAAGTTCGACATTTCCTTTTATAATATATCAGAATTATTAAAAATAAAAAGTAATATGTTAGTAGCTTTTGATGGTGGATGGCACTACTTTATAAATGGGCGGCTTAAGAGGTGCAAGTACAAAAACACTAGTTTCAAGATAAAAGCATTTCAAGATTTCAACTCGGTTTAACTAAAATGCTAAGTGGAATGACATACAACTCATTATTAAGAAACTTATTGAATTGGGACCCACACCTCTTGGCTAAATTTTAGTTTTGGTTAATTGACATCACACTAGAGCTGCACAGTGGGCTATTGGCGACTGTTCGGGTCTATTCTGAAGGAAAAACCCGAGAACGATGCCTCGTATTTTTTAACCATGGTCAGATGACGAGAACAACACCTGAGCTGCCACCCGATGCAACCTCAATTGGCATCAGGACATTGGACCCCAATCAGAGTTATCATGCACCAGTCCCATATACACACCAGTATAATTTGTTAGATGTTCTGGACAACTTTCTAGTATTTTTGTAGTGAAGCTGGCCACCTTCTCATCGCAAGATCACTACCTTTTTATGTTTTTTTTGTTATCAAGTTCACTGAAACATCTGAGTTCGAACTAGAAACCTTCTGATTATCAGCTGAACGTCTTTATCCACTGGGCAACTGGAGGCCCAGCTAAATGATGGATCTAGCTGTCTAATCATAGGAAAATGGTGGCGACTTTTATCAATTAGCAGCCAAGCCACCCAAATTTGTCTAAACCTGAAAAGATTAAACATGCTCTCCATGGATACTACTTAGCTACAGACCTGACCTCGAATAAAATGACAGCCCAGTTTGGCTAAAGGGCATTTTGACTGTAAACAAAAGACTGTTTAACCTTTAGAAGTCGGGTGTTTGATTTTCACAAGGTATTGTGGTCGAAATATCGGCCACCCCTGTAAAGGTTAATAAAGTTAATTTATTAGTTAATTATTAAATAAAATTAAGTATTTTTACCTGAATGAAAAAACGTACAAATTGCTTAGTATATTTAAAAAAATGAATGAAAATGTGTTGAATTTAGAGTTTGTAGGTACATATATTTTACAGTTTAAAATTTCATATGTTTGTTGGGTTAAATGTTATAACCGAAAAATTCAGATATTTAATATTTTTTAAATCTCTTTTAGTGCTTTCATATGGCTGGTTCTAATCTTCATACTTGTGTTTTGAATAAGTGCTCAAGGGTAAGAATATATATTTTCTTTTATAAAAATATTAAATAACTCTTAAAAAATAACTTCCGTTAAACTGTTCGACTCCTCATTGCTGTAAGAATGCTTTGTTTTATTCCAGTTCAGTCCTATTGGGTTCACAAAGTTAGCAACTAGATGTCGTAGTTTATCTACTCTTTATTTAAATGATTGCTTTCAAATGTCTGATAGAGCACTAGAGTTATTGTGTCAGGTAAGACAATTATTTTACTCCTTTCTGCTCAGGTTTTCCATGTATCGGAATGTTCACATTTAAGTTAGTTGATTTACAGGAATTATATTTTAAATAATTCCTCTGAATGTCCTTATAAAACTGTTATTGACTTTCTTATCTATGTATATTTGATATTTAATGTATATATTTTTTGTTTCCTTTAATTTATTGTGCGATTTTTCAATTTCCAGAGTCTTAAAAATTTGAAAATACTTTATGTTGGAGGAATTTTTCCTGATTGTAAGTACTTTCTTTTTAGAGATTTTGTTAATTTTATCATGCTCCATATGCTATACTACTTTTTTTCATAATTCGAAAACTACTTTCTTCTCTAACATTTCTGTCTCTCCTCCTTACAGTATTCAGCATATAAAGTTGTATGAAGTAATTAAAAAGTAAATGTAAATTTAGCTCTATATGTGTCATTAATTTATTATTTTTAAAAAAATTAATTAGAACACCCATTTATTTTTTCCTGTCTGCTAAATGGCTTCAATTAAAACATGCATTAACATAGTAATACTACCATCAACTTTAGGGAAACAACTAAATAAACATAACTATGTTTAAATTAGAAAATAACATTAATTGTTTACTTAATGTTAGTGACTTTTAAAGGATAACAAATAAGATTAAATGGCTTTTAAGGAATTTGTTTAAAATATAAAGCATTTAAAATTTGTTACACTATTTTGAATTTATTATCTAATGTTTTAAGTTTATTTATATTTGTAGTTTTGCAATGATAAATGTATATGTATGAGCTTACATGTATATTCAATTATTAGTTTACAATAAGCATTAATGTGAAGTAAAGTATTGATAAGTATGAATCTTTATTTTGCTTTTTTATGAAAAAATCCTTTCCTAAAAATAAAAATCATATCAAATAGTGACTTAATTTTGACTTTAATTAAGTATTAAGCTATTATACCCAAACACACAGGAGACTGTAATCATTACATTATCATAAATATCATTACATTAAACTGAAATGTGAATAGTTATAAAAACATTGGCAGAAAGATATTTGTTCAAATAGATAAAAACTGTAAAAGCTTGATAATAAGCAAATAAGTTAAATTTAAGGATTGGATTTAATAATAATAAAAAAAAAGTTTTATTTAGTAATACAACATAAATGGAAAATAAAAATGAGTTTGATTTCCAATTAAAGAGATCATTTTAATATTAAATTAATAAAAAAAAATGTTAATATTGGTACTTGCTCTTTTCCAATACAATTTTAATAAAAACTGTCTTTATAACTTTTAAAAATATACACAATTTTTTTTTTAATTTTGTGTCATGTACACAATTGAATAGTAAGGTTTCAGTTTTTGGAAAGGGATGTTCTTCTGTCCACATATTTTCTTATTATAATACTTTGGCCAATTCTTCTCTATTTACATAATCCTAAAAGCTCATTTATTTTTTTATATATATATAAAAATATTTTGAAATGTGATTAAAATTTAGTAATACTGAACACATATTTTTTTTTAACTATTGAAGATTTAATTTTTTTAATTATCAATTTGTCATTACCTTTTCCCTAGTAACTGCAAGTGGATTGCACCATATAGGAAGGCTCTCCACCCTTGTAAGTTCTTCTATTTTCCCTCAATTTGCCGTTTCATTGCTATATTGTATGTTATTAACATTATTAGTGATATGTTCCAAGAGATTAATTAATGGATCAAATGTGAGGTCACTAGAATTTTCTGATTTTTTTTTCTTATAAATGAAGTTTTTTAATAATTAATGAATTGATATTTTTATCAGAGTTTATTAAATTAATTTATACTCATTGTTTTTAAATAAAATATCAAAGTAAAATAAAAAGTTATTTTATTATTAACTCAATTTTTTTTTATCCTTATCTCACATGTTTAATTAATACTTTCTTTTTAGAGATTTTGTTAATTTTATCATGCTCTATAATATGCTATACTACTTTTTTCGTAATTCAAAGCTTACATTCTTCTCTAACATTTCTGTCTCCCCTCCTTACAGTATAAGCATTTAAAGTTGTATGAAATAATTAAAAAGTAAATGTAAATTTAGTACCTATGTGTCATTAATATCTTATTTTTTTTTTATTAGAACTCCCATTTACATTTCTCCTGCATGTTAAATGGCTTCAATTAAAACATGCATTATCATAGTAATACTACAATCAACTTTTGGAAAACCACAATATAACTATATTTGAATTATAAACTTATTTTAATTCTTTTTTTTTTAATTTAAATTTTTTACTTTATTTTATTTAAATTTTTTAATTTTTATGACTTTATTTTAAACGAAACTCGTACGTTTTAGGAGCACTTATCTTTATCTCAAAATCACCATGTGGAGGATGATGTCGTATATGCCATCAGTAGGGGCTGTAAAAAACTTAGGTAATAAACATATAAAAATTATTATGTTATGTTAATTTACTATGTATTTTAACTTTCAAATGTGAAACTATTTTATAATAAATTATAGGAATTTGGATCTTTCTGGCTGCAATGAAATAAGTGATTACTCTTTGACCTCCCTGTCCACATGTTATAATTTAAGGACACTACACATTAGTTATTTAGACAGGGTGTGTATACTTTATTTCTTATATATTTCTAAACAAAGAATTGGCCCAATTGTGCTTGTGTAATAATTTGAAAACTTCTTACATTTTTTTTTAATGTGGGCTCTAATAAAAAAAATTTATAAGTGCAAATGCTTTTTTTAAACCTTGTTTTAATATTTTTGTATCAATCTTATTACATTTTTCTTCAGTTGTATGTTGTAGGTTTTGCATATTTTTATTATAAAATTTTTTACTTTTGTTTATTGATATAACTTTTAGTTTGGGAATCTTGAAAATTTTAAATTTTATCTTAAATAAAAAAATTATTATTCACTTTTTAATATACTGTATTTAAAAATGCAACTTTTATGTTTAATAAATTTTTTTATTTTAAATATCTGAAGTTTCTTAATGTAAAATATTTATTTTATGTTGCACTTTTTTTTACAGCTTTTTGTTAATTGTTTATTTCATTCTACACTAATTTGTGCAAATTCAATTTATGTATTTATAATTTTCAAATGCATTTATATGTGTCACTTTTGCGATAACAGATTCTATAAAATATCAGTTTTTTTCTTGCACCAATACATAATTGGCATTTTTATAAAATACCTTAAAAACTTTTTTTCTTAAATTCATAATATTTATAATTTTTTGTGGCTTTTTAAATGCCAAATTATGGGACTAGTTTTTTTAGGAATAAATATATATTATAATAACTTCACACACCATTTTAAATGTTATTTTGTAATATTTATTGAAATGTGACTATTAAAGTTTTAATTACTGATATTTTATTATTCTAAAATAATCTATAAAAAAAATGTAATGTAAAATTTTGTTTTTAATGAACGTTTAATTTTAAAAAGCTTACACATGTGTAAGTGTATTGTGAATATAGAATATTACTAATTATGGGTTTAAATTCTTAAGATTACGGATGAAGGTTTGTCTTCTATTGCCAGACAAGGTGTGTTCGAGTCTATTTATCTCAGAGGTTGTCCGAATATTGGAGATCAAGGTACGTGCAATATTATTAAATTCATTTATCTTTCTTATAACGAAAGATATATTTTTCGCATATATAATTATTAAGTCTGTTAGTAATTTCAAAGTGTAAATGAATAAGTATACTTTTGGCCATTGTTAGATAAATAGCTTTGTAAAAATTTAAAAATCTTTCTTTTTTACTCCAGAAGAATTTTTTTGTAATACTGAAAGTATTACACAAAATTTTGTAATGTTGTGTAAAAAAATCTGAATGGTTTTAAAACATTAACTTTATGTTATAACTCTTATATTTACAAACACATTGTAGGTACTGCTCATAAAATGTACCTATAACTAATGGTAAAATGTTCCATACCTATAACTAGACAAATCGTTTAGCATTCAATTATAACAACGTTGTCAACTTAGTGATAGCTGAAGTAACAGATAATTAACTGTGTTTTTGAATTAACTATGAATATTTGTTGTTACATAAAAGTGTTTTTTACTCACAATATTTCCTGTTAACTTACTGCCAAATGCATGCCATAGAGCTGTGACAGTTTTAAGTTTAATTATTTAATATATCTCAGTGATTTTTCAAAACTGATCTAATCATAGGGTATGCTTAGTCCTCTGCAGCCAGAGCAAAGTATTGTAGTTGTAAATTTGTTCTTAGAGCCAAAGACTTTAAATGATATGGTCCTATACCAGTGGTTCCTAAACTTTTTCGAGTTGCAGTGCCTTTTTGAATTAAGATTTGCCCACTTCGCCCTACCCTAAGTACAAGTACATTTTCCTGTTTTTTTGGAGCATTTTGTAGTTTTTAACTGTAAAGTTATACGTCTTATAGTAGTTCGGTTATTTTTATCTAGATTATTTCGCAGTGCCCGTGTGAAGATGTTGCAGCTCCCAAGGGTGCCGCAATGCACACTTTGGGAACCACTGTCCTATACATTTTTTTTAAAAAAAATCCTTATTTTAACAGTTATAGTTTTTAAAATTTCTCCAATGCTTTAATTTGAAAGTTTTTTTCAACATAGTATAATCTTATTAATTTAAAAAGTATGTATATTTCTGAGAAAACTGGTAATACGCAGACGGATATAAACATTTTCAATCCCTCAGAGATATAAACGAGTGTATTAAATTTAACTATACAATGTGATCTGGTTATAGCATGTTGTGGTCTGCTTTAAAAGTAATAGCAAGTATTCCTGATTTAAAGTATTTGCTTGTGAAGTCGACTGAACTTCTGTTGTCATTTTTTTTTGTGTATAGGCCTGCTGACCCTAGTCCTTCTCGCCCCCTACCTTCAGCACCTGGATGTGAGTGGGTGCCAGCATGTCACGAATGTCACCGTCTCTGCCTGCTTGGACTCCGTTCAGGCACGCTCATCAGGGAAGAAGTTGCAGCTCATTGCAGGAGGTAAGGAATCATAATTTTTGACAACTGTTTATGTTAATACTTGGTGATTTGTATGCTTTTTATACCCACGGAAATCTGTCATTTTTTTTTTATAAAAATGAATTGCATGCAGAGTTTCCAGGTATATGAGAAAATGAAAAATAATTTGTGTTGAAATATTCCATGGGAAAATGTTAGGAAATTTTCCTGTAAATCTTGAGATGGATTTTTACTTGATCATATTTATCTTATTAATAACCAATTTTTATCTGTGGGTTTGAATATTTAAAAAAATTATACTATCCTGATTTAGATAATTATGCACTTCGTGAAATTTATCAGATTTCAAAAATCATCTTTTGTAATATCAATTAGTTTAATTCTTAGCTCGAAAATCCTTTAAAGTGATTAAAGGGTACTCTGAACTTTGCATTCAAAATCTTCCATAACTTGCTTAGCTGCAAATTTTGAATAATATGTCATGATTAGTACCAAAAAAATATTGTCTCCTTTCATATATATATTTCAATAAATATTTCAAGAGAAGTGTAGAAATTTTCAAGAGAAGTGTAGAAATTTTCAAGAGAAGTGTAGAAATACCTCCTATATAATAAAAAAGCCTGTGCCCAGGTTACTACAATTAAAAGTGACATAGTTATAAGTGCATATGAAATTTTTTTAAGGGTTACGATATTTAAAAAACACCTACTTTTTTTTGACGAAAATATCATGAGAAACAAGGCAATTGTTAATTGTAGTAATAAACGTTTGACAATTACTCATAGTGTATTGGAGAATACATTATATAATGTCAAGGTGTTGTGCAAAAAGTTCCCCTTCATATTTTCGTTAGTGAAATTATGATAAACAATTTGAATATATTTTACCTTATATTTTAAACTCAGAGAACAAGTTATCTAAATCAGAATTTGCTTTTCCGAGGAACATTATGATGTCTTGAATGAAAAAATATATTCTATTATCATTGGCAAGTTAATGTGTTTTTCCATATGAACTAAAATAATTTTTGAAATTGTTATATGTTTATATTTATGAATTTATGCGAATACTTTTATTTTTAATTATTGTTCTTAATGTCACTAACGTTTTTAATTTAATACAATTTAAATCCGTAAATTACTTGGTTTAAAATTTAAAGTTTTCTCATATTTTGATTATTATATTAAAATTTAATTTGAATATTTTGTTTATTATAAAACATCTAAAATTATTGCTAAAAAAGTCAATAGTAGAGATATCCGATAAAATGAACTGCGAGTGGACTTTTCTACTGATGTCACAAATCTTTGCACAGGCTTTTTTTTTACAAAGGAGGTATTGAATGTAGTGACTTGTAACTTACTATGACTTTGCAAAAATGAATAGTCACAGTGTGTGAATTATTTTCATTTAATTCAAGGTACCAGTGTAGAACTTGAAGCACTGGAACTGGATTCCTCGCTTCTTGAAGTGTCACGTCAAAACTTTTGTATTCACAGTTTGAGGCCAGATAAATTAGATTATATTGGTAAGAAGATTTTATTTAAATTATTGATTATGTTTTATGTATGCCACTTAATAATTTTGTACTATTTATATTATTTTAAATTAATAATTTTGAAACATAAAAAAAAATAAACAAATATTTATGCTTAAATGGGGTCGGACGTTGAAAATTTGATCAAACATACAATACTAAATATTGAAAAAGTTTAAGTTTTGCTTATTTTAGAATCTAAATAAATGGTGTTAAAAGGAATACAATACAAGGGAGAAAAATTTAAATATAAAAATCCTTAAGTTTAGCACAAATTAAAAACTTTATAAACTTTATCATTACTTTAATTAAAATTTGAATGTTTAATGTGAATGTACTTTGATTTATATTTTTACACTCTGTAAAATATACTGTGGCACACATAAAAGAGCATTATTAATCTATCTTTGTATATTAGTGCATTGTTATGATTTCGTATTAATCCTCTCATTTATCACATGCACAATTATTAAAACTTCATTAATTGATTTTTCAAGAAATTATATAAAATGCATCATTTTAAATTATGAAAAATATTTTTATTCCTTGTGATTACCTTCCGTCTGAGATTCTTGATATTTCATTACAGCTAATTATATTAAAAAACTTGGTAATAGTTAATTTTACAAAGCAAACATTTACTAAAATTATACACTGGAATTGTCCTAATAATCAATAATATACCTAGTTCACACAAGCACAAGGATTTGAAATTTTATATATGATTATCAATGTTTATATTGTGGTTGTATTCTATAATACTATTCCAGCCGTTGCTACTCTTTTATTTGAGTTTATATTGTTGTCGTACTAAAAGAAGTCGGATTACAAAGTATCGCTTCTAACATAATTAAAGTTTATTATATTGGGCCATGATGTTACGTGTTAAGAAAGTGATATTTTTTAACGCAAACAAAATGGGTGCTGTAACACATGATGATTTTGTACATTGATAGTAAATATAATTCGGAATTACTTAGCTATTACTAACTCAGTTTTTTTTAAAATATATTAGTAGAGGGTCCATAGCCCTGAGAATACGTCGTAGGCTAGCAGCTAGAGGGTTGCAAGTTCGAATATGGATGGTTGATACAAGAGACTTCACAAAATGTTAAAATGCAGTGAACTTGTGATCGGAGGGTTACCAGAATCGCTGCTGCAGTAACGATATGTCGTCTGAACTTATCCTCCTATTTCTACAAGGTGTATACAGGACTGGTGCACATTAAATCTGATCAGGGGCCAATGTCCTGATGCCTTTTGAGGTTGCTTCAGGTGACAGCACAGGTGTTGTCCTCGTCATCAGATCATGGTTAAAAAATACAGGGCATTGTTCCCAGGTCTTTCCTTTGAGATAGGACCCGAATCGTCCCCAATAGCCCAATGGGCAGTTCTAGTGAGACGTTAATTAACCAAACCAAAAGTATTAGTGACTACTTGTACTATGATGACAAAAGAAATTTTTATAAAATTACAACTATCTAAGGTTTTGTTGTGAAGATTTAAATTTAATTATTGTTTTCAGGAGATGAATCCGATGACGATGAACTTATTTTTGAAGCCGAACAAGGTAATTATTTTTCAAAAACCATGTGCTGTCTTTTAATTTTTAAATATTAAGTTTTTACTGTTTTGAAATTTTTTAATTATTTTTATTACACTGATCCTATTTTTCTACCAAATATCCATTTTTTTTTCAAGCAATGAAACTTAATTTTAAGATTTATAAAAGCACATCCATTTTACAATACTTTTTTAATCTAGTGCTTTTAGGTATAACACTAAATCTCTGTCTTTAAAAATCGATTAAGATTTTTTTTTAAGATATTAAGTATGCACAATGTATGAAAGAGAAGCATGTAAAGGATATTTTATATATAACAAAAAAACAAAGCATGTTTAACCTTCAAGAAGTGGGAGCAACTTTACAATTGCAAAAATTGCTTGTGCATTGGTAAATTTAAAAAAAATCAAAATAAACCAGTGTTGAGGTGTCTATATTTAAAATGGTCCAGATCCATTGACAATAAAATTCTGGCAGTTTTATGTTCTAAAATGTAATACTCCAAAGTTGACAGTTCTGTTAAAATAATTTGAATTAGTTTCAAATTACTCCTAAGCAGTACAGTTTGGCAACTAAAAATAAATTGAGGTGCCAATGACGCCTTAACTTTTATCTCCTAATTTCGAACCCTGCTCTGTTGTAAATTCAGAAAATTAAAACAAGCTACTATATTGCCATTATATAAAATATTAAACTAAATTTATACGAAACCCTAATTATTTCAAACTAAGCGGATATTACTTGAAAATCAAAAATAAATATCTTAAAACTCCACTTTTGTTGTTAATTGTCTTTATATATACTTTTTAAGAATTTAAAATATATACAAATATAATTTAATAACATAAATTAGTGAGTACATAAAGACAACTTAAATTTATTTTTGTAACCTACTTTTAATTATTAAACAATCTTTTTCTTTGACTTTTTTTTTTACAATCTTCAAGACTTTTCAGCGATCCACACAATTTTTTAAATCCATATATATTTTTTATTACTTTCAAATTGTGAATTGAAGTATAATTTAAGTCTCCCTTCACTAAATATAAGAATAATACAAAAAAAAAATTATTACTATGAAAGAAAATGTACATTATTTTTTATGTCGTATGGTTAAGAAACAAGAAAACTTTTGAAAGTGCATAAGTAAATTATTTGTTAAGAATTATATATGTGGCTTGGAACAATAAGGACAAATGTCGAATGTTAAACCAATGCAACATTGGTCTATTTAGTAAATTTACAATATTTTTCTGTTGGGCAATTTAAAATATTCTCTTTTTTTATTAAATTACAATAAGTTTTTTTAAATTTAGTTTCTGTTGATAATACTTTTAAGGGGATCAGTGTTATTAATCCATGCTAATCTCAAAAACTTTTGTTCCAATTTTCTTACAGCTCAGTAAAATCCTAGTTTTCACTTGAAAAAGGGTTTAGACAATGAGTTTGTATCTCTGTGCCTTTATTAGAAGATTTATTACTCTAAAAATATTTTAACCTATGTGTTTTTCCAATTGACATGAAAGTCAAATGTTGTTTGCACTTATCTCAGCATCTGTTCGACCAATATGAATGAAAAGTAGTTCAGAAGGTTTTCCTCCTTTTATCGATATGTTAAAAAGTAACCGAGTTATTACGACTTATTTCTCTTCTCATATTCTTTGGCACAACTTTTTTTAATTTATTGGGAATATCTTTTTACTGTGCGCGCTATTTTTTTTTTAAATGATAGAGGGAGACCCAAAAAAATCACTATTAGTCTTTTATTATCAATTAATAGGACATAGGCTTATGTACATCTTTTTAAATTAACCTTATGCAATGAAACATTATTTTCTGCTATTTTACAATAACTTTTTGTAAACAAATTATTATATATATATTTTTTAACAGAAATCGAAAACCCATCTGGTGGTGAGCCTGCACAACCGGCTGCCGACTCCAACGCGGAATGGGCCGAGATGTTCGAATCACCCTTATGAGTTCCGCCTGCTAATTAGTTTCAGAAGATAACCTAACGTTGATTACTTTAACACTATCAAAGCTGAGAAACAACTTCACCACAGCAATCGAGTGACAATTCCAAGGAATCGTTTTTTCAGGGTATAAAAAAGTATATTGCATTTAGTTCCTATTTCATTTTAAAAAGTTGCTTTTGCTGTATAGCATGTAAAAAAATCTTTTTGTACTTTTTACTCTTTAAATTTTCATTTTGTGACCAAACTGTGGTTTTAGAGTAAGAGGGTTATTGAAAGCTCAATAGCCAAGGTGACTTTGGAAGCTTTTGTTAAAATTAGGTATGTTTGACCTAATTATTAATATATTTTGTTTACCTTTTAATAAATCTGTTGAAATCAAACCGTGAAGCACAAATAATGCCACAAAGCACAGATTTTGTAAATAACTTTTAGAACTTTAAGTGTTGTTCTGTTTGACTTCTAGTGGTCCAATTAAGTTTTGTTTCTATAATGTTAATTTTTTTTATGTTTTAAAAAATTACATAAAATTCTCACCAATTGTCCTATTTTTTATTGAAAACTTTATTATTTTAATAAAAAGAATAATGCACAAAATATATTTAATTAATATGTCATTTATTTTATTTAGTCATAAATTTTCTATTACTATTATCGCTTTTTTAAATATCTGCGTAAAGGCATTTTTATCATTAAAATTTAATCATTATATTTATTAGCCTACAAATAGCTTTAATTGTAAATAACTTATTTCAAGCTGACTGTAAATTAGTGTAAATATGCAAATAATAAATGTAGAAAAATAGCATTTAAGACAGATAATTAAATATGTATTCATATTTTGATTATTTTTTTGAAAGTATAAAATAACAATAGATAAGAAAGCAAAAACCTTTAGTCGTGAATATGAAATGATGTTTTCTTAAAAATAATTAAAATGTAAAACATAAAAATTGTATGCATTAAATATTATAAATTTGAAAAAGTACTTTCTTTTTTGTTGATCTTAATAATCTAGTTAAGCTACTAAAAATATATTCAACTAAATTAATGTATTTTAAAAGTGACTGCAGATTTACTCATGAAGAAGTGTTAGCAATTTCACTGTACAGCCCAATGCATAAAATTAAAAATATTATATATTTAAAAAAAATAAGCAGAATATTTAAAATATTTTTATTTCCATATTATTGAGTAACTTTTAACTATTTAGCAATCTTTCTAAGTGTTATTTTTAATATGATATAAAAAGCTGGTTTAGTTATATTCCTAATATTTTCTTTTTCTTCTCTTGTGTAAAATAATTCCATTACTGCCTTTATACGTAGGTCTAGCCTACTTTTCATTAAAAAAGAACTTCAAGTTTTTGTTAACACCTTGATAATTTTATTTGTGCAAGTTTGTTAGAAATATGTTACAAGTTGTTTTAACTGTATAATCAAATTAAAACTAGAAGAGTTGTTCTACGAGTGTTTTTTTTTTTAATTTGATCTATTAAGTTTTCACTAATAAGTATAAGAGATTATTTTCTGAGATTTTGTTAACATATTGAAAAAAAAGTTTGTTTTGAGATTATAAAAGCTAATAAGAAATTTAAAATACAGGTAAAAAAATTATATGTATCTTATACATGTGTGCAATTAGGTTTTCTTTGTAAATTGAATTCACTAACATAAATTGTTTTTATATTTTTCGTATATCGTGAACGTAACATTTATGTAGTGCAATAAATTAAAAAAAGATTAGTCAAATATAAAGTAAGTTGAATTTTGGTGCTGTAAATACTATATTATGTGCAAGATAATTTGCCATTGAAAGCTATTTAACAAAAAATTAAACCAATAAATTCTGTGTAATATGACTATGCATATAAAAGTAAAAGTGTATTTTAAATATGACAATGTTAAAAGTGTTAATGTTAAGAAATATAAAATACTATTTTATTGCTTTGTGAAGGACATATTTTTAATAATCAGATTGTACCATATGAATATTAAAAATAAATTTTATTTATGGACACATTTATGTTTTAACATGTTGACTGCCGCAGTAACTTCATGTTCATACTACGAGGTATCTCGTACTTGGCAGCAAACGTGTTAACAACATAAAAAAAATATATACTTAGAATTATTTACATAAATTGGGGTGTCAGATACTAATTAAAATAATCGTTTAATTAATATAATTCCCTAAAATACTTATTATTACTTTTGATGTGCCTATTTTAGCTTATTTTATTCTAGTGTATTAAAAATAATTTAAGTTTAAAATTACAGTTACTATGTTTGCTTTAGATGCAATGTTTTTAATCAGTGACCAAACTTTAGTATTTTATATGAAAGTGTTAAGTAAAATTGTTACAAATCCACAGTAAAATAAGTTGTTTATTCATATTAAGTTTTTAGATTAAACATTTCATGAAAATGTGATTCACTGCTTTGAATTTGCTAATTTAAACTTAGTTTCTTTGTTGGTTATATATTATAAATTTATTTAAAATGTGCTAAATTATGTTTTTAAATATATCTATATAAAAAATGGTGCCTCTTTGAAAATATTTTGAATATCAAAGGCTTGGTGGAAAAACTCAGTGTATCACAACAGGTTGTTTTAAGATATTGTTTTAGTTTTGTCAGAGCCATATAAGACTGTATTAATATTTAACGTTGTTTCACTCTTTATTGACTTGAGCATTTTTTTTAAATAACCGTTTAGTTTAATACTATATAAAACTTGGCGAGTTTTTTCACTAAACCGATGATATAGCCGATGAAAAAGGAGTATATTATTTTAAATAGCTCATTGGTTAAAAATAAATTTCCTTTTATTAAAGAAGTACATTTGAAATGTGAGCAATTGTACAAGTTTATTGCTATAAAAGAAATGTGTAGTACATTAAAGTTTAGTACTGATTTTTACTACAACAAAATTTGAGTCAATAAATTTAAAACTTATATTTAAGACCATTCAAGAAAAATTTTTGCTAAATTTTAGGATAGAAACTGATTATATTGTAAGGCGTCAAATCTTAAAACTAAAAAATTATTGAATTCAAATACATGAATTAGTAATTGTTTTTTATGGTTATTTCTCAAGAGATATTTGAACGATTTTGCATAGAATTGTTATTTTGCTACTAAAAAATTTTCATTTTCTGTAGACTTGCTTATGTTAAACATCTGTATGAATGATTTGTTTTCTGAAGTCTACTAGTGTAAAACAAATTCATTTGTAAGAATGTACATAGATTTATTGTTCAGTATTGCCAACATTTTTTGCTAGTTATTTCAATGTCCTTGTTAAATAAAAGTTAATTCTGTTTTCTGGCTTCTGCTTTTAATTACCATTTAAAAAAATAATTTGTGTGTTGCGCATGTGTGCAGTAATTTCTAAAACTACTAGGAGGCTTTCATAAGAAAACTCTTGAAACCCTTATAAAATTTCTATGCGAATTTCATTTGTTCCAAATATAAGACAGTGTTCATTCTAAGCGTTTTTTGAAGGGCGGTCCGATTTCCCCTCAATTGCGCCCTCATGCCCCTTTTTCAAAAATGCCGCCCTCTTTTGAAAAAATTCTGCCCCTTTTCAGTCACGCATAAGCGTCAGTGCTTACCTAGCTGTCTTTAAAAAAGGCATCGCTGAAAAAAAATTTTTGTGTAAATTGCAGTTAAGTTAATTGTGACAGTAGGAAAACAAACTCCTTTTTAACTAACTACGCATGTTATGAAATCACGATGATTCTGCGGTAATTTCGAGCACAAGGCACGAATCCTATTGGTTGCCTGTGCCCGCATATGAAATGCTAATTTTTGTTTCTGTGTTTCTTTTTAAGAGAAGATGGTTTGGGGCGAAGTTGCAAGACAGCATTTTATTACCAAATTTTGAATTTCAGTAGCAGTTTTGTAAAGGCTACTTACAGATTTGGTTTTTAGGGAAAACATTCAGTTTAAAATGTCAAATTTTAAAGTAATCATAAGATTCATAGATTTTAAAGCAATCACTTCATAAAGAGACATAAATTTTGTTCGCGTCTTTCCTTCGAGATAGGCCCCGAACCATCAACAATAGCCCAACATGCAGATCTAGCGCAATGTCAACCAATAAATCGGAACTTTTTTTGTTTGGTAACGGGTCCGATGTGTTGCCACTTTAACCATACATTTTTTTTAAAAGTGCCCTTTTACTGCCAACTGCGCCCTGCCCCTTTTTATTTCTAGAGTGAACACTGCACAAGAGCACCCAAGAGTTATTTAACTTTGAGATGTTGTCTCTTAACTTGTATGCTAAATTTATTTGCCATAGCATTATCCATTCTTGAGATATTGTGCTCGCAGATAAGTTTTAAAAACTGCTTATTTAGACTCTGGAGAATATAAAATGTGTAGAAACACATAAAAACCCTACAAATCTGCTTTCATTTACACAATTTTTCATATTAGGTTATTGAAAGTTATATACAGATTTAAGAAACATCTCTGCATAGCAGTTACCAATATAATTTATACAAAGTGTGCTCAATTTTGTATTGGCGGAGAGAAAGAAGTAGTGTTCAAATATGTGTCCCAAACTAACAATATGGATAAAATTAATAATTGAAAAAAATATTACCAATAACATTCAAAGCTGTTGATATTTTAATTTAAAAAGGGAATTGTACTGTAGTTACAAAATATCAGCACTATCAAAATTCTATCACAGACAGCAACATTTTTAACATAGCATTACATATATTCATAATACAAAAACCAACAATTACAATACAATATTTTGCTACAGTTCATCTCGTGACATTATAGTTGGATATGCTTAGAGGAATGTGTATAATTTTTAAAAAGTCATTTGTTCACAATTGTATACTTTACTGTAAAATTTCTTATAAAAACTTATACGATTTAATAAATATAATATTTAAATAGAAACATCTATAAAAATTGTTACTTTTCAAGGATTTAAAAAATATATATTTTTCTTTTGTAGAGGAAAAATTCCCACCAATAAAACATGCAATGAAACCTTTAATTAAAAATATTTTGATCCGTCAGCAATATCAATATAGTAATAAACTTTGTGCAAAAAATAATGCCTTTTTTTTTAAAGAATTGCATAGCATTATTCAAAAAGCCCATCTTATTAAACAAACATCTTCCACACAGTTAAGCTGAAATTGCATATTTTGAATATTTTTTAGATTTAGACAAATCAATGAACAATTTGTAAAATGAATTGCTATTTCATTGCACTTTGTAAATACAATGAAATAATTAAAAAAGCAACTACAGGGTGGCAACAAAATTCTGGAAAAAAAGTTCCCTGATATTTCCCTGACTTGCATGATGGTGTCACAAAATTTCCCTGACTTTAAAATTACATTAAGAAACATTGAAATATATGCTTTGTATAAAAACAAAGTATCCACGCTACAATACAATAAATTTACTGCATTATAAATAAAAATTTATAAGCAATACTTATTGTCAGTTAAAATAATAATTTATGGATACACAAATTATACAATTGTGGTAGGCATAATAGTAATTAATCGTGTTCTCTGTAAGCAGAGAATGCAAATTTTTCCAACTTTTCCTTTTGGAGATAATTTTAAATGTTTTATATACTTAATATTTCCTATTCCAATCTTCAATAAATCGCATTCATTAACCCTTCACACGTTGCTCACAATTTCAAGGTCCAATGCACTTTGCTTCTCCCTCAGCAGTGGTTCACGTTTTTACAAAAATAAAACTGAAAATGTGCATAACCAAACTTTAAAAAAAAAATTCTTTTTCAGAACTAAACGGAAATATTGACAACTAAATTACCCAGAATAGAGTGCATAATGGAGATTAATTGCCGTATTAATGATCCAAATTTGAAAATTTCCCTGACTTTTCCCCGATATTTCCAGAATAAAAAATTTCCATGACAATTCCCTGATTTCCAGGTTATGTTACCACCCTGAACTATAATAAAAGCTTTCTTTCCAAAACTAACCATTTCTTTTTTTTTATGGAACCAATGTTTTTGTAAAATTCCAATTATAAATTTCTGTTTTTATATTCTATTGAAATATTTGCTTTAAAAAGTAGAACAATAATAAATAACTTTACCGTCTACCTCATTTGGTCATTTCTATCACAATACACCAAGCTAACAAACAAAATATTTGAATTTTGAAAATTATAACTTTAGTTGAGATTGAATTAAATTACAAGTGAAGTATTGAAAAGGATGCTTAGATTATACAAACTATGAAGTGGGTACTTTTATTCTTTGTTTCAGTTTGCTTTGTAATACTTTGCCTTTTCCTGAAAATAATAAAATTCAAATAAATATAAAATAATTTATGTATAAAACGTGTTAAAAACTTGAAGGGTAATTCATAAATTATATTCAAGAACTTTCATATAAATTGATTCTAATAACTTTACAGTCACAATTTATTTTAAAATATTAAAATTATTGCCCACAGAATTTGACTTTTCATCTTGTAAAAATTACATTTTATTTAAAAAAACTTTTAAAGACAACATGGCAGCTTTTTAGATTGTCTATTGAAAAAATATAGTATGTGAATGTACCAATTTTCGACCAGTACCAAACACATACAAAATGTTGTGACTACGGAAGTAGCATTAGATCGTAAAATGAAATTTACCAAAATTTTAAAAGCCTATTTGTAACATTGGTTGCAGGGACTTCTAAAAGCACAGTTATGCTTTTAGTTTTAAATAGTTTTTTTATGTGGTCATTACCTGGTGCATTCACCCAACTTAATATTTTTCAGGTAGGAGAAAATAGGAGGGTCCTAGCGAATCTCAAAAACTTCCTTTTTTCTGCTCCAAATTACCTTATTTTTTTTATTTTGCCCTTGCAATTTTTGTTGTTTGAATTTAAAAAAATATATATTGTATTAAATATAATAACTACCCAACCAAAGGAATGTGTCCAACAATCAAAGAAGAACATATACTTTGTTTAAAAATAAATTAAATACTTCAGACGCTATTTTAAACGTTACATTAAAACTATGTTTAAATGTACAATTATTAAACAATAGCACCATCATATTCTCATCCAACTGGCTCAGAGTGATTAACTAATTGCCAGTAAATATTATTATTACTGCAGGAGTAATTTTAAGAAACAATTGGATTTGCATTGGAGAAAACTTAGGATATACACTCAAACCTGTTTTTGTGCGGTCTTTTTTGTGCGATATTTTTTTATGCGATTTTTTTTGTGCGGTATATGAAATTTTCAATCAAATTGGAACATAATTGACGAATATTTGAGAATATTGTTCCGATATGATTCATCAAAATTTTTATAAGCGAAATATTTTTTTTAATTTTAAATTATCGTTTGCGTTTCAGATTATTTTCAACAAAAGATTAGTGCAAAAAATATTCGCAATTTTAAACACTGTAATTTAAAAAAGCAAAAAATATTAACTACACATTGAACAGAAATTCTGACGGCAAAATGTTTTTAAAACAAAGTTTGCCTGCTTCAAGCAATAAAATCGAAAAAAGTTGACTTTCTAACAGTTAAAAATATAAAACATGATTCACTTTATAAAAATCGTTTTATTATTCTACTCCAAAATCGTCCATTCCAAATTGTTTGTAATTCCATATGAGTTTTGATAGAGGAATTATTTTAGTGTGAAAATATATTTTCGTTAAGTTTGATGCTATCTATGTTAGGATACTTTAAAAGGTAAGGTTTCTTGATTTGAGATATATTTTTAAAAGTGTCTTGATTTAAAAGTGTTTGGCGAGATTCCAAGTAGCTGCCAAGCCTCGTGTCTTGATTTCGTTCCTAGTTATTTCGTAAGGTTTTGAGTTATTTTCTACGTGATACTTTTTTTATGCAGTCCCTATCTACCGCATAAAAAAATTAACTGTGTTGCGAAAACTACTTTTTATAGCTACTCGTGAAGTTTTGTGCAATTTTTTTTATGCGGTCCCTATCCACTGTACAAAAACAGGTTTGACTGTACTAGACTGAACTTGAGCCTATTGCACATAAAATTTGTTAAACACATAAAACACATTAATTATTAGCAAGTTATTTTTGAACAAAATATAAAAAATAAATAAAGCAAATGTAACACAAGTTTCTAGTAATACACAAATTGTTTATTAATTTAATAACCCATAATATTTACCTAAATATTTCCAAGCTAACAACATTTTCTTTTCCCTTTTTTAGAAACCTTCCCTAACCTAATTGTGTTGTCATTTGCATTTTGTTGACGCTCTTTATGTTCCTTTTTGAAAACCAACACCATTCTTGTTATTTCATTGAACATCTGAAAAATGATTTCATTAAAGATACAAATTTAAACATACAACAAAATTTTACAATTGAAATACATTGAACTAATTGGATGCCAACCTGTGCAAATATAAACACACGAATTCGAGAATTTAAAGTTTGCAACTCTCCTTGGTAAAAAGTTTCAATGGAATGGCACTAAACTCATTACTGAGCAACCTATTGAACTAGGACCCACACAACTTGGCAAAAAGGTAGATCTAGCTGCATAGCAATGGAAAACAGTGCTGTACCATTTTCGGATTTTGGTGATTTATCCCACTTGGCAGCTAGCCCACCAATTTTTGTACAGAAATCTAGGCTAATCATTAAAAATCCCGTTTCTGATGTGGTCAAAGAACATTGTACTCGATGGGTTAACTTTAAAATGGGAACCTCTACTGTAGAATAGACTATATTTTAACTTGTATTTAATTAAAAACTGTTTAATTAGAGCCCTTTATAGTCGTCACAAAAAATATAATTTACAAAAAAAAAAATCATGGATAAAATTTCTAGAAATTTAATATGCTTTCTGGTTAATTCAAATACAAATACAAATATTGACGACCAACAACAGGCTCAAGGCCCAACAAGGTTGGTCCATCTAGTACCTCTTAACTATCCCCCAATGCATATCTAACTTCTTCTTAAATTCCGTTACTCCTTTACAATTAACAATATTCACTGGCAAGTTGTTCCATTTGTCTATTACCCTATTATAGAAATAGTGTTTTCTCCCTTCCCGATTAAAATGGGATTTGTTTAACTTAAACCCATGACCTCTCGTTCTATCACTCATATTAAAATCTAAACCCTCCACATCTCCTTGTTCGATAAATTTGAATAGTTGAATCAAATCTCCCCTAACCCTTCTCTCTTCCAGAGGCAAGCGTACAGCTGTTTTGTTCTACATGTCTTAATTTTTCCTTAATTGTACTTTAACTCAATAGGAAACTTGTATTCTGACAAGTGGCTAATCTTCGACAAAATGGTAAAGACCATAGAGTTAACGCCTTTTCAAATCTTTTATAAATATCAATGTACTAGATGTTCTGAAAAAAATAACACAGTAAACATTTTCATAATCAAAACAAAAATTAAGCAATAGGAAATTTGAACATGTAATCTATAAAGGTTGACTAATATGCTATTTTTTTTTAATTAAATAATTTATTACTTTAGTTTATGTGAAATATGCTTTCATTGAGAGAGAAAATTTGCATGAAACATCATACACATATCCAAATATCATACCTCTTCCACATTTATATTTTCTTTAGCACTAGTTTCAAACAATGATATGTTCATTTGATCAGCAAACCTTTGTGCGTCTTCTGTCAGAACAATTTTTCTGTCAGGGTCATCGTTTTTGTTGCCCACTAAAAATAAAATGACATTTAAAAAAAAGCTCCAAAAAATAAACAAGAAAAAAGAATATTTGGCAACCTTTAGACAAATTAAACTATTTAATATTAACCTACTTTTTAAAATTCAGTCTACAAATGTCAGTCTGATACTAGAAGGGAATATGAAGCTGTGATGGATACTCAAATAAAAGCCTGATATAGAAAATTCAATACTATAGGCAGAAATAGCACTAAAGTCCCCCCCCCCCCCTAGTAAAACAAAGCCTCAAAGAATAAAAACATCATTTATTAAGTTAATTATTCATTCAAAAAACAAGAAATTATTAAAATTTTTGGAAAAATTACTGAAAAGTTACAAAAATTGTAATAACGAATTTTTAGAAGTATATTCAACTTACACAATTTTTAACTAAAATTGGTGTCTTAGGTTCGGGCCTAATGGTAAACCACGCCCCGATTCAAATAGCAGA
The DNA here is from genome assembly GCA_963932185.1 of Troglohyphantes excavatus. Taxonomy (NCBI): domain Eukaryota; kingdom Metazoa; phylum Arthropoda; class Arachnida; order Araneae; family Linyphiidae; genus Troglohyphantes; species Troglohyphantes excavatus. Next base: position 16,031,494 of record OZ010666.1, on the reverse strand, counting down.
TTCGATTACACAACAATAACAATCGTTTTGGTCGAGAATTAAAGTATCTACTTATGAATCGGAAGCTGCCGCAGTTAGACACAAATCAATGCACATTGACTGTAACAATGCTTTCAATGACAAATGGACAAGTTTTACCAGGGGGTTGGTTAGTTGAATTAACATTGCACTAGAGCTACACAATGAGCTATTGTCAATGGTTTGGAATCTATCCTTAAGATCCCCAACTGTTGACAACAGCTGAGAAAGACCTGAGAACACTTTTTGTCATTTTAAACTATGGTCAGATAACGAGGACAACACATGCGCTAACGTAGGGGTGAGGATGTATAGAAAACAACAGATTCAATGTACACTAGTCACATATACATGGTGAATGCTTTCATTAGTCAACGAAGCATCAAACTGGCAACCCTCCCATTCTGAGCGCGCTGCACTCTCAAAGCCGAGATTCAAACCCACGACAGGGTGGCAACAACATTCTGGAAAGAAAGTTCCCTGATTTCCATGATGGTGTCACAAAAATTTCCCTGATTTTACAATTTCATTAAGTATTTGTTGCAATACATACTTTGTACACAGTATCCACACTACAATAATACTATAAATATATTGCATTATAAATGAAAAATAATAAGCAATACTTATTAACAGTTAAAATAATAATTTATGGATACAACCCAAATTATGCAATTGCAGTAATTGAACATGCTCTTTGGAAGCAGATAATGCAAAAAACACAAAGTTTTCATTTTTTTTTCTTTTGTAGATAATTTTAAATATTTTATATGCTTTCTATTCCAATCTTCAATAAATCACATAGTCATTAGCCCCTCACATGTTGCTTACAATTCAAGGTCCAACGCACTTGGCTTTTTTAAAAAAAATTCTTATTCAGAACTAAAAGGTATTTTTTGAAGGGGAACCTTTCCTTTTTTCATCTCGATAGCGTCTTCATGCTCTTTTTTCAAAAATGACGCTATTTTTCGAAAAAATTCCACCCCAATTGCACTTTTTAGTCAAGCACAAGCGCACTTGCTTCCTTAGCTGTCTTTAAAAAATGCATCGATTTAAACTTTTTTTGTGTAAATCGGAAGTAAGTGACAGAAAAAAAACAAGTCCTTTTAACTACAAGTGTTGTGCAATTGCAACGATTCTGCGGTAATTTCGAGCATAGTGCACAATTCACGAATCCTATTGATTGCCTATGCAAGCCTATGAAATACTAAACTTTTTTTCTGTGAACTAGAAACTTTCATGACGAAGAATTTTTTCAAAATTGCGAAGAACGTACTTTTTAGCTAAAATGTTCATATTTTCCGCCAGGAAATATGATGGCGCAAAAAGTGCCCTTTTTAAACCAAAAAGTGCCTTTTCAATAACGGACTGCCCTATTCCTGCCCACAGCCCCTTTTTAATTTCTAGAGTGAACACTGCTACAGTAAATACAAATACTATACTATATGATAATTTTATGTCCTAAATCTTTAACTCAGGTACGTGGGTTATTTACCTGTATAAAGAATTTTAACAGGAACTGTTATTCAGCTTCAAAATCAACTAAATATTCAGAATTCGGCCAAATCACTATTCCTCACACCACTGGCATCTACGATGCTATTTAAGACTTACGGTTCTTACCTAAGATTCTTTTAACCGTATCACAGTTCTGTTCGATTTCATGAAGCCATCTCTTGACATTGGCAAAAGATTCCCCATGAGTCACATCATACACAACAATAACGCCATGTGTCCCTCTATAATATCTGAAAACGGATTACGCAAACAGTTAGAAAATTAATAATAATACAAACAACTTTATACAGTAACAAGACTATTGGGAAAATACAACAAATAAAAGCTTTATTATTGGTGCAAATTATATACAAAGGGTATCCCATAAGTTTTAAGACTGTGGTTATAAAAGACGCAAAAAAGTTTTTAAAAAATTTTAAACAACTTTTTTATTCAAAATAGTCTCCATTAGAAGTAACACACATGTTGGCATGATCTTCCAACCTTTTCATGCCTTTCAAAAGATGGGACCAAAAAAATGAAGTGAATGCAAATGGAAACCTATCAAAGCATAAAAAAAAAATCAAAAAATTTGAATTTTTACAAATTTATATTGAAAATTTTATCAGTGGTTATGTAATAAACATGACAGAGAAGCTTCATATAACATTTTTTAGACACATTCCCTGACTTTTCCAGACATTTTGGGGATTTGTAAACTTTTCCAGACTTTTTCTAGGTCAGTATTCGGGCAAAATCAAAGTAACGGACGTATCTTTTGCAAGAATAATAACAATTTTAAAATTTTTTTTACTCCTCAGTTATTAATTGTAGGTAAAAATTTTGACATGTTTAAAAAGAGCACAAAATTACATTTCACATTGATAAAAATTTCCATTCTCATGTGAAAACTAACATGAGAAATATACAATTTTGTGTATGGTAACGGATATACTAATTTTGGACACGAGTTACACAAGCATGCTAATTGAGGCTCAATTCCTCCGAATTGATAAATCACTTCGACAAATATATATACTTTTTTCTATTATTTAAATGTACTAAGCTAGAAAAACAATCACAACATTTCAAGAAAAAGAATTTTATGATCATAAAAAAATTATTTTGTATCGGTAACGGACGTACCAGCAAGGGTAACGAACATATCTTTTCCACATTTTTAATTAAAATTCATGTTCTTTCATCAATTTTGTAAAGAATATCAATAATACACAAAAGTTCATTTTAAGCAAAACTTTTATTAACAAGAATTAACGTAACAAGATAATTAATACAGGTAAAATAGGTTTTTCATTGACAAATTTTGTGCATTAAAAAAAATTTGGTATATGTATATTAGGGTACATCATTAATAAAAAAAGAAGAATCTTGCAAAAAATATATGGAAATGGCGAAAAATGGGCTACTACTTGGCACCGTTTTTTAGAATTTGGCGATATATAAATATTCGGATAAAAACATAAATTTCCTGATTTTAAGGATTAGAAGTGTTCGAAAAACCATTCAATTAGAATTTTCCACCATTTAGCAAGCCTGCAGACAAATGCTTAAACAATATAGTAAAAACATAATTATAAAGATTAAATTAGGGATGAACACCAGATTTTCGGCACTCAATACAAACCAGATACCCAACATTTTTTTTAATAAAAAGATCTTTTAACAGTTTTGAAACGGCCGGAGCTGTACTGTATGATGCATTTGAAAACATAATTTTAAAATACTTCCAAATTGCTAATCTAAATTGTGCCATATTTAAATGCTAAAACTAGCCCTTACTAGACTGGAGAATGAACAGAGATGTAACTAGGCACCCTAAACATTTCCATCCATGTGGATTGTTCAAACTCGAAGATAGCCAGTGGCTAATTCCGACGGCCTGCAGCATAACTACCTATATGCTATTTTTAACCATTGTCAAAGCATTGTTTATACAATACCAGTGTTCACTCTAGGCGTTTTTTGAAGGGCGGCCCGCCCTGCCCGCCCTTTTTTACTCTTGATTGCGCCCTCATGCCCCTTTTTCAAAAATGCCGCCCTCTTTTGAAAAAATTCCGCCCTTCTTGCCCTTTTCAGTCACGGCACAAGCGTCAGTGCTTCCCTAGCTGTCTTTAAAAAAGGCATCGATTAAAAAAAATTGTATGTAAATTGCAATGAAGTTAATTGTGACAGTAGAAGAACAAACTCATTTTTAACTACGCATGTTATGAAATCACGATGATTCCGCTGTAATTTCGAGCACAGGGCACGAATCCCATTGGTTGCCTGTGACCGCATATGAAATGCTAATTTTTGTTTCTGTGTTTTTTTAAAGAGAACATGGTTTGGGGCGAAGTTGCAAGTCTAGGCATTTTATTACCAAATTTTGGATTTAAGTAGCATTTTTATCAGTTTTGTAATTGGTCTGATTAGGGCTACTTACATATTTGGTTTTTAGGGAAAACATTCAGTTTAAAATGTTAAATTTTAGATTTTAAGGTAATATCTTCATAAAGAATCATCAATTTCGTTCGGGTCTTGTCTGCGCAATGTCAATCAATAAATCGGAACTTTTTTTTGTTTGGTCACGGGTCCGATGTGTGGCCACGCCCACCCCATAATTTTTTTTTAAAGTGCCCTTTTAAAAACAAGAAGTGCCTTTTCAAAAACGGGGTGCCATTTTACTGCCAACTGCGCCCTGCCCCTTTTTATTTCTAGAGTGAACACTGCAATACAATTATAATACTAGAGGTTTAGGAATAGGTTGGACAATATACAGTTCCTTGTTTGAGGGACGTCAACTTTGCCTCCATTTTTCTTCAAGAGAAAAAGAAAGGAGGAATACTCAAGTAGAAGCGACAACCTCGATAATTAAATGTTCAAAGATTTACTTGTACACCTGTGACTGTATGCTGTCAAAGGATAAACTCGTTTGCAGAAGGGACATTAGGTCTTCACCAGCAAAGGCGCAGATTTGCTTTTTTTTGGAGCCATAACGGGCTCATTCATGGCAGACATTTGTTCAGTATGTTCATTATGAAGGCTGCAGCCGTCTTCACACATCTGCGCAACGTGGATGCTCATTGCTATCTAGCATCATCGAATAGGTTACACAATACAATACTATCCATTCTCTGAGACCCACCGTGTCTAAAACGCTCCTGGTCACATTTTAATGAGAAAAACATCACTTCACTCCTTACCCACCTGAATAGCCCCAAGGAAAATTCGAAAATACTTAAAGTGAGAACAAAAGCTAATTGATCACCATAAAAAAAATCTGCAGTGTTTAATTCATCCGCATAATAATAGGTTATCCGGTACATTATAGGTCAATTACCAGATAGTTAAAAAACAGCCAGATATCTGTTTCATCCCTAGATTAAATACGAATAACAAAAGGTCACCCTAACAAAATAATATGCATAGTGTTAAAAATTATATAATGCCCAAAAATTAAGCTAGATCCATACAAAAAAAAAGTCTCACGTTGAGGTGATAGTTCGGAATCTTTCTTGACCAGCTGTGTCCCAAATTTGAAGTTTTACTTTTTCTCCATCAATTTCTAATGTACGGATTTTAAAATCAACACCGATAGTAGTTATGTAGTTACCTATAAATCAAAATAATATTGAAAATCAACAAAACAAACACTTTTGGGAGTGCAGTGCTCTATCATAACTAAATTAAAAAGTATAAACACAAAATAATTTTTTCACCTGAAAACGTATTATCCGCAAACCTTAACAATAAACTGCTTTTTCCAACACCTATTGGTAAAGAAGAAATAGCTACAATTAGTATAATTAAACCAAAGAGACTACCGCGGAAACAATGAGAGGTCCCCCCATCAAGAGGTACTTCATAAACCACCTTTATCACAATATGGTTTTATTGATAAATATAAACAAAATAAGCTGAATTTTAAACGTAGTCTGGAAATTACTCACCACTGTCGCCTATAATGAGAAGTTTAAAAAGATGATCGTATTCGCGGGCCATTTTGAAAGGTAAATATTTGAGTTTTCATTCAGTTTACAAAACTGACAAGCGGAAGCAAGGGGGGGCGTGTGTGATTCATACTTCGCTCGAGTTGACACAACAGAGAGTACGATTTCGTTAAAGGTAAACGGTTATTATAAGTTATATAACGAATGAAGCTAAAACATATTTTGTTCGAAGTTCATTAAAAATAATCTTACAATAAACATACAACTGAATTCGAATTTAAAAAAATTCAATATTCAAGAACAAATATTATTTAATATCTCAAAATCAAAAAACTAACTTTAACCGCTGTACTATTTAATAATTAATAGTAGGTAGTGGAGCAAGAATCCAGCAAACAACCCAGAGTGAGATAAACACTATTAGTCTCTGTATTCAAATCTTCGAAATAATAATGTTAAAGCATTTAATATCCTTCCATAAGAGGAATAGAATTTCATCAATACAATCTATATTTTCAATTAACTGTAAAGTCTTATCGAAAACGAACAGTAAGGAATCTAGAAATTTATCAACGTCTACAAGTAACTACAGGTAAAACTCAATGTCGTTTTCATTGTTTATATGTTATTTATATGTTTTTTTTAATGCGGTAATAACGGAAACTTCTCTATGAATTAAAAGTAGTTTGCAAATAAAAGAACGTTTTTCTGATTGATTTTAAACATTTCACAACACTCGGAAAAAGATATAAATGCTGAAGCTGGTTACTTTAAAAACTATCAGCTTATGTTTGAATATTCTATTTCAGTGGCAACTTCGCCATCATGTCCTATTGGCATTAATTGTCGTGGTGATTTGACTTTATGGTGCTGTAGTAATTTATGAAGACACTTCCATTTTTTTTTTTTTTTATCTTTTCATTGCATGGCACATCTGTATAAAAAAAATAGTTCAGTGTGATCACTTATAAATTATTATTGCTTTATGCAAGTGGGAATGGCTGTTTTTAATTTTTGGGGGAAAGTCCTTTAATATATCGAAATGTTTATCTCTAAATACTAGAGGATTTATTATGAAAATATATCACAACTCCCTTCCAATTAGTGAAAATCTTTTTCTCCATCAGACTACAACAAAGGTAAATGTGATTTGATATTTTAGTTCGTTATAGAGAAAAGTTGCTTCCATTGTTAGTTCTTTAACTACCTGCTCTTTAACCTTTTTTTTTTTCAAGTAGAGGAGTGGCTAACTAGAAAACTAATGATTGTGTGAGCAATGACAAAGTGATCCTGGAGTTCAAAAGAAAAATTTCACTCCTTTCCAGTCTGAAATTGACCAATTGTATTTTTTTTACTGTTTATAGAATGAGTGCTTTACAATTAACAAAAATTATTAATTAAAAGTTGTCTTTGCGGAATTTATATTTTAATATATATATTTTTAAATTAATATTTTTATATAAAGGCTTGAGTTTAGTGTAGTTACATTAAATTGTTTAATGATACATTAATTTTTTTTTTAATATGTCATAGTCCTTTATACCTTAAATTGTTTTTGGCAGTTTGAATTTTCTTTCAATTATGTAATGCTCTGATGAAAAAAACACACTACATAATATATAAGCAAAGATAACATTTCTTTTTAGGAAATAAAATTGATAACTTGAACTTAGATTTCTACTTATCCCATTAAATTAAAGAAAAGAGAAGAAGAGTGACCAATATATTTAAAAATTGTTCATAATTGTCCTTTTTAGTACATCAACTTTCTCACCTTCTTACGACGTGTTTCAACCCGAAACAGCTCCTGTTTCAAAAGTGCCTGTCATCATCTTACATGGACTGCTGGGATCCAAAAAGAATTGGAGAGGACTTGGAAAAGCAATTTCGGTGAAGAACAAGAGAATAGTAAGCTTCTATTTGAAAAATCTTCTTGAAGTGAAATCTACTTTTGTATCAAGGAAAAGTATTAAAATATTTCTATATATATTATTAACATGGACTATAAAAATATGTTTTAACATGCCTTTTACATGTGTTAACATATAATCAGCCACAATACCAGATTTACTCACACGCTTTCAATAATTTTCCAATTATAAATCTTTTTCATTGTAGTTTCCATATAAGTTTTGTTTAATGTCTCTTTTTTTTTTGGTAGTAGTTATTTTAAATTTCAATATGTGTTTATAATAATTTGGTTTTGATTTTTTAAAATTTTAGTAATACTAATAAATATAATATACTTATGTTTTTCTTGTCAATAAATATAGCTTTAAATTTTAAACTGAGTAATATGCAGATGTTTATTGTTTATAATTAATGTCAGTAAATGAATGGTGTTTTCTGTACGTTCTCTATACACAAAATTGCTCATCATGAAATTTCGCAGAACAAAAATAGGTTCCCGTGATTTAAGGCTACAAAGTAACATTAAATTACACTTTTAAAACAATAATGTCACATAAAATCCTGTTTTCAATGAAAAAATTTGCTAATTTTTTTTTTTAATCGTCTTTCTTACTTGAAATTTTGCACGCACAATTTTTGCAACTTTTTTTTAAATCCCTTGAAGTCCCATGATTACTTGAAGATTTCTCATAGTGATGAAGCAGGTTTAGTTTCCTCAGGTATCTAGTCCTAAAGAACTTTTTATCCTGTACTCCCCTGCCTTGTTTCTTTGGCACTGACATAATAATGCAAAAAGGGACTTCTGTTCTTAGAACTCAATCCATTAATATGCTTTGCGTATGTAAATTCTCTAATAACTTTTGTAGAATGTTATCTTAAAATAAATCAGTTATTTCCTGTTATGTACTACTCTTTGAATTATTCTAATTATCTTAATTTAATAATTAAATTTCTTAGGCAATCAGTTATTTTTTCTTATGGAAACCATCAAGGATTGGATGACAGGGCAATTAAATCAGTAATTTTCTTATCATGGAAACCATCAAGATATGCATGACAAGAAAAAAAACTAAATTATTCCCTGTCATAATATATAGCTTTTTGAATTAAAATAAAAATAATTAATATAATAATTTGGATTGGATATTTTATTAATAATATTTTCCATCTCGAAACTCTGTTTTATTTCTGATATGTTCAAAATTTGTAGACATAACCATTACTAAAACTTTTACTCCGGCATAGTAATGTATTATTATTCTGTACAATAATCATAGCCAATCCCTGTATACTGTAGGTGTACACATTGGATGCAAGAAACCATGGAGACAACCCACATGTGGATGACTTTGATTACCCTTTAATGGCTGAGGATGTGAAGCACTTTATGAGTTCCCAGTCTATACCCGAAGCTGTCATTATTGGTCACAGTATGGGTGGAAGGGCTGCTATGCTCCTGGCTCTTACAAATGTAAATACTGTTGTTCAATAGTTTTTCCAGTGTTCACTCTAGGTGTTTTTTGAAGGGCGGTCCGCCCTGCCCGCCCTTTTTTCATCTCGATAGCGCCCTCATGCCCCTTTTTTCAAAAATGCCGCCCTCTTTAAAAAAATTTCCGCCTTTTTTGCCCTTTCGAGTTAAGCACAAGCATCATTGCTTCCCTAGTTGTCTTTAAAAAATGCATCGATTAAAAAAATGTGTGTGTAAATTGGAATTAAGTGAATTATGACAGTAGAAAAACAAACTCTTTTATAACTACGCGTATTGTGAAATCGCGATGATTCCACAGTAATTTCGAGGACGAGGCATTCCACAAATCCTATTGGTTGCCTGTGCCTGCATATGAAATACTCAGTTTTTTTTTCTGTGTTTTTAAGAGAATACGGTTTGGGACTAGGTAGGGATTGGTTTGAAAGACTAGGCATTTTATTACCAAATTTTGGATTTAAGTAGCCTTTTTATCAGTTTTGTAAGGGATCCGATCCATACTTACAGAATTGCTTTTTAGGGAAAACAATAATTTTAAAATGTCAAATTTTAGATTTTAAATAGTATTTTTATAAAGAGACATCAATTTTGTACGGGTCTTCCTTCGAGATAGGCCCCGAACCGTTAACAATTGCCCAATGCAGCTCTGGCGCAATGTCAACAAATAAATCGGAACTTTTTTTCGTTTGGTCACGGGTCCGATGTGTCAATGTGTGGCCACGCCCACACAAAACATTTTTTTAAAGTGCCCTTTTAAAAACAAGAAGTGCCTTTTCAAAAATGGGGTGCCCTTTTACTGCCAACAGCGCCCTGCCCCCTTTTTTTTCTAGAGTGAACACTGGTTTTTCTTTATAAAAACTACTTGTTATCTTACAAACGGAAGTTCACAGTTTTTATCTTTAGTAAATTTAATACAACACCATTATGACACATGAACTCTAAGCCACTTTAATATAATTCTCTAAACCTCTTGGCTTTCAAAGTGTTTGGTCATGGTTGACATTGCTTTTTTAATAATTAATAAATTACTTTCATATAGAGAACAGATTGAGAGCCTTGTCGAGAATGGTGAAATGTCTATTAAGCATATTTAAAAAAGTGTTCAAGAAACAATAATGATGTTCATTCTCTGATTCTCTTCAATTTGATGTTCATTCTCTGTAAGGTACAAAAATTTCTTTAAACATGTTTAACATATGCTTAACTCATCCATTGCAAAGATATAATTGAGTTATATATAAAATCTTGTGTGTAACAACCCACCTTTAAAATCCATGTGTTGGGAACCACACTGTGCCAAAATATTTTTGGAACAATAACATTGTCAACAAAAGGGCTGCATTACGATTTGTAAATCCAAATCGTATATGTGATATACGAAGGGTATTAGTTAAGGCAAGCAAATCGTAAAACGATTTTCTAGCCTTAACTAATACCCTTATTTAAGCAACTTAACACACACTGTTTTGCCAAGGTTTGTAATATAAAGTCCTTATTGCTATACTTTGAGATGCCATTTTGAAATAGTATTTCGTTGCTTAACAGAATCAATAAACATTACACTGTACAAAAAAGAAATGGATATACCTATAAACAAGTTAAATTTTCTGTAAAAAATTTAACACTGGAAAACATGATTAAAAAATATACAAAATCACGCAATATACTGCACCAATAGTGTCTTAGGTTGTCCGTAGTGTCAGTTTTTGTATGCTCTAGTGGAGTGCCTCTCCCATACTTTACATTTACAATGAATCATATCAATTTCGAAATAGGGTAAAACAGTTACAGTAAATTCATTTATTGACCTTTTTACAATAATTTTAAGATGTGTCCCATTATACAAAATTCAAGGTAACCTTAAATTATTAAAATTCAAATACAACGTTAAAATACGTAATAAAAATCCGTATAATCCGAGGACATGTTTCGGGAGATACATCACCCTTCATCAGCGGAAAATGTAAAGTCTGTGTCCGACACAGACTTTACATTTTCCGCTGATGAAGGGTGATGTATCTCCCGAAACATGTCCTCGGATTATACGGATTTTTATTACGTATTTTAACGTTGTATTTGAATTTTAATATTCTTAACGCAATGTTCTATAAGACGAGTTTTTATCTTAACTTTAAATTACTAAGACTGCTTAAGGTCAATATACAACCTTTTAAAATTTTTTTTTTAGGAAAATATAGTGAACAAACTGGTGGTTGTCGACGTTTCTCCCATTGAAATGCCCCGTCAGTCCCAACTTATTCCGGATTACATGAGAGCCATGAAAAAAGCCCTGGCGTTAGTTCCTCCACAGGGTCTTGTGCAAGGAAGAGCAGCTATTGATACACACCTCTCCAAAACTATACCGGCGAGTGCTTTCATTTTGACATCAAGATCTTTATCATTATTCTTAAGATATGTCTCAGTTACACTTAGACATACAAAATTTTATCTTTTGTTAAGTTTCCAAAAGACTTGTCATTTATTCTCCCACAACTTGCTTCAAGATAACACCAATTGTGTGCTTTAGATACAAATGGGTGGGTTAGCTGCCAAGTGGTGGGCAACCAACTAGGACCACTTGGCACCATGATAGATCTAGTTGCCTATTAATGGGAAATGGTACTGCCATTTACATATTCATTTATAAAAACATATTCTTTATCCATTAAATATATAAGCAGACTCGCACGTTTGTCATTTGAAAAAAAAACAGATGCTTTCTTCTACAAATATATAGAACTCGTTTCTGGTTGTTTTGACTAACCAAAGCACATTTATAAAAGTGTTAAAATGGGAGTAAAAGCATAAAATTTTGTTACTTTTATTTTGATAGTATTTTTTTTTATTTCTTATAAAGAAAATACATCTCAGCCAATTACTGCTTTTAAGTAAAATAAAAACATCTTTGTTATTGATAGTAGCTTCATAGACCACATTGAATCTTCTCGTGAACCACTAATCTAACACCTCTTAACAATCCCTAATGCAGATCCAATTTTTTTAAACAATTCTGAAGAATGAATAGCATTACCTTGCAAGCTATTCCGTTTGTCATTCACCCTATAGTGATTTCCCCCATTCTGATTAAACTGTGATTTTTATAATTTGAACACCTGATCTTTTGTCCCATCCCCTCAATTTAATCCAGTTTAAAAATAATAGGAATAAGGTCCCATATTGTCTTCCTCTGCTTAAGTGTATAAATTAGTTTAAGCTTATAATTCGCTCCATAGTGCATTCCTGGGGTATCATGATCTATTTTCGTACCTTGTATCAGTGGCGGCTCGCCCACTACAGCAAGTACAGCCGGGCTGCACCTAAATTCATTAGTGTATTTTAAAACTAAAATCAGATATTTTACTAATTTTCTTAAATGAAGATTAGAATTGAAAATGAAATTTCTACGGTAGTAAACAAAATCTCCGATAAATAGCACGCATGTTACCTGAATGCACAATTCAGGAGGGGAAAAAACTTAATTCAATCAAACTGCAGCCAAAAAGCGAAATTCGAAATAGGCTGCATCGTTGCCATGGCAACCGCTACGTAGTATGGAGATTCCCCCCCCCCTGCTAATGCACTGCCATTTGTGAGAAGGTACAGCCGAAATGAGGTTTCTTGTTTTAGCTGCACTTGAGGTTCGATATGCTGATTGGTTAATGGGTGAAACGAGAACTTACGAGATATTATCCAAACGGAAATGGTTTTCGTTATACATTTACTGTGTGCTGTTGTTTCGTTATGTAAGTTAATATTAAAATTGACCGATTCGCATGTTTAAAAAAAAGCAAGATTGCTTTAAATTTCAAAAAATAAGTGTTTTCTATTTTTTTCGCATGTTATCATTTCTTAAAAATTGAAAGGAAACTTGATTTGAGTAGTGAATAATAAAGAATTTCCGTTCATGTAAGGTTTTTGGAAAATAGGGGGAGGGGGGGGGGGGGATTCACATGATTTCGCCTGCACTAACATTTTAGACCACGGGCCGCCACTGCCTTGTATATGAAAAAAAGTCTATAGGTTGGTAGGATATATATGTAACTTGGAACAAGAACAACCATGTATCAATTGACAATTTTGTGAAAAATGGCAGTTTGAGGCAGCTTTGTTGCAATATTACAGAAATCACGGAATTCTTTGATTTGAGAGTTAGAGAAACTGACGACATTGGTTTCTATTTAAAATAGTTTTTAAAAAATTGGCATTGATTGTTCTTATTCCAAACCACACATATGTATCACAAAAAAAATTTCATTAAAATCTAAGGATATACTCTTCATCTTGCCCTTGTGTAAAGGTTTTAACGTGAGTGGTAGCAAATGTGCCAGCATGTCTTTTTAACAACATGTGTAATATTAATTATATGAAAGCTTTTCTCCACTTTATTATTAAGTTACTTGCTTTATTAATTTAAATTTTATTAATATTTTTCTCGATAGGAGGATTCCATTCGACAATTTCTTCTTACAAATCTTATCGAAGTAAATGAGGTTTTTGGATGGAAGCCAAACATCGATGTTTTGTTGAAAAGTTTTGATTCCAACATAATGAAGTTTCCTTATGTCGACGGACATTGTAAAAAAGACACATTGTTTATATGTGGTGGAAATTCTCCCTTTGTAAAGTGAGTACTTTTTATTTTCACAATTAGTTTTTCTTGGAGCATTTTGTTTATACGGCCCCGTTTGGCGATCTTTTCCCTTTATCGCTGAAATGTTAATTAAGGAAACACGACGATGTCATGATAGGTTTAGTTTGAGACCAATTTTTTTTTAGAATTTTGTTAATTCAGGGTGGCAACAACATTCTGGAAAAAAGTTCCCGGATATTTTCCTGATTTCTATGATGGTGTCACAAAAATTTCCCTGATTTTACAATTACATTAAGAAATGTTGCAATACATGCTTTGTATAGAAACAAAGTATCCACGTTACGATAATACTATAAATATATTGCATTATAAATGAAAAATTATAAGCAATACTTATTTACAGTTTAAATAATAATTTATGGATACAACACAAATTATGCAATTGCGACAGGCATTATAGTAATTAAACATATTCTTTAGAAGCAGAAAATGCAAAAAAAGCAAGTTTTTTTTTAATTATTTCTTTTGTAGATAATTTTAAATGTTTTATATGCTTCATGTTTCCTAATCCATTCTTCAATAAATCCCATATTTATTAGCCCCTCACATGTTGCTTACGATTCAAGGTCCAACACACTTTGCTTTTCTCCCTCCAGCAGTGGTTCACGTTATTACAAAAATAAAACTGAAAATATGAAAATGCGCATAACCATGCTTTTTTTTTTCTTAAATTTTCAGAACTAAAAGAAAATATTGACAATTAAATTACCAAGAATGGAGGGCATAACAGACGATAATTGTCGTTTTAACGATCCAAATTTGAAAAATTTCCTGATTATTTGTGAAATTTTGAAAAATTCCTTGATATTTCCAGAATTAAAAAATTTCATGATAATTCCCTGATTTCCAGGTTATGTTGCCACCCTGTAATTGTTGCCTTTGAATAAAAATTATATTTTCTCTTTTGCAGGCCTGAAGATTATCCATCTATTAAAATTTTATTTCCAAAGGCAGAATTTCTTAGTATACCAAAAGCAGGACACTGGGTGCACAGTGAAAAGCCATCAGAGTTCTTACAGGCCGTTTATGACTTTCTGTAAATATATATATATATAGCTGTTTTATTGTAGCTGTTGTATAAGTGTTTAATTTATATTGAATATAATACAAAACTTTCAAATTAGTGCCTTTTAAAAAAAAATAAACGTTTTATAAATTTGAGTCACATTTTCTGTCTTATATCAAGTTAAATTTCTCATATAATATAACAAACAGAGCTCGTGTTAGTCTACCTCAAAAACACTTTAGAAAAGTAAAAAACACTCAGCTTTTTAAAGAAACCTCAACAATGTGGCTAAAAAAATTGTGATTCAAATCACTCAGCCAACTGCACTAGATGTCCCAACTCTGCACACACACTCGCTAGCCTTCTCCCTGGAGAAATGCCGAACTTTCTTTTCTTAGCTCGGTTAAAAATTTATACATGCCGCAGCATTTATACATTTGTAACCAAGCTCAGAAAAGAAAGCATAACTTTTCTCAAGGAGAAGACTAGCGAGAGGGTGTGCAGGGTTGAGACCCCTAGTGCAGTTAGCTTGGTGATTTGATATCACAACTTTTTTAGCCACAATTTCGAGGGGGGGGTGGGGTTATAAAACAAAAAGGGAGAGCTTGGTGTTTTCTACTTTTCTAAATTTTTTTGGGGGGAGGGGTTAAATTAACTTGCAAAGAATGGATTATGTGAAAGTCATTGCATTTAGGTAGTTTTTAGCGTTTTCCAACAAATCACCTTAATGTGACAAAACTCGTACTGAATATTTGCTCTTCAATTAAACTACAATATACTTTCCTATCATAACAATGCAGGTTGTTGTTAATGGTTTCTTTTTTTTTCTTATTTGTTTCTAATTTTTATCGACAATTTCCAAAAGTCCTCATTAAGTTTAAGCTTCCTAGGCGTCTGAGTGCGGCGGAATAGTTTTTGATTTCGGGAACTTGTCAGTGCTCCAGTCGCCTGGGCATGCAAGATATAGAAAAGACCAATGAAGCCCATGCTTACACTTTACATTTTTAAGGGGGTCCCAAATCACACATATATAAATATTTAACAGCCCTAATATAGTTTGTTACCAATTTACCTTACCTTAATGCTAAGAAATTGTATTAGAAACTTCAGTAAACAAAATTGTCACTTATTTTGTTACATTTGTTCGACTATTGGAAAAAAATCAAAACATACAGAATATTATATTACTTATTAATGTAGCGCGGGTTTCCTTTTCTAAATAAAACCATAAGGAATTAAACAACACTACATTTATTTGTTACAAGTTTAACGACTATTACAGATCTCGGGGTTTGTGACGGTTCAACCGCACACACCAGAGACAAGAGCACAACTGATTGTTTACAGACGAATACGCGTAGAGTACGCTGCATCGCTACGGGTACAGTTAAGAATTAACGGGCACTCGCAACAGGTCTGTGACGGGGTACCATTAAAGGTGTGTGACGGGAACCAGTAAATGATCTGTTACATCCTCCCCCTCTGGCTCCGACGACGTCCCGACGAGGGGCCAGAATCAGTTCTTTTGGGTGAGTTTGGTGGCCGTCCTCGCTTTCGCAACGGATTGCAAGGGCGTTCGATGGGGTCCTGGGTGTAGGCCTTCAGGGCAGAAGTGTGGTACACGCCCAGGGGCACTTGGGGATTGTCCAGGTTGGCAATTTCGAATGTGGATGGTGATCTTTGTGTAAGGATGACATAGGGTCCATCTCTTCTGGGCATGAACTTTTTAGATCGTCCAGTGGCAGCTTTGCTGACGGGATGCAGGGTCACATACACTTTATCACCTGGAGCATATGGTGGAACCGGATTACGCCTTTTGTCTGCGTAGATTTTTCTTTTATCTTGTTGGGTTTCGATGACTTCTTTGATTTGTGCCGTGAATTTTGAGAATTTCTTGAGATATGGGGTGATCTCGGGCACGAAGTTATCATTTTCTATAATGTGTGATAGTTACTTTTACGGGTTAAATAAAACCTACTATTAAAAGAAAGAAAAGAAGAACGATAATATTAATCGTTGTTTAATTTAAGAATTTACCTGGCGTGATCGTATAGTTTAGAACAGACAAAAAAAAACAACACAAGACTAAAAAATTGTGACCAAAAGAAAACAAAATTTATTAAAACACTAAAATTAAAAAGGGAACGGAACACTAAAAAAACCTTACAAAATGCCAAACAAGTTAAAACTAAATAAATTAAAAGGGGGAGGGTAAACTAAAATTAAAAACTACTACCTTCAGCGATTTCGTCGAGAGAGATGTGGCAGGAGGTCAAGGCGAATACAATACGAGTGCCCCCCAAAAATACAGAAAGCAAGGGCAAGCCGCTACGGCCATACTAAAAGTGTCCAAGATTGGGAGGTGGACGAAAAGGGGGGTGGTACTTGGCACATCCTTCGACGGAGTGTCAACTCCGATGTCAGCTTCAGAGGTGGTCGGTCAAAAGGCGTCAGCCAGTGGTGGTCGTCCAGCAGAGAAATCCAGTTCA
The DNA here is from genome assembly GCA_963932185.1 of Troglohyphantes excavatus. Classification (NCBI taxonomy): domain Eukaryota; kingdom Metazoa; phylum Arthropoda; class Arachnida; order Araneae; family Linyphiidae; genus Troglohyphantes; species Troglohyphantes excavatus. Next base: position 16,014,486 of record OZ010666.1, on the reverse strand, counting down.
GAGGTGGTTGGTGGATGGGACCTTCTCTGGGCGAGGATCACGGGTCTGACGGGTGATGGGGGAGGCGTCCAGGGCTGACATCAGAGGCAACGGCAGAGGACGGGAACATCCCTCTGGGTGCTACGTCGATGGGTGGCTGGGGTTATTGCAGTTAACCCGGCAACATCTATTGGAATGGGCGACTCTCGAGCATCGTTGAGGTTGGTGGCGGCGGTTAAATAATTCTTCTAACCCCGCATCAGCATCGGCGGCTATTGCACGAGATTAACCCATCGGGTTTTGAAAAAGGACACACGGTCCGCGTTTATAAGACGGGAGCTACACTCCTGTACGTCTTGAGGCTTCGAAAGATGCGTTAAAAAGTCACGTCAAAAGCTGCGCTTTCCCAATAAATCGCCAAAACCTCCTTGCCAGATCCCTCAAAACTAGCACATCAATTTTCCTCTCAGCCAATCAGAGAATTTACAATTACAACTTCGGTTACAGTTAAACATAATTCCAGACCAGTACGTAAAACGGTCTCAAAAACACGAACTCAACTCACATACCAGACCCCAGATGTGTAACATGATACAGGAGGAGAGGCCGATGTGGGGACCCAAAAGGGTGGAAAAGACTCCAGACAGGGGTTATCACCCCATTTACAACTAAAAAGCTCTTAGGGGGTTATGAAAAAGGGGGAAATCTACGTTTGGGCTTAAATGGAATCAAAAGTGCAGGTTCCCAAGTACAAGTTTGACAATTAAATAGGATACATCAATATTACATAAATTAATTAATACAATTAGGGGAGTCTGAAATTAAATTAAATAAAAGAGGAATTAAAAATTAACCAATTATGGTTTTAACCATAACATTCCCTACGCGTACCTCTTAAAAAAAGTTAAGAATTAACTTTTTTTCACAAGAATAAAAACACAGATCTAGTCAAAAAGTAAACAGCAGCAGACTCTCCCACCAAAAATTATCGTCCCCTACATGGGGTGTTCACAAATATGGCAAAACTTTAAAAACTAACACAATAAGGTCACACAATGCATAACAAAGACAAATGGGATTTAACCGGACGAGAAAATCTAAAAGTTAAACTCAAACATCTTAAAATTAGAGGCCCTACAGTAACTAAAATAAATTAACAATTAATTAAATCAGAAATACAACATTAAATTCAACCTATTGCTTAGTTAGAGTCCTTGAAGCAATTTAGGTTTTAAGCAAAATAATTACAAGCAAATCAATCTTATCAAACAATGCTATTACAGATAGTCAACAATGATCTTAAAACTAAAAAATTATTAAATAGTTACAAGCTAAAATCAACCGAGAATTAACAATTTAAGTCTGAGGATGGCAACCCTAAATTTTTTTTTAAAACAACAATTAAAAATCAGAACTTACTCCAAGAAGAAAAGTATAAAAAAAATTAAAACTCCCAAAAGAAAACAATTAACCATCTCCCAGGGTAACCAAATCAAACCAAGGTAGGACCACACCCACAGAAAAAATCCCAGAGAACCAGTGACAGTGCATGAAACAGTTGCTCGAAAGAAGAAAAAAAAATCGCAAAAGCAATCAACCTAAAAATAAAAACACGAAAATACAGATTGTAAATATTACTGGGAAAAATAGCTTACAACATACCCAATAAACCCGAAAATAAGGAATACGATTAAAAACATCAATACACAGGCAGGAAGTTAAGGAGTACAAAAAGGAGGGATAACCTTTAAGAAAACACTTAATTTTAAATGGATCCAAGATGGAAAAAAAAATAAGCACTAAAGACCAGCTAAAATGCAAGAAAGAAACAAAAAAAAAATCACAAACTAAAAGGGAGACTCGCAAAACCACCAACCTGAAATTGAAAAAATAATAAAGATACCTCAAAAAAAAATTCAACTCATTCCATAAGAAAGAGCAAAAATACAAGCAGCGCGTATACACTTAAAGATAAACAAGTAAAAAAATTTCATTTCAATTGTGAGATGAAATGATAGACACAAAAATAAACGAATAAAATTTTGTCCACAACTGTGATATGTAGACAAATGACAAAAAAAAATTAAATAAAACAGTAAAAATATAAATGTTCACAAAGCAACATTTTCCTCCCAAAAAAATACCTCTAAGGTGATACTACAAAGCCCGACCTTCTTGGTCGCAAATCATAGGGTGCCACGTGTGTGTCCCTGAAAACTTCCTTCACACTAGTTTCCTCAGAAACTTCATTCTGCTCGATACTTACTTCAAGAGAGGGAAGTAAAATACGCTCAGGTATGCGAGTGAGTCTGTCGACATGGACCCACTTCACATCCGAAGGCTTATTTAGCAAAACCAACTGGTAATTTACCTTGTTTTTAGCCTGTCCAATAACCCTGTAGGGTCCTTTATTGAACTTGGCAAACTTCTTCACTTGCCCACTCTGTAGAACTGGTGTGTGCAGAAATACAGAATCCCCAATCTGAATCTGTTTATCGACTGCAGATCTAGACCTAAACTCTTCTTGCTTCTCGGCTGCCAGGGTTAAGTTTCTACGAACTTCCCGAAAGGCAGTTTTCAATCTTGTTCCCAAATCCGTTAAATAAGAAGGCGTGTCAGCGTATGTTCTGAAATCCTTCTTCAAAAGTAAATCACAAGGCAATGTTATATCACGACCATAAAGTAAGTAAGCAGGCGTCTCGCCTGTTGCAGCATGACGAGCTGAACGATGAGCCAGTAAGGCAAAAGGAATTAGCCTGTCCCAATCATCATGTGAATCTGAGACCAAATAACTCAGAGAGTTAATTAAAGTGGCATTCAATCGCTCCAGAACTCCATCAGATTGTGGATGATAACTCGTCGTGTTCAGTTTCTGTATTCCCAACGCCTTATAAACCTCCATTAGAGATTCCGAAAGAAAATTAGTGCCACGGTCGGTGATCAGCTGTTCAGGTATACCATGGGAAGCAATGAACTTCTCTAACGCTTCTGCTACAGAATGACTCTTGGTGTCAGGTAAGGGATATGCCTCAGGATAACGAGTGAAATAATCGGTCATGACCAGAATGTACTTATTTTGAGACATGGTTATTGGCAGGGGACCTACAATGTCCATGGCTATTCGTTCAAGAGGTCTTGAAGTCACAGGTATTCTACCCAAAGGTGCTTTCTTCGATGGTTGGAAACCTCTTCTTTTCAGGCAGTCATGACAGGAAGAAACATAGTTCCGAATTTGACTGTACATGGCTGGCCAATAAAAAGATCTTTGAATTTTAGATAAAGTCCTACCAAAACCACAGTGAGCAGCCACAGGAGAGTCGTGATGAAGAGCCATAACTTCAGTTCTCATATTAAGAGGAACTACTAATCTTTTATTTCCCTGCCATCTGTGCTTTGGCTTGACATGTTTACAAAACAGAATGTCATTTTCACAAAAAAAATTTAAAGTTTTGGGATTTGGTGCTAAGCCTGACTCCACCATGCCTTTCAGTTTAATGCATTTTTCATCACTTGGTTGCTGATCTGAAATATTTGTAAATAAAATGGGTTCAACCGAATGTTGTACCAAGGAAATATTATTTACGGCTCGAGAAAGAAAATCAGCTGTTACATTTAGTTTACCTGGCTTATGAATAATTTTATAGTCAAATTGACTTAAAGCTGTGATCCACCTGGCTATTCTTGAGGTAGAGTCCTTAAGTTTTAAAACTTGGGATAAGGAGGCTTGGTCACAGTAAATAGTAAAATGTTTACCTAATAAATATTGTCTAAAATAAGCTGTGGCCCACACAATACCAAGGGCTTCCTTTTCAAAAGTACTATATCTGACTTCAGCATCTTTCAATTTTCTACTAGCAAATGCCACAGGATGCAAAAATCCATCATATTCCTGACACAGGCAACTGCCCAAAGCATAGTTAGAGGCATCGGTACACAAAACAAACTCCTGACTCATTACAGGTAACTTCAAAATTGGTTCCTTTACCAATTCACTCTTCAAAATTTCAAAAGATTTCTGAGCCTCTGGGCTCCAAATAAAAGGTGTATTTTCTTTAGTTAAATTAGTTAACGGTAAAGCTTGTTGAGCATAATTCTCAATGAAACGGCGATAGAAACCAGCGAGTCCCAAAAATTGTCTGACATTCTTTCTATTCTTAGGAACAGTAAAATTAGCAATTAAATTTAAATTAGAGGGGTCTGGTGAAACAATTCCTTTCGAAACCCTAAATCCCAAGTACTTAATAGTATCTTGCATGAAATTGCACTTGCTAGGTTTAAGTTTAAGACTATGCTGGGCCAATCTATCAAACACTAATTTAATCTTGTCCAAATGTTCTTCATAAGTCGAGGAGGCCAGAACTATGTCATCTATATAGATGCCGATTTGGAGTGGCTGTAAGTTGGATAAAACTATTGACATTAAACGTTGAAAACTGCTAGGGGCATTCCTAAGCCCAAAAGGCATTCTGTTCCACTGATAGTGACCAGACTGGGTGGAAAACCCACATTTCTGTCTGTCTTCCTCTCTGAGTTTCATCTGATAAAACCCAGAGGTCAAATCCAAAGTAGAAAAAATGTTGGCTCCAGCTAAATTATCCACTAACTCTAACATGTTAGGGAGTGGGAAGTTATCTTCCAAAGTTTTTTAATTTAATTTCCTAAAATCAGTGACTAGCCGATAACTATTGTCAGACTTCTTTACTAGCATCACAGGTGCTGAAAAAGGAGAACTACTTTCCTGAATTATGCCTGCATCGAGGAGCTCAGCAATTTGCTTATTCATTTCCTCACGCAAATGATAGGGGGTCCTGTATGGCTTGACACGAACTGGGACAGAATCTGTCAAATGTATTTCGTGTTCGATAGTATCACATCCTTCTAAATCCTTAACTGTCTTGGCAAAAAGAAAACCATACTCATTGAGTAAATTCTTCAATGGTTCTTTATGTTGGTCAGGAATGTGACTTAAGTTAAATTCTCCTCCCCAAACATCAAAGCTGTCTTCTACTTGGGTATCCAAATTCAAATTGTTCACTGTCTCCATATGGGTTTCTCTCAAAGGTTCAGCCTCCACTATTTTCACACCCTTATTCAAGTGAATTATCTCGCCAGAAGAATTTAAAACTTTAATGAAGTAACAGTTATCTTTGTTTAAGGAATGAATACAACGTCCAATGAAAAGATTGTCATTTTTAAAATTACTAGAATGTTCAAATAATACTAATTTAGAATTTAAATTCCTCCCTTTTAATTTAATCTTAACAAAACTCTCTGAAAGAGGGGGTAGAGTTTGTTTATTTATCAAAACCCCAGAGCAAGTCTCCACCATCTCCAAGGTGTTCACTTCCTCTGAGTTGCAAGTTTTACTATTTTCCCAGGGCAAAAAGAAATCATGGGCATACAAAGTATTTATTGAAAAATCTACGGTCACATTGTACTTAGACAAGAATTCGGTACCCAAAATAGCACCATAACCCTCACCAATCTTACCTGGGCAAATGAAAAATTTAACATTAAAAACTTTCTTGTCCAAAACTACATCCAAATGAATAAATTCGTGAATAAAAATAGCAGTATTGGCAATGCCAGATACTTGTAACAAACAGGGCTGAAAAATAGGATCCTTAATTAAATCGACATATTTCTTTTCAATTAAATTTATTGAAGCTCCAGAGTCGCAGAGAAATTTTAACTTATTACCTCTTAGGGTGCCTTTTACCACAGGCAAACCATTATTTGTGCTACCCAGAAATACCTCTGTCACCGAAAGGGCTTGAGCGATGGTAGTTGGTCAACTACATCACCCACTAACTGTTTAACGAATCCGTGGCTGGTTGGTTGGAGCTTGATGACTGGCTTTGAGCAGGAGGAGCAGGTGCCTGAAGGGCGTATTGGGGCTGCATGCCCACAAATTGTGGTGCAAAAGCCATGCCAACAGGGTACTGATAGTTGGGACCTGGACCATACTGGAGAGGGACGTAGTCTTGACCCTGTCTCCCACGGCCACCTCTACGACCTCGGTTCTGTACGAACCTACACTCGCGAGCCATATGTCCAAAACCATGACATGCATAGCATTCAATGGTTCTGCTCCTTTCGGGTCTAGGGCCTTCATGCCTCCTAGACAAGTCGCTAACGATTTTGGTCAAGGAGTCGACCTTACCCAGTAGTTCGGTAATAACGTGAGAACTATCGACTCCCTGACCTTGACTGGGAGGGAGAGGGGCAGCCTGCACAGTGTTAGCCACTGCTCCCTCCACCTCCAAAAAACTGTCGTACATCTCCTCCTCTAAAATTGCGTGCCTTTTGGCATCGCTAAAGGTCCTATGATTCTGAATCATAACTAGACGCTTAATATTAGGTTTTAAACCTTGAGTGAAGGAGTGCAGAAGGGTCTTTACCCTTGTTTGTTCAGCGGAGGGGTCTCCAAGAAGGTCTTCGGCGACCGTTCTATGAGACAAAGCCTCCAGCCTCACAGCAAACTGTTTAACATTCTCACTGGGCCTCTGGAAACCCAACATCAACTGTCTAAGGGACAGGTAAATGTTGGATTTCTCCGCAAAGTGTTCCTCCAGCCTCTCTTTGAAGGTGTCGTAGGTAGTCTCTCTTTTCAGACTAACATTAGCCCTCATAAATCGAGCTGCCTTGCCTTTAAGCCTCAGCTTAGCGACAATCAGCTTGTCCTGCATGGTCCACTTGGCATGGGAAGAAATCATCTCGATATTTTCGAAATAGTCAGTTATTGAAAGGTCAGATGACTCTCCAGAAAATTCCTCAACTGAATCCATCAGATGTAATCTAGGGACACCAAAATTAGGGGGGCAATACTCCACTTCCTCATCAACAACCCTATCTGTGCCCTCAGTTAAATCATTTAAAGATCCAAAGGATCTGGTGGCAGAGGCACTCTTGCCTCTACGCGCCATCTCTAACCCGAAAAAAAAATTTAAAATAACAAAATTCCAACAAAAAAAAAATCAACTAAATTTATCAAATTTTAAATTAAACTAAGTTATTAATACACACAGTAATCAAAGTTCAAATCAAATCAAATAAAAATAGAAATCTCGACCGGAAATCCCATTACGAACACACATCAACAATGTAAACAAACTCCCATCAAAATATCAATAAAAAAATTTAAATTATATAACTCAATTAAACACAAGATAATAACAATTAATAATGCTTAACACAAATCAAATGCAATTAAAGTAAGTTCAATTAAATCCGTAAACACAAAAAGAAAGAACACTACCAAAAGGTAAACAAACATCGCAACACGTCTCCATCGGCGAAAGTCGCTTGAAGTTAGGCCTAGCTATGCCGCAAAATTGCAGATAAACGGGGGAAAAAAAATCCTAAGGTCAAAGGCACCACTGTGATAGTTACTTTTACGGGTTAAATAAAACCTACTATTAAAAGAAAGAAAAGAAGAACGATAATATTAATCGTTGTTTAATTTAAGAATTTACCTGGCGTGATCGTATAGTTTAGAACAGACAAAAAAAAACAACACAAGACTAAAAAATTGTGACCAAAAGAAAACAAAATTTATTAAAACACTAAAATTAAAAAGGGAACGGAACACTAAAAAAACCTTACAAAATGCCAAACAAGTTAAAACTAAATAAATTAAAAGGGGGAGGGTAAACTAAAATTAAAAACTACTACCTTCAGCGATTTCGTCGAGAGAGATGTGGCAGGAGGTCAAGGCGAATACAATACGAGTGCCCCCCAAAAAAAACAGAAAACAAGGGCAAGCCGCTACGGCCATACTAAAAGTGTCCAAGATTGGGAGGTGGACGAAAAGGGGGGTGGTACTTGGCACATCCTTCGACGGAGTGTCAACTCCGATGTCAGCTTCAGAGGTGGTCGGTCAAAAGGCGTCAGCCAGTGGTGGTCGTCCAGCAGAGAAATCCAGTTCAGAGGTGGTTGGTGGATGGGACCTTCTCTGGGCGAGGATCACGGGCCTGACGGGTGATGGGGGAGGCGTCCAGGGCTGACATCAGAGGCAACGGCAGAGGACGGGAACATCCCTCTGGGTGCTACGTCGATGGGTGGCTGGGGTTATTGCAGTTAACCCGGCAACATCTATTGGAATGGGCGACTCTCGAGCATCGTTGAGGTTGGTGGCGGCGGTTAAATAATTCTTCTAACCCCGCATCAGCATCGGCGGCTATTGCACGAGATTAACCCATCGGGTTTTGAAAAAGGACACACGGTCCGCGTTTATAAGACGGGAGCTACACTCCTGTACGTCTTGAGGCTTCGAAAGATGCGTTAAAAAGTCACGTCAAAAGCTGCGCTTTCCCAATAAATCGCCAAAACCTCCTTGCCAGATCCCTCAAAACTAGCACATCAATTTTCCTCTCAGCCAATCAGAGAATTTACAATTACAACTTCGGTTACAGTTAAACATAATTCCAGACCAGTACGTAAAACGGTCTCAAAAACACGAACTCAACTCACATACCAGACCCCAGATGTGTAACATGATACAGGAGGAGAGGCCGATGTGGGGACCCAAAAGGGTGGAAAAGACTCCAGACAGGGGTTATCACCCCATTTACAACTAAAAAGCTCTTAGGGGGTTATGAAAAAGGGGGAAATCTACGTTTGGGCTTAAATGGAATCAAAAGTGCAGGTTCCCAAGTACAAGTTTGACAATTAAATAGGATACATCAATATTACATAAATTAATTAATACAATTAGGGGAGTCTGAAATTAAATTAAATAAAAGAGGAATTAAAAATTAACCAATTATGGTTTTAACCATAACAAATGCTTCTTAAGTCGTTGGTCACATCGTCGACTGTTCGAAGTTCACGACCGAAATTGAAAAATGCTGCGGTTTGTCCAGTTGATTGGCACTTGGCGGTATTCATGGCAAAACGTATGGCTGGAAGCCTCTGTGACCAGGAATCATGCTTGTCTTCTACCAAGATCGCAAGGCGAGGTTTTAGATCGCGATTCTTTCTTTCAACAGGATTAGCTTGTGGGTGGTAAACTGGTGTAAGGGACTGTTTTATGTCTAACAGAAAGCAGAGTTGCTGCATTACTGCAGAGACGAATTGGGTTCCGTTGTCGCTGATTATACGACGAGGTATGCCATACCTCAAGAATACCTCCTCCACAAGAGTAGTAGCACATTCCTTTGCTGTAGCTTCTGGCAGAGCGAATATCTCGACCCATCGGGTTGCAACATCTTCAACGATGAAAATCCATTTCATACCTTCATTGCTTTCTGGTAGAGGACCAAAAAGATCTATTGCAATGGTTTCAAATCTTTGGGCAGGAACAGGAGTTTGGAGTAAACCAGCAGGTTTTTGGTTAGAGGCTTTATATCGGTTGCATTCAATACAGTTTTTGACATAATCTGTAATGAATTTACGCATACCAGTCCAGTAATAGCGTTTGGCTATTCGGTCAAATGTTCCTTCTGCTCCATAATGTCCAGCTGTGGGAGCATCATGATGATCTCTTAGAATAGTTTTGACTTCATGAGCAGGAACGACTAGTTGTGCTTCTTCGCTTTCAGAATTTGGTGCATAACGATATAATACTCCTTGGTTCATCAAGTATCCTCGTTCCGACCAATTCGCAAAATTTACGTCTTTTTCGTTGCTTTCGAAGCAGCTTCGAGACTTCTGGATCCTTGAGTTGTTCCTCTCTAATTTCTTTTGATGACTGTGAGGGGACATCCATATATACATTGCAGACTTCGCACTTTGGTTCTACGGGTGGGCAGGATGGGCGCGATAGCAAGTCAGCGATGACATTCGCCTTCCCAGGTATATATTGTATCTTTAGGTTGAATGACTGAATTTCAAGTGCCCATCGTGCAAGACGTCCAGTTGGAGATTTTAGAGTAAGTAGCCATTTCAAGGGCTGGTGATCAGATGCCACAGTGACTTCGGTACCTTCAACGTAACCCCTGAACTTCTTTAGTGCCCAGATGACAGATAAAGCCTCTCTTTCCGTCGTTGAATAGTTTCTTTCTGCTTGGGTTAACAAACGACTGGCGTACTCAATTGGATGTTCAGTGGGTCCCTCTCCTTGTAGTAGGACTGCTCCAAGGGCGTAGTTACTTGCATCTGTGCGTAGCACGTACGGTTTCGTTCCGTCGGCCTGTTTCAACACGGGAGGTGTTGTCAAGGAGTTCTTTAGCGAGGTGAACGCTTCTTGTTGTTCAGAGTTCCAAGTCCACAGTGTCTTCTTCTTTGTGAGGTTGCTGAGGGGTCGCGAAATTTCAGCAAAATTTGGTATGTGTCTTCGGAACCAGGAGCATGTTTGCAGGAAGGACTGCACTTCCTTTACATTCTTTGGAGGCGAGATCCTCTGGATAGCATTGACTTTTTCGGTGTCAACCTCTATACCATCCTGGGTTATCCAAAACCCGAGGTATTTTACTCGAGGAGAGGCGAAGTGGCACTTCTCTCTATTTGCTCGCAGGTTGAAGACTAACAGTCTTTCGAAGACAGCTTGAAGATCCGTTAGGTGCCTCTCAAAATTCTCTGACAGAATGATGATATCATCCAAGTAGGTGAGGGTTAAGACATCTTTAAGGCCATTCTGGAACCGGTCTATTAGTCTCTGGAAAGTGGCAGGAGCGTTTCGCAACCCGAAAGGCATTCTGAGGAAGCGATACGTGCCGAAAGGACACACGAAGGCTGTTTTGTCCTGATCATCTGGGTAGACTCTTACCTGATGATATCCAGATCGAAGATCAATGGTGGTCATATATGGAGTTGACTTGGCTTCATGCAGCAAATCATCCATTCGTGGCAAGGGATAGGAATCTGCAACCGTAACTGCATTGAGCTTTCGGTAGTCGATGCAGACCCTTACTTTTCCATTTGGTTTCGGTATAAGAACCACCGGTGAGGCGTAAGGTGATTCGCACTCTTCTATTATTTTCTCTTCCAGGAGTCTGTCTATCTCAGTCTTCAGCAATTCCTTTTTCACAGGATTCATTCTGTAGGGAGGCATGGATATTGGCAGATGATCTCCAGTATCAATCCTATGCTCGATGTACGGTGTCGGTTCTCCCCCTGGCTGGAAGCATCTTTCATACTGTTGAAGCAGGAAATTCAACTCTTGTTGTTGCTGTTGAGTCAGGTGAACACCTTCATCTTCCCTGAGTTTGCATTCGTTGATTGAGATAGTTCCTACTTGTGGTGTGACTGGAATACCTTCTACAGGTTGTAGGGGTTTCACTGCAATGTCTTCTACAGGTTGTGGGTACGGTTCCGGAAGGTTTTTTACTTGTTGTAGATGCGGTACTGGAACATTTTCTACTTGTCGTAGAGGCGGTACTGGAACATTTTCTACTTGTTGTAGATGTGCCACAGCAATATCCTTCTTGAAAGGAATCTTGCGACGAGGATCGTCAAGAAAGCTCCATCTTTTATTGTGCACATCCAGTACGATTCCTGACTTCTCTAAGAAGTCCGTTCCGAGTAAAGTTCGGTTTCCTCTGGCTTCTGGCAGCGCAATAAGGTCTAAGAGAATTGCTCTCTTCTCAACTTCTATTGTCACCTGAGCGGTGCATGCTTCTTCTTTGGTCTGGTGACCATTCGCCAATGTCATGGTGACATCTATTTTCCTGAAATTGACTCCTTTAGTCCTCAATCGGTTGTACAAGATCTCTCCAGCAATGGTTCTGCTAGCGCCTGTGTCTGCGCAGGCACGTGCGCGTATTCCAAAAAGGCTTATGTCTATCAGGGGCAAAGGAGATAGTCCTGTTTGACAAGTGTACATGGTGAATGCACTTGCTGAGAGATTTTCATTCCTTACGGTTGGAGAACAAGTCGGACATTTGGCTTTGATGAATCCGGGTCTGGAGCATCCGTAGCAATAGATGGAGGGTTTGGTTTCCATGTTGCTGCTTCTTTCCATTGGCTTTGGCCTATGAGTCTGAGGTGGTTTTCGGTAATTTCCCGCATTCGGCTTTATGGTGGTCCATTTTCTGTTTGCGGACGGGACATCCCTTCTGAAACTGGGCTTAACTGCTTCGTAGTCGTCAAGCTTCTGAACCAGATCCTCAGTTGTCTTTATGGTGGTCCATTCATCGATGAAATGCTCCTTCACTTCCGGTGGGACACGTCGCTTGATTTGATCAGATATCATCAAATCTGTCAATTCTTCGAAACTGGTCACCGTTAGTCCGGAAACCCAACCGTGAAAATAATTTCGGATTTCGTACGCGAAATCTGTCCAAGTTGCTTCTGGCGACTTGTTATGTTTTGTAAACAGCTGGGGAAATTTTTCAGCAGTGAGCTTGTATCTTTTGAGTAACAGCTGTTTCACTTTATCAAAGTCTTGGGCGACTTCTTCTGCTTCCCTAGCTATTAGTTGTGCTATATCGTATGGCAGTAAGCCGATCAAATGGGAGGCCCAGAATTCTGCAGGAATATCTGCCCTTCGAGCTTGCCTTTCGAAGAGTACCAAGTACAAACTGATGTCGTTTGCAGCAGGGTCGAACTTCTGAATTAGACTTTGAAATTCCCATTTTGGCTTGGATGCTGTGAACGCTGCGTCCTGCCCAAGGTGCACGGGAGAACGGGATGCCTCACCCTGTATCTTTAGCTTCTGAAGTTCGTGTTCATAGTCGTCCCTTCGTTTCTTCTCCTCAAATTCAAGCTCTAACCTTCGTTTCTTTTCACTTTCTAGAAGTTCTTCTTGTGCTATTCTTTCTGCAACGATTTCTTCAAATCTGGCTTGAACAAATGCAAAATCTTCCGAATAGGCTTTGCTTTCTTGGATGTTGTTCTTTAGTTGAATCACTTTCAAGCTGTCATCACCATCCACATCCAACTCGAATGCCAGTGCTTGAAGATCTTTTTTCTTTCCCTTAGCGAGGAACGCCATTTCGATGTAATCACTTAGAGTTCTTGAACTATGTTTTTAACACTGGTAGTAAATATAGTCATAAAATTTTAAAAGTCTGAAACTAAAGTCTTAAAACCTTTGGAGTATCAGTTCAACTAAAGGTTACTATTGTTCTTCTGTAAGTGAGAATTACCCTTAAACTTTCATAAAATAACATTTACTAACTTCAAAAAAATTATTATTATTACAATAATCCTGAAATATTTCAATTTAAAGTTTATGAAATAGATTCACACTACCAACTCCAATAAATTATATTATCAGACATATAACACTCTTTGAAAAATGTATACTTAAAATTTTAATTAAAATGACATAACAACTTTTATTAAATAATGAACAATCAACTCTTAATGAACGACTTTCATTAATTAGTATGCAAATATTTTATGAAAATATCAACAAATGTTCAAAATTAAATTTCAGCACCCTAGTTTAAATTTTAAAATACTACCATTCATATTAATTCAAAATTAAAAGATTATTTGCACTGCGAAATAATATTCAATTCAAGATACACTAGCGATAAAACAGGGAACGAAAAGCAATCATAAAGCATTTGAAAGAACACACTTTAACTTTCATATATAAAATACCATTATATTCTGCTAGAACAAAATAATAAAAAAAACATCACGATGAAAGAAGGAAAAAAAAGAAAAAAATTCGAAATCGATCAGAATCGACTCTCAAAACCCTTTCACAATTATCGTTTGCGAATGACTAACACATTTTCAAAACAAAGTTGATTCTAGTCAAAAGATTCGAACGCTCTTCGAAAGTTCCACTCCCAACTGTGTGGTTACAAAGTGCAAAGGCGAGTTACACTGACGCTGGCCATGCCTTAAACTTTTGAAAATGGCAAAATGGTTACTGGCGAACCGGACTATCAAAATATTCAATCTTAAGAGAAAATGAATTTAAACAATTAAATCATTACATGAATATTTACGTAGACTAAAAGATAAGCACAAACTACAAGATTAGTTTTTTAAAAATTTGACTGTTTCAAATTTAAATTGACAGTGAACCACTGCACTGATGTGCGTCACAGATCTAGTTTCGATTTCGATTTCATAAAACGACAATGAAATTCCACTTATCTTTATATTGTCCAAACACAGCTTGTTGTAGACACCTCGTTCGATGGTTACGAACAAATTATTTTTTCATCATTTTAGTAACCGGCGAACGCCGTTTTCTTTGTTACCTGAAAAAAAATGACGGAGTCATGCTCTCGCTAGCTGGTAATGCACGGGCCTAAACGTTGGACGCCAGTTTGTAGCGCGGGTTTCCTTTTCTAAATAAAACCATAAGGAATTAAACAACACTACATTTATTTGTTACAAGTTTAACGACTATTACAGATCTCGGGGTTTGTGACGGTTCAACCGCACACACCAGAGACAAGAGCACAACTGATTGTTTACAGACGAATACGCGTAGAGTACGCTGCATCGCTACGGGTACAGTTAAGAATTAACGGGCACTCGCAACAGGTCTGTGACGGGGTACCATTAAAGGTGTGTAACGGGAACCAGTAAATGATCTGTTACATTAATACATTTTAATATCAAGCGACCTGGTCGGGTTCGCAAAAAGTCAAGCTTCGCTACTGTTAATTAGCTAATACATTCGATAGGAAGCCAATTATGGTTAGCTACTTTTTGTTGAATTTACCTGATCTATGGTAGATCTTTCCAAACCAAATTCGTGCACATTTGGTTTCTTTTTTCAGTACGAGTCAAGTAATTCAGTGTAATTTATATCTTTTATATTGAATTATGTATATGTGATTATCTGGCTAATAATTCCTGAGTAATTAAAATAAGACAATGTTCTGATGTGTCAATTATTGGATTGTGATTAAATTTTTTGACAGTTCTTAGTTAATGATGTTGATTAATCAGCTCTCATTCAAGAACTATATAATTATCTTTCTCAACTAGTTACTGAAAGGAACACATCTTTTTTCAAGTGGTAAAAAATCAATGCAGCTAATTTCCTACTTAATCAAAATTTGTGAAAAAATACCCTTTTTCACTGACCGGCAGTGTATAGAGCGATATATATCAACAAACAGTATATAGAGTGATAGGCTACTCTCAAGGGCATGGCTAATTTCTGAAAAGAAACACAACCGAATTCTACCAAAAAAACGTTGAACAATTACTTTTATTGAACCGTAATTTACCAATCTTTAAAAAAGACAAGAGTGCTTAATTTAATTTTTAATTTTCTATACATGACAAAAATATTTTTTCAAAAATATTAACATAAACCACATTTTTTTTATTAAACTGGGTTTTTTCACCACAATTTTTTAATATTGTAATTACTCATAAAGATAGTAATGCAAATCTATACAAGATTCTACATTTAGAAAATGCATGTATACTTTCTAACAAGAATACACCTAAGGTCTGGATAAATAAATATAATTTATTTCCATTTGAATGTAAAACTGTACAGATAAATCACACTTTCCCTTGGCCACCAATGCAGTAAAATATGAGAATGAGTGAATCAACAAATAAAGTTTTTGTCGAAAATACGTGACACTTCCTACGACCTGGCATTAGAGGAAGACTAGAAAACAATTTACATTTTGTAGCGTTTGGCACAGCTGCTAAAAATGAGCACCTGAAATAAAGTTGGAGAAATATTTTATAGTAAATATACTATTGAACAATAAATGTTAGTTTTTGAAAATAATACAATGTGTTAATTTGTATAAATGGAAAAGAGTTTATCTCAATAACTAATATATATACATTAGGGTGCATCAAAAAAGCCATTTTTTAAAAAAAGTTTTGCAATTATTTTGGCCCTTATATAAAAGTGTTCTATGTTTTAAAAGAAACTTCCTGTATTTTTTTCAGAATTTTTGAAAGCAATTTACCGGGTCCACATGATGGTGGCAAATTGACATTAAAATATTTTTTTAAATAAATGTTTGCAAATTAGGTTCACCTTAATTGTAGAGTACCAATAGAATGTTTAAAACTTGTAGGAACTTATAATACAATAATCTTTATTAATAATGCACATATGTAAACTTTAGCACTTCAATAAATCAATGTTAATATAATGTAAGTAAAATGTCAGTGATCATGATCATCGTCGCCCTCAATTTACAGTTTTCTTTTGCAAAGATTGGGCATCTGTTTTCTGTCAGCCTCAACTACCTGCATAATGTTCTGGTAATGTTGCTCAGATCTAGCTGCATCGAGGTAGTCACTACTCAGTTTTATAGCACGTTCTGCAGAATCATTAACAACGTTCAGAGCAACTGTCTTTGCCTTTGATGCAATAAATGAGGGCTCAACTGGCCAAATGTCAACATCTTTGTTGAGAAATTCTGTGTTCATTTCTAAAAGACGGAAAATGAACCGAGAGTCAACAGTGGTCAGATCGCCAAGCCTAGTATTACTTGTGATGGTAGGAAATTTGGGTTTTCCAAATCCCGTGCCAAAACGATTGCAAGGAACTGCCACTGCATCAGCTGGCTTTGTTGTGAGAAGTCTCTCTGCTAAATATTGAAGTTCTAATTTTGGAACTATGTCACTGAATAATGCTAATGGTATCATTTCAGAACATAAATACCACAAATGACGGTTAAGTGCTGTTAATCCACTAACAGATATACCATTATCAATTTTAATGTACTTCAGAAGATCTTTGTAAAGACAGGGATCATGCCACAGAGCATTGACAGCTGATGTGCTGTTTACCCACCATCGACTGTAAAGCAAGCACACAAAAGTGACAAATTTACGCAACTTCAACTGTTGAGTTACAGTGGTGATTGTTCCTTTAGGCAAGAAACTGATCTGCTTCTCCAAAAGAACAAGTATAATTGCGGACAAAATTTTAGACATCCAACGAGCTTTGTGAACAGCACCGGGACGACGAAATTCGAATGATTTTGATTTATCACCATTGTCCAGATACAGCAAGCACAGTTCAGTGAATTCCTTGTAATCTTCACGTTGATGCTTTACTACTGCTTTAGCAATAGCGTTCTTCTGCTACTTTGTAACCAAAGACAAAGTTTGTTCATCCCTGGAGACTGAGCACTTATCAAAGGAACCGAGAGTCTCATCACTTGCATGAGGCACTTTATCAAAATGTTTCTTGAATCGGCTGAAAACCATATATTCTCCCGATTTAGAAGTTTCTACATTCAAATCATTGAAGACCTGGGTAAGTATTAGCTCACCGACATAATATCTGGCAATATTTAAAAAAATTCTCGAAAAATGTGCATAAATTGCTACTTTTAACATTACAAAAGTTTGATAGGTGATATATTTGAAAATTCTTCTTAAACTCTAAAACAACATTTGCTAACTAATTATATTTGTTTCAATTTTACTTACAACTTGCTTTACAAATGTAAATGATAATACATTTCCTTACCAAGCACAAGATTTTATTTTGGAAATAAGTTATGTTTTTATCATTTGTAAAATTGGTATAAGAATAAAAGCTTTTAACCATATATTTTCAATATGCAAGAGTTAAAATATCAGTTTCTCTCCACTCCACAGGACGTTATTGTTTCCAAGTATCTTACATCAGTTAAAAATATAACAAAGTAACAATTCCATCCATTTATTTTTTACATCAAAGGCAACTTTTCCGCACAATTAGAAATAATAAAAAAATGGGATTTTGTTTTTGGTTCCACGCTAATGTGTATGCTTATAAATTCTTTATAATTGAAGGGTATAGGGGGAAAAGACACAATGTCAACTAAAACGATTCTTTAGAAAACAGGTTTGTATGTTCAACAATGCGCCTTTTTCTTCAGTACAGCAGAACTTTTTTCATCATTTACACTTCCCATAGCATCTTTATTGCCCAAATGAAATTACAGTTTAAAGTTCCCTTCGGATGCTAGATATGAGAATCTCATTTTTAACAATAGCTTGACATTGTGTCTTTATTCCCTGTACTCTTCAATTGTTAATGATCTTGAAAGTCATCTGATGAATTAAAATACCAACATTTTAATAAAATATATAGACATGTTGAAAATTATTGTAATTTATTTTTTACAATTTTAGCAAAACTTATTTTTTTGCAATAATATATTTAAGGGGCAGCTACAATTTTTTTAAAACTTCCATTCATTTTAAATTGTTGTTAGAAGAACTTTAGTCAATTAACTGTACATTTTTTTAATTTTTGTTCAATACTCAACAATATGTTAAGCATTGAAAAAGAAACCTGTAAAAGCAGTTCAAAAACCTGAACTAGCATGTGTCTTTTTTCAGTTAAAAAAAAAAGACATTGTCACTAATAACTTTTTTGTTTTTAACTAAAGTACGTCTAGAGCAGTAAATATATCCCAGTTCACATGTAAGCGTTTAACAAAATAAAAGAGATATAAAGTTTTTTTATTCAAAAATAAAATATATACAAGTCTTACTCATTTGCTTCCAAATATCAAGTCTACATCAGGTGCACCTTTGGGGTGGTGGTACTTCTGGCGACGGTCTCGGTTCAGGTTCATGACGGACGGTCTTTGCTGAGAAGCAAGCATTTCTGGAACAGAAAACGTACATCTAAGGATATTTCAATTGGTATGCATCTTATATACAAATAAACAGGCAAAACCTTTTAAAGCAGAAACTAATGGCCTTTCCAACATTAAAAATATTCCTCGATAAATAGATAGAAAAATAGTTTCTCCCAATGGATTATACCTTCATAATAACGTGATAATATAACAGTTTAATCACAAAATAAAAAATTCAATTTTTTAAATTTTGTTATGGGTTTAAAAAAGTGGTATATCTAATATGATGCCTAACCGAATGCTTACAGATGAGTATTGATACATGGTTCATACAGATTTTCAAAAGTAAAAATTAAGTAGTTCATAAGGACTTTTTAAGGACCTCTAGCTAATTTTTAAGGACCTCTTATATTTTTTGGCGCCATTGTCGGAGAATCGTAATTTTTTGGTGCAAAATTGGTGCAGAATCGCACGTAAATGTGGTTTCATAGCAAGTTGACGCAGGATACCACTTCCGGTAAACTCTGGCGCAGAAATGTTACAGATGCTGCATTCTTGTGAATTTCCCCGACTTTTAAAAAGAGTATTGATTCTTCACAAAACAACAAACGAGCTGAGATTATCTAACGAGGAAGTGTTGTGTATGTTAATGAAATACCATTGACTAAAAAATCGAATATAAGAGATCAAAAGTGCACTTTTTTTCTGTCACTAAATCTGTCCATTGACGCCTTTCTCGCCTTGTCGATTTACACTTGCGTATAATGGTCAAAAAGACACGATTAAAGTAAAATCCGAAATTCTACATTCCTGTATTTTTAATGCAAACAGAATTTTGGGTTCTAAAAATTAAAAAAAAACCTTGGAATTTCGGGTTAGATATGAAAAAAAAAAACTTGCGAATTATTAAAAAAGCTCATGCTTCACAAAATTTAAGGACCTAGTTGAAAATTAAGGACTTTAAGGGCCCTTAATTAAGGACCTACATAAATTAAGTAGTTCTTAAAGACTTTTAAGGACTGTGCGAACCATGTTGATAACCAGTAAACATGAATATTTTAACCAGAAATAAAATATTTGAAAGTCTTTAGACTAGTTAGTTTATAAAGAAAAGGAAACT
Organism: Troglohyphantes excavatus; assembly: GCA_963932185.1. NCBI lineage: Eukaryota > Metazoa > Arthropoda > Arachnida > Araneae > Linyphiidae > Troglohyphantes > Troglohyphantes excavatus. The sequence goes on along the minus strand of OZ010666.1, from coordinate 15,994,965 downwards.
ACATAGAAAAGTTGCTCCATTAAGATTTTGTAAAACAATTTCTGCACTAATTTCACCTATTCACATATTACAAATAAAATATGTCAGCACAGTAAATTTAAATAACATTTGGTATTTTATTTAAAATTACGGTTACCAGCATCCAAAAGTGAATATATACAATCCTTTTTTTGTATGTATCTGATTTCAACTTCATCTTTTCTATCACACCAATGCAACTATGAAGAATGTATGATTTGAGTACTAAAAAGTGTTGGTTAGAGAAGCTGTTTATGGATTAATAAAAAATAGTGTGATATAAGTAGCAGTTTGAATTTTAAAATTTTACACATTCAAAATATTATTAAAAGTTAATCAACTTGCCTTGATAATCTTCCTCCTCTTGTCTCTCATTTATATTAAGAGTTAGCAGCTTCACATGCTGCTTTTCCATGCGCTCCGCCTGAGAAAAAACACATTTATTAAGTACAACACATAAAGAGCTAAATATATACTGATAAAAATTAAATCTATGAAGAGTACATGAAATTAAAGTAACTTACTTCTTCCCGATCTTTGAGATTTTGGGCCAATTCTGATGTGACTGGAACAGCTAAGTTTTTAAACTAAACAGAAAATCAAATTTCTTTTAAATGAATAATATTATTATAGAGATGGCTTTTAAATTCTACTTTTTAATATAATTTTTGTTATGATATTTTTTGGAAACATCAGATATTAATGAAAAGAAATATACTCAGGTTAAAATCAATATAGCATTATAACATAAAAAGCAGTTCAACATAACATATTGAACGAGAATTCAGCTTTGTATAATTTGCTAAACAAAAAGTGCTAAAGTCTCTTTTCCAATGTCATGAAATGTGATACTAACATATATAATAATATATAATAATTACATAAATAATAATTCAAAATAGCTAGTTCTTCTCTTTCTTACGAAATATATATTTATTATATAATTTTTTAAAATTTTTTTTAGTTCAATGCAGTTAATTCATATGCCCCACATAAAAATGGAAAAACCCTCACCTGTTGCTTGTTTCCTCTTCGCGTCATAAGTACAAAATTAATGGTGCACTTCTGCTCTGTTTCCTTCAACTCAAAGATAGATGCTAAAAAAATTAATACAAGAATAATAGCACCAAATCATTAAATAATTACATTTGATTTCTAAATTGTAACAGAGAAGCTATTCAAACAAATAATTGATATTAATAGTCAGGTTATACAGAAGTACTTTAAAACTATGCAGATTTAAATCTTATTCTGAAAATATTATGGGCAAAACGCAAAGGGAAAAATTAACAAATGAATTAGAATTAATTGAGTGGATGAAGCTGTGGATGACCAATTACAAGCTTAGTGACTACATTGTAAAGAGTTGCCACTCAACATTAAGTTTAAAATTCTACAGGGTGGCAACAAAATTCTGGAAAAAAAGTTCCCTGATATTTCCCTGACTTCTATGATGATGTCACAAAATTTCCCTGACTTTAAAATGACATTAAGAAACGTTGAAATATATGCTTTGTATAAAAACAAAGTATCCACGCTACAATACAATAAATTTACTGCATTATAAATAAAAATTTATAAGCAATACTTGTTGTCAGTTAAAATAATAATTTTTGGATACACAAATTATACAATTGTGGCAGGCATAATAGTAATTAATCATGTTCTCTGTAAGCAGAGAATGCAAATTTGTCCAACTATTTCCTTTGGAGATAATTTTAATGTTTTATATTTTTCCTATTCCAATCTTCTATAAATCACATATTCATTAGCCCCTCACATTTGCTTACAATTCAAGGTCTAACGCACTTTCCTTTTGCTTCTTCCTCCAGCAAGGTTCACGTTTTTACAAAAAATAAAACTGAAAATATGAAAATGTGCCTAACCATACTTTTAAAAAAAAAATATTTTTCAGAACTAAAAGGAAATATTGACAACTAAATTACCCAGAATAGAGTGCATAATGGAGGATAATTGCCGTTTTAATGATCCAAATTTGAAAATTTCCCTGATTTTTTGTGAAATTTCGAAAATTTCCCCGATATTTCCAGAATAAAAAATTTCCATGACAATTCCCCGATTTCCCGGTTTTCCAGGTTATGTTACCACCCTGTTCTATGACTTTACCAGAGTGTGTTTAATAAATTCCAGAATGAAAAATACAATAAAAGTAATGGATTTGTGTCAAAGGTTAATATAAATACCTGTAAAAACAAAGTGCTTGCAAATAATAACCTATCAAAGTATTAAAAAAAAATTGAGAAATTGTCATTTTTGTAAATATTTTTATAACAAAAAGAAAATTTCATCGATAGCAAGGAATAGGATACAGAACTTTCGGCTAAAATTTTAAGAAAATTCCCTGACTTTTCCTTTCAGAAATTGTAAATTTCCCTGATTTTTGGGTCATTTTCATTTACCCTCACAATTCCAAGTTTTCCATGTGTATGGCAAAGACTATGTGGATTCTGTGCTACAATGTTTTAGCTTTCAATTTCATAGGATTCGAACTCAATAGAAGGATACAACCCCATTTACAAATTAGAGTGATACATTTTTTTGCAGACTAGGTGTAGTATTTTTTTTAAAAAATCACAGTTTTAAAGATCAAAAAGTTAGTTAAAGATACACTAATTAGAAGTCTCAAACACAAAGTTATATTAATAAATCAGTTATTAAACTAAAGAGATTGTTGTAATATTCTCACCTGTTTTCTTCACAGTGGAGCCCTTGATGTTCATGGGAATTACAATATCGCTTTGAGGCTTCACAGTTTCTTGATTTCGATGCTGTAATGTAAAAAGGTATAAGATAAAATCGACTGCTTTTGGTTAAAGCAAATACGCTTATTTTTAGTTTCTAAAACGCATAGCGTAGTATTAGTTAACCAAATTAAATTTTAGGTCTTCCACACAAACCTTGCTTAAGCCTTGATGAAATTCTGTCCGAGATCATAATTCTAGAAATACAGTAGACTCTCGATAACTCGAATTTTTCGATATCTCGAAAAAAATCGATTCCCCTGCACCTTCATTACTTATTTAATGTAATTTTATCTCTTTAATTTGAAGTTTTTCGTCGTTATTTTTGATAACTAGAAGTTTCCTCACAACTCAAATTTTTTTTTTCCTATTAAAACTATAGATTTTGAAGAACCTTTAGCATATATGTAAGTGCCACGTTCTTCTTTATCGGTTGTCTTTCTTATTGTGCATTACTGAAAGGGGATACACAACAATGGATACCTACCTGTGCCTCACCTTTTTGTTTGAACGTCGCCAGACTGGATTCCCTGAGCTGTATCCCCTCCTCTTTAACACAGTCAGTCCAACAAAGAATATTAAGGATTTATCGTCCCTCAAGCCAGCTGGCGTTTTCGGTAAAGTGAGTCACTTTCTTGCAACATTACACCGACCGTCCAGAAAGCAACTCACTAAAAATATGAAGACGACACTCGAACTCGACCCCTTCTCACTTTTGTTTAGGCTTTCGTGTGGTGTTGATTTGTCGCTGGGAATAATGGCGACAAGACGAAAATGCAATGCACTCTCTATAGCAGCATTTGATGAGAGATCGCTCTCAGAAGAAGAATGATAATGAAGAATGCGAACCTCCTCCAATGATAACTTTGTAAGAGGCTCTATCTTCCATAAAATCTATGCGTGCATTCATTGAATCGAGGCCGGAAATGAAAACATCAGAGACATTTCAAGCAATCGTGAATTTGGAAAATATAATTGATTTCGAAAAAATAGAAATACCCACCAAACTATTTTGGATAGAAATTTAAAACGAAATATTGTAAGTATACTTGTATTTATTTTTACCTAAACAGCTTTTTTATAGGATTTTCAATAACTCGAATTTTTGATATCTCGAATTTTTATACACTTCCTTTTGAGTTCGAGATAACGAGAGTTGTCTATATTAGTTAACCAAATTGAATTTTAAGTCTTCCACACAAACCTTGCTTAAGCCTTGATGACATTTTGTCCGAGATCATAATTCTAGAAATATTTGATGATTGATTGATAATGAGGTAAATTTTAATTAATATTTTACAACAAAATTAAGACTGTAACTTGAACTTTTATGGAATGTGCTATTGGTACATTTAATTTGGGCTTGATATTATTAACATATTTAAGCTTTGATTGCATAATTATTACATTTAAAATGCATTAATAATTAACATGACTAATTAAGTTACAAAAAATTGAAAAATTAAATATTTTAATTATTAAAAATTATAAATGTTTACAACAATATTCTTGTCTTCTTTGCTCCTTTTTTAGAAGTAAATTTTTATTGAAGTTGTGGGGATCACTTCTTTTAGAAAAGTTTGAAGAAAATAAGAATATATTTTTAAAAGCACAAAACAATTGCAAATGTATAAAAAAAAATATTCATTGTAAAACACTTTACAGTGCACGAAAATATCATTTTATTTGTAGTTTTCAAATAATTTAGATAGTAAAGAATATCGCTATATTTTACTTCAAATAACATAGTAATCAAATAAAATTCTAGCATTATGAATGTAACAAATGGCATACCAATATGCTATCAGAGAGCATTCTGTCAAATGCAGTCATGAAATCTTCATCCTCAGCACATTGCATTTGTTGCGCTTTCACATTTGGAGCATCTCCGTCACCCCTCCCACCAACCGTGTCGTTGTCGGCATCATCGCTCTGGGACATACCAGGGCGACTCTCGTCCTGGAAAACAATGACTTCTCTGTTAGTATGAGTTGCAGATAATTTTTCTTTATAATGATAAGCAAGTTATTAACAGTGAATTTTAAACTTGAAGTAGAAACAGGAATGAGATCGGCATGTTTGATAACAGAAAATTAATTAAATTCATGTTTATTTTTCCTGTCCGGGAATTTTATTAGAATATAAATTTTTATTAAAAAAGTGTATTATTTAGGTAGAAAATTTAAATTTTTAGGGGAAAAAAATTGGCTGCCCAAAATGAGAAATTATTTCAAAAATTATATAAAAAAAGCATAAGATTTTTTGTAACACACACACAAAAAACTTTGTAAATTGTTTAGAAGAGAAAGTGATTCTGTTAGTATATCAGTAATTTTATGTTTTCAAAATCAGCATATAAATTTGTATTAAAAATGTATTAGTGAAAAAAATAATTATTCATGTGTAAAAATGTATCAAAAATTATTTAAAAATGAAAAAAAAATATTTTCCTATTATTCTAGATAAACAGGCTTTTACTGTATATAAAGTGGTTTCAGAACAAATAAGGAGTAGGCAATACCTCCAAAGGCTGGCTCTGACTTCCACTGAATCCGTCGGTGTCTCCCTCTGTTTCTCCATCCTGGAAGCTGGTCTCACTGTGAATGTCATCATCCAATTCTTCTGGAAGAAACGTTAGTTACAGAAGCAAGACAAACAGTCAGAATAAAATTAGTCAAGGAATCCAATACACTAACTTAAAAAAAACCCTGTTCTTGGTACCAGCTTTCTTTTAAGACAGTGGTTTCAAACTTTACAGACCCTCAATTGAAAAGTTAAGACAAAATACGAAATATCAGTTTCAAGTAGTACTAAATAAAATTTAAGTGTCCAATAATAATTTAACACTAAGTATAACTCTGGTTTTAAATAATGTATTCTTGTTAATTAATTTATTAATAAAAATTAAATTGCTTTTAACTTAAATTAATTATTAAGGTATAATTAATGATAGTGGAATTACTTGTAATTCCCCAAGAAATAAAGGTGATATTTTGTCTTGTATTTGATGGATGAAAATAAATTAACACCTTTTCAAGGGTTTTCACCTTTAAAATATTTTAATGATTAGACAAGAGCTTCACAGACCACTAGTGGATTGCGAACCACTGTCCTATTGATAAGCTTACAAATCCAAGCACTGGCTAGCCAATTCTGTAACAAAAGCATATTATTGTCTATCATCCTTTATCAGGGCGGCAACAAAATCCTGGGAAAAAAGTTCTCTGATTTCCATGATGGCGTCACAAAAATGCCCCAGATTTTACAATTACAATAAGAAATGTTGCAATACATGCTTTATATAGAAATAAAGTATCCAAGCTACTGCATTGTAAATGAAAAATTATGAGCAATACTTATATTCAGTTAAAATAATGTATGGATACAACACAAAATTATACAAGTGCAAAAAGCATAATAGTAATTGAACATGTTCTTTGGAAGAAGAATGTATAAAAAAAAGCAGTGAAATATTTATAGAATTATTTTTTTTGTATAACTCGAAGAACATTCGTTTCTTCATCTGAAATTGGTGATTTTAAGCAAGTTTTTTCAAATTATTTCTTTTATAGATAATTTGAATGTTTTATATGTTTCCTATTCCAATCTTCAATAAATCGTATATTCATTAGCTGCCCACATGTTGTTTATAATCTTTGCTTTCATTTGTTCCTCCAACAGTGGTTCACATTTCTATCAACAATGAAACTTAGGATGCCACACAGTCATGCTTATTTATTTTTATTATAGATGATAATAATTGTCGTTTTAGTGATCCAAATATTTGCCTGATTTTTTTTATGAAATTTTCCCTGACATTTTCAGAATTAAAAAAAAATCCATGGTGATTCCCTCATTTCCAAGTTATGTTGCCACTCTGTTTATAAATTCTATATAATGGATCCACACTGGTTATAAAATGAACTGGAATTAATATAATTCACTGGCCCCACTATGAAGATTAATGCTCATAATTCTGGAAAGAAGCTTATTTACTTTTCACACAAAACACCCATCTACTCTAACAGCCTTAAAGAAGAATTTCCAGCTAAATTTAAGATTAAACAATTTAGAAAATAATTGCCATGTACTTTTACATGCATTAACAAAAAGTCAATGTATGCGCACACTTACCATCCACCTCTTCAATGGGGCAGAGGCTGTCTTCCTTTGCCTGGGGTGTGGTGGGTGTTTTGGGGGCTTCTACCTCCTCCTCTTCCGATAGCAGGCTAGGATACACCTCAGCTGAAAAATCAGTGATATGCATCAACATACATACGTTGGAATTGTCACGATCATCATATTTCACCAAATAGTTCAGATTTCTACCTAATTAAACTTTAAGAGCAATTATATAAAATGCTATACAATTCCACCTCTGAGTACTCCAAATGTAAAGCTATTTATATCCACTTTTAACTGTTTTGAGAAAATCACAAAAAACTCTCATCCTTATATTAGGTTTTGCTGCTGTAGGAGGGAAACCATTAAATTTATTCATGAAGGTAAAGTGATTAAGAAGCTAATGATATCACTTTTCGAATTAGGATATAACCCAGTTTGGTTCTGGGCCTCTCAAGATATTTACATAATTATAAAAAAATATTTAATCTTAAATGGTATAAATCTTCAAGAAAAGTTTTGTGTCAATACATAATACATGTCAAATAAAACAATAAATTTACATTGAATTAATTATTAATTACTAATTGAAAAATTAAAATAAATTTTCCCAAAGGTAAACCAAAACACAACTACACAATTGGTTTAAAATGTTAAATAAGTGCAGAAAAACACAAAATGATTTACCTATAGAATAAAAAAAAAATTTATGATGTTGCAAAACCCATTCAAATACAAATTATACTCTAGTAAATAACAACTTTAAGAATATTGACAAAAATGCCAACTTTAAAATTATATTGACATTATTCATAAATATAAAAGTATTTACTAAGGTTGGTTGTACTTTAATAGCAATTTGTAAAAAAAAACAATATTTTAATGTCAATTATGCACTTTTTCTGATGTCGGTTAAATAAAAATAATTAATTAAATTATGCTACCAATAGGTGTGATGTGTATAACTTGGCCTTCATTAAGAGAAACTTCTGTACCAATGTAAGTTAATTAAATTTTAAAGTAGTGACGCAAAAAGGCATACAAGTCGATAATTGTATATTTTTGCTATTGTTTCAACTATAAACTTTACTAGATAAAATTTTAAATAAATAACTTAACATAGCAGATATTTTGTTGTATCTCAACAATGTGTGTTCCTTAAAATAAAGTCGAATTCATTAAAATAAATTACTTAGAAATGTATTAATTGAAAATCACTTTGTCATTTCCTTAGAGTATTTCCTTTATATATCTCAAAAACTTCTTTGCTCTTTCTTTTTTTATCAAAAACTAGTGCATGTATAGAAAACAATTGTATATTTAGAAGACAATAGTAAAATTTCTCGAATAAAGTAAATTACCTAATTTTGGTTTAAGCTCTGTTATTAGGTCCTCTACTCCCTTAATCGCTTCCTCTCCACTTTCACACAGCCTCAGTTTTGGCCGAAGGGTTGCCATAAGATCAGCTACCATAAACTTCACAGTCACAGGGAAAGGAAATTCTTCTGTGTACATTTCAAGAGAGTGTTTGTACCAGTAATATCTCTAGAAAAAAGTAATATATTTGTTGTAGAGTAAGTCTGAAAATTTACACTTAATCCGAAGTCAGTCGCACCCCTATTGACACACTTTTGGTCACGGTACATATGACAGACGACCAACATTTATTTGCATAACTTATATTAGTAAATTAACTGTATTTATATTTTAAATGCACAAACATGGCATAAAAAGCCAAAATACATAATAAGCCACAAATAACAGTTGAAATGTAAATTTAATCATTTCACATCCAAATAATATTATATTATAAAATAAGTTTTTAGTTAAAAAATAGACAAAAAAAATTATCACTCTCAAGGAAATAGAAAAAGAGGGGGTCGATCATCTAACAGATTAGGTACATCTAACGGATGGTCAAGTCATAAATAATGTTAAATCAATTTTCAAATCATAAAAGGTACATTTTAAGAAAATAGTAAATCGAAAGGAACACCAGCTTACCTGGAAAAAGACAAGGAAGCAGTCCAGCTTCCTTTTACTTGATCCACTGTTGAAATATTGACCACAGGTGTCCAAAAGAATGCACACCAGACGTATTCTAAACAGGTGTTCTGGGGGATCCAATTCAGAATAAGAACCTGCAACCAAGTAATAAGTCAATTATGTTTGTATACCGCTTGGTAGCCAAGCCAACCGTATGAATAGGTAAGTAGAAAAGAATACAGATAATATTTGAATAAATAGCAGCTTTCTTACCATCATAATTAACTCCAAATGTAATGAAAGAATACAAAACACGAAATATCACAGCAGATTCTACCATTCGATAATTGTAAAGTTCGCCCAGATAACGGACCATGCTGACTCGTCGTTGATTGTATTTAGGATGATTAATCTGCAACATTTCAAATATACAATATAAATAATAATATACTAATAAAAATATATATATTGATAAATTGACATTTTCTTAATAATTCTTAATTTTTTTTTTAATATTTGTAACTCTAAAAGTTATTTTGACAAATTGAATTTGCGTGTTAATTATTCAAATTACAACTTGACAACAAGCAAATAAAAATAAATGAAATAACACTTAAAATTACCTCCATGCCTATTCTGATATCTTCTAAAACCCCATCCACTACTTGTGATCCAACATTTTCCTACAACACATTTATATTAAAATAACAGAGATAAACACACACAAAATTAAATTATAAAAGTTTAAGTCATATAAAGCCAATATTGGAATACGTCTAACAAAAATATGTATTTATAATTTAAATTTTCAGGATAAATTTAATACCTAAAGTATCATCCACATTAGATCAACTAACTGATAATTAGATTAATTTTTAAAAAACAACATTCTATAGACTTCAAGTTAGTCAAATCCAAGAACAATAATTTGACCCCGAAAAAAAACAATACTTTGGTTATTTTAATCTACACTTTCTAAGTGCTAATACAGCGAGTAAAACAATTAAAAAAAATATATACAAATACAACGTTAAAATACACAATAAAAATCCATCAATCCGGACATGTTTCGGGAGATACATCTCCCTTCATCAGCAGAAAATGAAAAGTCTGTGTGCATTAGAATAGAAATAAACCCAGAATTGAAAGTGTTGCCAAAGAACAAAAAAAGAAAAAACTATCTCAATCGGTTGGAGTTAACTATTGTGTGCCAACAAGCGAGAAATACTGGGACCGCAAATGTTTCATTGACAATGAAACGCCTCCAGGAAGGCAAGTTCAACTGGAGATTTGGGTTTGCAAATTAAATGTGGGTTAGAAAAATTAAATATATGACCATGTTCCCAAGAGTGTTTGGCAATGGAGAACTTCTTTATTTCTTGTTTAACAGTATGTGCTTGGTGCTCCTTAATACGAAATCTTAAAAGTTAAGACGAGTTTTTATCTTATAGTAAAATACTGATTACAGTACCTGATAAGCTACTAATCCTGCCAGTAAATTGGCAACACAGCGTATGTTGTAGTACTTGACATTCCACACAGCAGTGAGACACTTGGTGATGTAAGCAGCTATCTCAGGATCTTCCCAATCTAACTTCCTCATCTGACGTAGAACCCGAGCAGAAGAGGAATACTTGTCGGAATTCTAAACAAAAATTTAAATTATAGATTTTTTTAGTTTTAAACCCAGATTGTGGAAAAATGTATTTAATTTCCATTTCATATACAAGACTGTAACTTTTAATTATTATAACTTTTGATAAATATATAGGTGAACATTTAATTCACCAACTTTTGATAAATTAAGTAATTATTATAATTTAAGTAAGGTTTGATAAACTTGTTGATCAAATATTAACTTTATGTGTGGGGTGGGACAGCATCCGTCTCCATAGATTTTACAGGTCTAGTGATGGATTTAGGGCAATTTTGACAATGGAGAGGTGAATATTTTTAAAGTATGTGAAGTTTGAAGTATACTGTTTGCAGCAGAACAGGTAATTAGATAGTTTCAGACATGTGAGCTTCACTAATAGTTTCTACAGATCATCTTCAGTTAGGCTTTAAAGTACTTCAACCCCTCAAATGACCCTACCCCCATCTGTGAATCTACCTGCTTTGAGGAAGAATTGTTAACAATCCGTCCATCAGAGAGTTACATGCCTCCTATTGTAAGGCAAGTTATCCTTCTATAATGCTTTGAGAACTTTCTCCTGCCTCCCAAAGTGAAATTTTTTCTTCCCGTTTAGGAATTAGTCTACAGCAAGTCAACTTTTCTTTAACTTAGCCCACATGAAAAGGTTAAGATATTGGATTGTGCTGAATATTATGTGATTGATGAATAACAGTATCTGAACTACAAATTAGGTGCATCACTAATCCAAATATATTAGAGGAAATAAAAATTTTAAGCCTGAAATAGTTCAAAACCTCTATATATTAACTAGCTATTTCGAAATTAAACAAGTTATCCAGTTAAAATTTATTTTAAAATGTTTAAACGTTTTGTACATAAATAAATTACCTTATCAGAGTTGCTCTTGGTAAGATCTTGAAACAGTAGCTTTCTAATGTACTCGTGCATGGGTGGTCTCTCAACCCTTACAGTCTGTAAATAAATAATTATTTCTATGTGACTTAGTAATTCAAATAATCAATAAAAAAATCAAATAGTCAATAAAAAAATCAAACAATTAATTTTAAAAAATCATATAATCAATCAAAAAAAATTAATATTTTCCCCAGTTATTCAAACAATTTTGTTTTAATATTTAATATATAATTTTTTTATGTAGTTTGCATTACAACATTATTAAGTATTTTAACTTATACAAAAAAGCCATTTTATATTTTATTACCTTACATTGTGAAAATTTCCAATAATTTATCAATATACATTATCGAGTAAATCCAAAACAACCCATTTCATTTTATTGTATTTACTGCTTCACACATAGATTTAGAAAGCTAATTTATGAACTACTGTCTTCTTTCTCAAAGTAAGAATCTTTACTTTATAACAAAAATACAACTTTTTTTTTAAAGGCTGAATTTATTTAAATATAATACATATGACTACCAATCTCCTAAAATGAAGTTTATTTAATTTAAATTTTACTTGAATTTTCAAATGAACACTACTTGATATTGTGTACTTACTGGAGCAACATCAGGAGGATTGCAGTAGTAGAAAGCATTTTCAATCATAGTAGTGTATCTGCTGTCAATCGAGAGCATAGCTTTCTTTCTCATCATTTGTTCCTAGATAGAAAAACATACTGACATAGTCTAACACACACACCACAATGCAGATATTTAAAGTAAAAAAAGACAGTTTAAAGTATAAAAGAAAAACTCATCTCGTGCATTTTTATATACAAAAGATATCCCCTAAAAAAACGCTCAGACACCTTTTATCAAAATTCAGCACTCTGTGTCATTTTCTCTACAAGTTAATTTAAATTCTACTTGTAATGCTTGGATTTATCTTGTTTATTTTATAAACTATAGATATTACAGTATATATCAATGAAATAAATTTGAAAAATATAGTAGTAAAGAGTATTTGTGAATTTAAAAATTTCATATTAATGGAAAAAATAGTGATTCTATGAAGAAAAATTTTGGGACATCCAGTCGAATGGTTAAGGACAACTAGTCAATATAATCTCTCTCCAGACAAAAAGAAGTATCCACATTTTCTTAAGTTCTAAGGAGAAGAATTGAAGGTTTCCTTTTTTACAACATTGATTCTCAAATACAAAATAAGATGTGTACAGTACTCACCCAGGCAAATATAATTTTGTACTAAACTCAAATTAAGTTACTTGTGAATAAAAACTACTAAAACAAAAGAAAATGTTTTAATCCAGATATTTTTTTGTCATTATGGCAACCCTCGGATCATTACAATTACTATACAGAAATAAACAGATAAAATATTTTGAATTATCTTCGAAATAAAAAAAAAAACATACTGAGGACATATAAAAATTATAATGTTCTTTACATGCTTACCAGAAGGACTTTAATTCTTTGATGAGAGTCAGGAGCTTGAAAGAGAAACCGTCCACAAGTTTCAAGAAGATTACAGGCCATCTCCACGTGATGATGGATGAAATCAGATAAAAGCAGCTTAAAAGGAATAATGAAATGCAATTTTACCACATTATCAACGTAAGTTTGCCCACATCAAAATTTGACAAAATAACAATATTTTAAATGAGAGGTTTAATTTACCTTTAAGCAAAATAAAGCTTCGGATTTTGGGAAAACTTTGAACTTGACTAATTCACCTAAATGTAGAATAATAATAAACATAAAAAATATATTGCATTTTTTTTAAAGACAGCTTTAATGCTGAATATAGATAATTAGGTTAAAATAAATAACAATGTTAAATATTAACATTCAGGTTAAAGTAGACAATGAAAAATATACATGTTAATTAATATAATCATTATAAAGAATTATGTTAAAATAAGTAATGAAGTCAAAACCCATTGCATTACCAATAAATCTAACAGTTTTCACTTTGGATTCAATGTTTATTTGATCCTTCTTTTTAATCTAAAACAGTAAAAAGATCAAATATAAGAATCAGTCAATAAATATATTAGCATTGAGAGAATTAACTTAAACAGTAGTTTTCACATTAAAAAATAAATTATACAAAAATATGATAAAAAAGTGTTTGTATAACATTTATATTACGCAATGCAATTGTGAGAGCATTGTCAGGTAGTAAAATGGAACTCATCAAGAGATGTCACTCCGCGCGACGCTGGTGTTGCGGAATGACGAAAAACCGGTGAAAAGTGTGGTTTCTCGTTTTTTGGGGAAAGAGCCTGCAAGACAGCATTCGAGGAAAGACGCTTACTCTGTGCTGTTGACGGTTGAGATAAAAAGTTTTTGCACTGTGGTCTGAAGAGTGGGGGCGTCATGACTAAAAGTATGCTTATCGACTCAAGATGGAAGGGACCGAAGCGTGGAAGTAGAGGGGTTGGAACGTGGATTCGTTACGAGCATGGGCTTGTGTTACTTGTTGTCATATGTTACCTGTAGTATCTTGTGTTACCTGTAACATCCTGTATTGTTCTATAAATGTGTTTGGAGAGGAAAGATAGTCTGGCTATTGTGTGTACCAATGAACATAGTTTTACGCTGAAGCGTAAGCGTTACATCAATAATGTTATTATATGTGATCTTTGTTTTCAAATATAACTTCAGAACACACAATAAACAAATTATAATGTAAATTCCAAGTGTAAAAAATATACAGGTAACAAACCAATAAAATACAACAAAATAAAAAGTGATTGGACTTGAACATCAAATTAAGCATATTTTTACTACCATTTGATAACAAACCTTAATACTATATCTAATTTCCTCTAATACAATAAAAAAAATATGTTTAGAAACATACATGAAACTTGAAGTCTTGTTTAAGCATTGAGACTAAGTCAGTTGCAACATCTGGCATACAAGGATTGAGAATGGCCACAAATCTCGAATAAAATGGCAGCAAATCTAACCTGAAAGAAATAAATTAACACATTTAAGAGAAAGTAAAATAGGTTGCATATTATGTATAAAAATGCTAGTAAGGCAAACATTTCCACATTTAGAAATATTTTTAATGAATAAGAAATAAAAATTAGGTATTGGGAAATAAGGAATTCACCTGGTACGTGGAACTAAGAACAAGGATCGTACAAGCTTCTTCCTGTTTGGTCTGGTGTTTAAATTCATGCAAAAGTCTATTGCAGCCTAAAAATGTTGAAACAAAAATGTAAAAGTATGCATCAAGAAATAGCATCGAAAAATATACAATTGCCTCATCCTTTTTTTTTATGTAACTGTCAAACAAAGGTTACCAATTAGTGTGAAAACCTTATTGAAATGTATCATTTCAATCATCTATCATAAGACGAGTAATTAATTTATATACATTCTTTTCCACAAAATTATCCTACTATTATACATCTAATAGAAACTAACATCTCAATGTTCCGTTAAATTAGAAATGTTATTGTTTTTTTCCTATTTACAATAGTTTTCACTCACACTCCCAAGTACTCATTATACTATAGCCATGAAATTTTACTAGATTGTTTGTTACACTACTGTTTGGAGTAGCATGACCCAGGTGTTGACACTACTGTTTGGAGTAGCATGACCCAGGCGTTGCCCTTCCACCATAAAATCCCAACCAACTAACTCATAGAAACCAAATATCCCAATAAACAATCAACCTTTAGAAGGTGGGTGTTTGATTTTAACATGGGATTCTGGTCGAAATATTGCCCACCCGTCCTGAAAAAGTTAATAAAATAAATTATTTATTTATTTTGATTAAAAAAATAGTTAACGTTTAAACAAGGGTTTGTATGCGAAGGAATGTGTTCCTATAATTTTCTTGACAACATAGATTTTTAATCTGAGTTCATGCTTAATAACTTTATTCAAAATTACTACTATTTCACATTTCATTCAGAGAAAGAACTAGTTTATGACTAAACCACAAGTAATTAAGAATTATGATAAAGGTTCATTTTACAAATACTGTATAAATCACTAAGTTTTTTTAATTACTTTGTCACAGAAATAATTTATACTTAGAAATAATTTACATAGTTGACCTTTTTAATGTTGAATGTCACCAACAAATTACTTGTGCAATAATTAGAGCCCCTAGCTAATACTTCATGCACCCAAATCACAAGAACCAAGTGCACATATCAAAGGCTAAAAGCACAATCCTTGTATGTTCACTTTTGTAAACTTTCGGAAAACGCAGAAAGAAGAATTCGAACTTGGGCCAAACTTTAAACCAGCACCAAAAAATTATTATTTGGGAGGAACATACAAAGTTTGTGCTGTAGAAAAGAGCTAGACTTCACCTTTACATTTATGCCAATATCTAATTTTTTGTGGGTCTATCAAAATGTAAAATCTATCTTCTATCAAAATGTCCCCATTTAAATATTTTAAGTTCCTAGACAAGGGAGTGACAATGAATGGAATTTACCTGGTCGATGACTTCTCTATTGACACAATGAAGTAAGGCGGTCAAGAAGCTTTCTAGTAAAACTTTATTTGCTGAACTGATAGATGTGGTTTCTTCTTCTGGGTCTGTAAATAGCATGAAAGAAAATAAGTCTTTAACATTCATTAATGCAGTTAACTGAGCATATTCATACATTTTAGTAGATTTGTGGGGTTCATTGCTTCTACCCGCTACTCCCGCTTAGGCGAGAGTGATCACTTTGGCCTGACTGGCAGAGTATCGGCGTAGCAAGCCGAAGTTCCTCGGATCGAAACCGAGCGGTGCCAAGTTATGTGCATCGCACTACATGTGTGTACATTGAGCTACAGATTTCATATTAGAAGAATAACGAATAAGATTATTTTTCTTGAGTTACATCTTATAGAAGTTAAAATTGCATTAGCAATGTTCTCAAGAAAAAATACTAATTCTTATAAATGAAAATGTTACTGTTTAGCAAGAAAGTACAGATTTCAGTAAGTAGAAAACGAATTAACACTTACATTATTATAAAATAATTTTAAAAAATGTAATGCAGTTCAATATAATATGTAATATTAAATATCTCAAGATACATCTTTACAATATTTACTAGGCATAAAATACAATAAAAAAATCTTTCATTCTGTTCCTATCAGAGAACCGATTCCTATTCCAAACAGACTTAACATATAAGTTGATAATACTTTGACTGCCACTGTACATTTGAACTTTATGTTAATACTATTAGATATCTCGTAATTGGCTTATTTTGCCATTACCACTATATATATCCAGGATGTTGGAAATTGAAAGAACCCTTACATGGAATGTATATGGGGGAAAAAAGTTACCAAAACTTCCATTAAAAATAAAAGGAAAACGTTCTCATATTTTATCTGATTCATCAAGTAAAGTTTTTATTTGCTTAAGAAACCGAAATTATAAACAAAAAAGGAGTTTGCTTCACCACCACAAACAAGGATCACGAGTCCAGTTAAAAATATAAATAGACAGAGCTAAAATTAAAAATAATTGTTCATGAGTTTCTATTTCATTTTGACAATGTGGGATATGCTTTTTAGTTATTACTCAATTGATACTATGGATTTTTTTTTGTTCTTGTTACTGTATAACTGTTAAGGTTTGGTCAGTGCTACTATTATGGTTAAGTGCTATATTAAAAAAAACTATATTATTGCTGGTATTTCCAAATCTGCAATAAAAGGTTTAATTAAACCATATTATAAGCCATACCAAAAATACTGAGTCGAATAATGATGAAGAAGTTTTGAATAATAGAGTGAAGTAAAGTGTGGAGCTGAAATATAGGGGTATTACTTAAAAGGTAAAAAATAATCTAAAAATTTCTTCACTTTTGAAATGGGTAAAAGAAATGTGTATAATCTGCTACATCAGGTTATTTATTATTGTTTAATAGAAAAAGCAACCCTATAAAAAAATAGAAGGGAAGAAGAAAGTCAAGTAGCAAAGATCTTCATTAAGAGTTTTCGCATGTAAAGTGTCCTCAAAAACAAATATCAGACATCACCTATAACCGGAATGCAGTCTGCATCCGTACCATCTATCTCCTGCAACAGCGCCTCTGTCAGATCTTTCTTGTCGCCTTTTGCCACTTCCTTCACCTCCTCCGCTTCTTTTAACTCCTCTGCCTCTTTCATTGCTTCGTTTAGTTCGACATCTTCGATCTCCAATTGGCTGAGATCTGAAATTGGAAAGTGATAAACAGATTTTACAAACAAGAGTTTTGTAATTATGCATGTTCTAATATCTAGTTATATCATAACTGTCACTTTTTTCAGTTCAAGATTAATTACAAATCAAACTTCCAAAATAAATTTGTACAATTATATTTATGGATACTTAAAAGTTCATTACAACGTCCCTAGTAAATATGAGTATAGAAAAAAAATATATACCAAAACATGCCCTAGGAAGAATTGCAATGTAAATTGTATGGAAACCTGCACAATTTCAAATACCTGAAAGTTATAAACACATAAATGGATTATATACAGGGTGCGTTCCATAAGTAATGCGACTAAATTCATAAAAAATCATTTATTGGACATATTCGTACAATTAGTTAAAAATCCTCAAAATAGCACCCTCCTGCGTCGATACATTTATGGAGGCGGAGTTTCCAGGCCTGGAAGGCATCCATGAAGGCCTTCTCCGTGAGGTCCTTTAGAGCCGATGTAACATGAGTCTGGATTTTTCAATCGTGTCCCAATGTTTCCCTTTCAGGGCTCCTTTAAAGCGAGGAAACAAAAAAAAAGTGTGGGGGAGCCAGGTCAGACTGTAGGGACGCTGGGAAACCAGTAGGGAATGGATCCTGGCTAGAAAGGAGGGTCGCGCGCTGCCGAACTGACATCAAGGACGCATGGAAACTTCAACACAATAACGCGCCAAGCCACAGCTCCTTCGTTGTCAATTGATTTCCTGGGCAGGACACATTCCCCACCGGTTGGTCAGCCACCTACAAGCCTGACCTGGCTCCCCCGGACTTTGTTTTTGTTTCCCCGCTTAAAGGAGCCTCGAAAGGGAAACATTGGGACACAATTGAAAACATCCAGGCTCATGTTACATCGGCTCTAAAGGACCTCCCGGAGAAGGCTTTCCAGGATGCCTTCCAGGCCTGGAAAAACCTCCTCCATAAATGTATCGACGCAGGAGGATGCTATTTTGAAGATTTTTAACTAATTGTACGAATATGTCCCATATATGATTTTTTATGAATTTAGTCGCATTACTTATGGAACGCACCCTGTATAATTACTCTCGTTGGGAGTATATATATATATATACAATGTGTCGCGGGTTCAACTCCCGGCTGAATGTACTTTTTACACTTATTGATATATATATATATATATATATATATATATATATATATATATATATATATATAATTAAATCAATAAGTGTGAAAAGTACATTCAGCCGGGAGTTGAACCCAGGACACATTGTTTAGTGCACAAGGGCTCTACTGAGCTATCTGGACGACACCAACCTTCAGAAACTCTTCTCTTAGAGCACAGATTATTCTGTGTGTTTGTTTCGTGGCTGATGTTATGAAATATATATATATATATACAAGGGGGAAAATATTTTTCACCTTCTTCTAACTTTTCAATGGCATCTGACTGGGAAAGCACCTGAGAACTGTCTTTGAAGAGAATCTGAAAGAAAAAGGTATATTAAAATAGCAGACAGAATTTTTAATTAATAATTTGTATACATCAGGTAATTCATATTGCCAAGGTAAATAAAAATTTATTTAACAAATGTTTACTCAGAAAATAGAAAAATATTTAAGAAATTGAAAATATACAGGAAGTTTTATATTTTAAGAATTAAAACAAATTGTAACCTCAGGCATGGAAATTAGCAAATAAAAACTGTTTAGAAAAATTACTTAAGCTACAAATATATTTAAGTTGACTACAAATGATATAATTTGATGAATTTTCTACAACTTTAAGAATACTGTTAGCAAATACAGTTTTGACAATTTTTTTTTGCAATGTATTAATTAGCAAAAAGAATTAAAACATTTAAATGAAAATAGTTTTTCAACATTCTGGAAATAAAAGTGACAATATAAAAAAGTTATGTTTAAATGAATTTATAACAAGAAGTTTTTCTGGGTTATAGAGAATCAATAAACTAAACTACAAACCAGAAAAAAATAAACTTTAAATATTTTTCGGATATATGAGTGTGACTTCTTTAATTAACAAGAACATAACCTAAATCTTAAAAAAAATAACCAAAATAATTTAAATTATTCAACATCCTTAAATGTATATTTTTTTTCTTTGAAATATCAACAGCATTAGAAATGGGATCTCTCTGGAAAAAATCATGATGTTTTTTCAGCAATACTAACATTTACAAAATGAGGTTTGGTTTGTTTTTTGTTAATAAACGTCGCACTACAGCTGCACTGTGGGCTATTGGTGATGGTTCGGGGCCTATCTTGAAGGAAAACCCTGGGATTGATGCCTCATATTTATGAACCATGGTCAGATGAGGAGGACAACACCTGAACTGGCACCCAACACCTTCAATAGATGGCAGGTTGGTTGGTTGTTTGGGTTTTAATGGCGCAAGGGCAAAAAATGGCCAAGCTGCGCCAAACAATAGACGTCTCAGACCAACATTAAAATTTACACATAAATGAAACTAAATTTAAAGCAAGGGTAAAAATCCTGCGTAGTTTAAAAAGATAAATAGGGATGAATGATGTGGATGATTCAATAAATAAGACAAATGGGGAGATGAAGTATTAAAAAAGCGATTATATACAATTTTAAGACGAGGACAAGAAGTTAAAATATGATGTATGGTAAGAGTTTTTTGGCAATGGTGACAAAGCGGGGCGGTTTCATTTAATAATAAATGCTTGTGGGTAGCTCGTGAGTGCCCAATTCGGAGATGAGTTAGTAAAACATCTAACCGTCTACAATAGATGGCGGGACTTTGGACAATGATCAGATTTAACGTGCACCAATCCCGTTTACATGCCGATAATTTTTATGGATGTTCTGGACGACATTCCTAGTATTTTGTATTGAAGCTGGCAATCCTCCGATCACAAGATCACTACTTTTTTTAGTCAAGTCCGTCGCACAGGATCAAACCAGGAACCCACTGATTCCCAGCTGACGCCTTTATCCAACACTCGGCCACGGAGGCCTTTTACAAAATGAGAAATAAATTACTATAAACCTGCCAATGTCAAATTGAAAAACCTGTCACATTTTAAATTGAATGAATATTGAAATTCAATATAACTGGATTCAAAATACATTTATAACAAATGGGGAAAATTATGTGCCATTGAAAAAAGAATGTTTTTATGAAATTAAATTTTAACATGAATTGCAATTTCAGCAACAAACATTTCCATTCTTGATTTTTGGCCGAATGTTGAAAGCTATCTTGTCATTTCCAGAATTAAGATGCATCCAAACAGAGTCTAATTTCAAAGTTTTGCGAACACTCGAAACAAAATAAAAAAATCAAGTTAAATTAATACTAGAATGTTATACTCACACCGGGAATGAATGCTTTGAGATCGGGTAGAGTTTCGTAGAAGCTCCTGGTGTCATCGTCTTCCCAAACTGAAAGAGAGCCATCCACCTACAAAGATAGGTCACTCATAGAAATTAAACAAGGTACTGATACATTTGTACAGAAAGTATATCTCTGATATACTTTTAATTATTATAATTCAAATAGTTATATTATACTGCAAGTTTATCAAGATTAAAAAAAACAATTAGTAGTTAAGTAATTGGTATTTTTATTTATTAAATTCTTAAATCAAATAAACCGTCAACAACAAAGACCAACTTAATTTTAAAAAAGCTACATTTAATGATTTGAAACTGTAGTCGAATTACGCCAATCAAAACAACTTAGTCCAAATGACAATTTTAACATAAAAAATCTGAGGAGCACATACAGTTCACAAACTAAATTATTAATCAATTCTTCCATTTAAATAAGAGACTCAATACTAATAAAAGCAATTTTTATAATAAAAATATAGAATCAAAGTAGTCCAAATTATACCTAGATTATGTTGTGTCAAGTTGACGTAGAACTACATAATTGGGAGGTATCTACTGTGCCAATTGCAATACTTCCCAACTTCAAATACATAGAAACTAAAATGCCCATACATACCACTTCTTTATCTTTAAAACGATTATGGACATCAAGCGTAGTGGTGTCAGGATCCTGTTGAAAACTCTCTATAAAAAGAAATCACCATATGTATAAAATAAGTTTTAAGGAATTATTGTAAAATAATATGACAAAAAAATATATATACCATCTTTAGGGAGGGCAGGAACATCTTCATCTATTATGTCCTATGCAAAAGAAAAATATTCCGGATTAAAAATACTTTTCGTATTGTCATATTTATGATTATAATAATTTAAATTTTATGATACCTTGTGTAGTAAGTGTACAGCAAGTTATTATTCTCTGACATATTAAATTAATATATATATATATATTTATAATTTTAAAAATATGTTCCAATGTATGAAGCCAAGTCAGCAGTTTTTTGTTTTCGATAGAGCCCACGTGCCATCTTTTGAAAAAATTCTGTTCCTCTGGCCCTTTCGAGTCAAACACAAGCATTCTTGATTCCCTAGCTGTCTTTAATAAAAGCAATTTGATCATGAAAGCAGAAAAACAAACTTATTTATAACTCTGCGTGTAACATCGTGATGATTCCGAGCACAGGGTATTCTATTAATCTTATTGGTTGGCTGTGCCGCATATAAAATATTAAGTTTTTATTTCCGAGTGTTTTTTTTAAAGAGAAGATGGTTGGAGTGAGGTTACCAGATCAGGCATTTTATTAAACAATTTTGAATTTAAGTACCCTTTTTATCAGTTTTGCATGGGAGCTGAATAGGGCTACTTGTCGATTTGTTTTTTAGCGAAAACATCAATTTTAAATTTCATAGGGTGAGGTAGTATTAAATACAATTTTAAAATATTAAATACTATATTTAATATTTTAATACATCTGTGCTGTTATGTAATATTTATTGTAATATTTATATGTAATATTTTATAAATGAAACAAAGTAATAATTTTTTCAATAGTAAGGGAAGAAAAATCTACTAAAGGTTGTGTGTTTATGAAAACAATAAAAAAATCACTATTAATTTAGGGTTTTAACTAAAAATTAACAGTTGAAATAAAGTGTCTAAAAACTTTTTAAGCCAATTTAAGTATTTTATGAACTTCAAAAATAATTTTAAAGACATTTATTAAAAATAAGTATTATAAGGGTGTAATGTGGTTAAAATATTTTAAAGCGTAATAAAATGACAATAAATGTTTTTTAGACTTTATATTACAATTTAAGCAATATTAATTTAAAAGATTTTACTTTTATCAAACACACTTAAGCATAAAATTATAAATTGACTAATACTTGTTTGCAGTATTCTTAAAAACATACAGAAACTTAAAGTTAGCGTGGCCTTAAGACAAAAATGTCTTTATTAGACCTCAAGAAACGTCAAACCACAATAAATGATTTTGAAGATAACAACTACCTCATGCAACCTGAATAGGCGTGATGATGTTTGAACTACAAGGGATTTTCCCTCAACGCGAAGGATTATTTGGGCATACAAGGTTTTCACCCCAGATAAGATCATTACACTCATGCTAAGAATCAAGCACCCATTTTTTTGGACACGGGTCCAATATGTTAGAGATGGCCAAGCACACCAACTTTTTTTTTAAAAGCCCTTTTAGAAACAAGAAGCGCCCTTTTAAAAACGGGGTGCCCTTTTCCTGCCAGCAGTGCCCTGCCCCTTTTCATTTCTAGAGTGAGCACTGTCTGAAGACATAACCTAAATAATAAAACCTTTAAAGTGATTTGTTGTACTTTAAAGTTATCAATAAACAATCATGATCTTAAATTTTATGTGGAAGTACATTTAATACAACTTACAGCGAATTGTTCTGCATTGGAAAGTAACTTTTGGAATGCTGAATGAGCTGCCTCAAACTTGTCTTTTCTGTCGCTACTCAATTCCCCTTTTGTCTGAAATATAACAAAAAACATCTCATTATACAACATTGAATCTTTAAGGACAGCCTATTGTTATCTGACTAAAGAATAAATAGGATAAACACATAAAAACCAGTCTAAAAATCGGATGGGACAGCATAGCATAGCAAGAAGGGACATGAAACCTTATTTCAGCAGATTGTAGAAGACTACCTGTATCCGGCCCTTATTTTCGTCAAACTAGACCAAATTTATGTAAAGTGCGCCATTTGTCACATAGTGTTTGGTTTCAACATCAGATTCTGGTTGAAATATCAACCAGCAATTATGTAAAGATAATTGGATCAACCTATGAAAAAAGAGAGGTGTAATTACTTTTAATATTCTATGATTTTGCTTCTCCATGTTTTGCAGAGCTTTGTAGTCTTTAGTGAGGTGTTTGCAGAGAGACTTGTAGTACTCCTTTAGCAGGTTACGGGGACCCTTCTGTCTATCTGGCATCAAGAACTGTAAAGTAATACAATTTAGAAGATGTTTTTAATAAAAAAATTATCGTTGTACAAGGCTGTGTTCTAAGTATGGAATCATAAATTAAAGTATATTTCTGAAGAGCCTGATATTAAAAAATATTTTAAGGATAAATATAAATGTTTCATTCATATTTAACATGTCCAATGAGAGAAACAATGCCATTCGAATATCATTCATAATTCTCCAAAATACTTATTTTTTTTTCACCATAATCATTTCTAAAACCACTCCATGACAAATGATGCAGTGCGTGTATGTATTACAATTTTAAGTAATAATAATAAGTACATACTTTGCAACTGTTTTGCTTAAATGTAAAATATGAATTATCAAAAATAATAACTTGATTTTATGTTGTACACAACTCAGTTTAGACATTTTTTATTCCTTTTATCTTATAAATGGCAAGATTTTATTTCAATCAAATGTTATGGTTAAAACCATAATTGTATTTCATTTTACTTCCTTTTTTTATATTTAATTTTAACAGACTCCCATAAATGCATAATGTATAATTTTTTAACTATGTATCAAACTTTTGTACCAGTGGGAACTTTCGCTAACAATTCCAAAAAGAAGAAACTAAATATTACCACATTTTATAAACCCTTTAAGTAGCTTCGAGTGTAAATAGACTGATAACCCCCAAAGTAAAATTCAAAACTGAAGAATGTTGGAGGGAATGCGATATGGGACGAAAATGCATTAAAAACAGACCTGTTCCACCGGAAATTGGCTCCAGACGGGGGGGGGGGGGGGGGGGGATCGGTCTAACTCGAAGCTGCTTAGGGAGTTTATGAAAAGGTAAAATATTTTTTTGGTCTTTCCGGAATTATTAGCGAAAGTTCCCACAGGTACAAAAGTTTGATACATAGTTAAGAAATTACACATTACGGCATTTAGGGGAGTCTGTTACAATTAAATATAAAAAAGAAAGTATAATTAAATACAATTGTGGTTTTAACCATAATAAAAATTTGTTTTTATTTTTAGAGTAAAGATAACAAAAAATTACTCTCATTCTGAAATAGTTCTCTTTGATATTCAATCAAAATTGTTTTAAAGCCCTTTTAAAGGTGTTTATTTTTTTAAAAAACAAGTGTTGATTTTTGGATAGTATATAATCAATAAAAACTTAACAAACAATCTATATTAAAGGATTAAAATAATCACGACTACATACACTACTCTTTGGAATATCAATGTTGAATTTCTCGCTTAAGAGCCTGTATTTTCTCGGCACGAGTCCAGCATAGTCTTCCCCACAATGACGACAGAAGCTGAGCATGATGCTGACGTTCCCGTGCTCCTCACGGTCCGAAACTGTCAGCACCGTCAGGAGATTCCCCAGCAGTGGAAGTCCCTCTTTCAAAAGAAAGATGCCACAAGACACTAACTGAAAAGAAACACAACTCATAAAATTATACGGCATGGACTAATTCTGGAACCAGAATCACATGATATAAAGAAGTGATCCTCACCCTTCGGATGACCGAGTTAAGTTACACAAAAAGTGGACCACCACCTTTTAACAACACCAAATACAGTATAGGTGCTAAATACTATTTTGGCACTAAATTCAAGATTCATATAATGTGTTTTTCAAATAAATTTATTAAATAAGTTATATTGTATTTAACTAAAATTATTTCATTTAAAAGTAAAGCTTTACAAACTAACGAATTTGAGCATATACACTCACATAATACAAACAATATTTTAGTTTACATTAGTTTTAGGTTTGATATATTTAGTACAAGTTGATTATTAATTTTACAATAGCTCCATGGACTACTTTCAAACCTTTCATGGACTAAAGGTTGGGAATCACTGATATAAGCACTTAATTATATATTCAATGAACAGAACTGTAAATGAATCCTTTATTTGAAATATCATAAAATGTTCATGTTTTTTTTATGTAATATATTTTATAAATGAAACAAAGTAATAATTTTTTCAATAGTAAGGGAAGAAAAATCTACTAAAGGTCATGTTTATGAAAACAATAAAAAAAATCACTATTAATTTAGGGTTTTAACTAAAAATTAACAGTTGAAATAAAGTGTCTAAAAACTTTTTAAGCCAATTTAAGTATTTTATGAACTTTAAAAATAATTTTAAAGACATTTATTAAAAATAAGTATTATAAGGGTGTAATGTGGTTAAAATATTTTAAAGCGTAATAAAATGACAATAAATGTTTTTTAGACGTTTATATTACAATTTGAGCAAAATTAATTTAAAAGATATTACTTTTATCAAACACACTTAAGCATAAATTTATACATTGAAATAGACTAATATTTGTTTACAGTATTCTTAAAAACATACAGAAACTTAAAGTTAGCGTGGCCCTAAGACAAAAATGTCTTTATTAGACCTCAAGAAACGTCAAACCACAATAAATGATTTTGAAGATAACAATAAGGGATTTAAACCTCAGATGGCCAAATTAAATATTGATGCTGTTAAGTTGTTTTCACTAGAAGATCATTTTATTTTCAAACATATGCTTCTTTTAAAAATAAATTTTAAATAATTTTGATTGAAGAGATTTTTGAAACTTTCCCGTCTTCTCTAGACTTCCAAAATGTTTCTACATAAAATATTTTTATGAATTAAAAAAATTATATGTTTTACTGAAAACACTGACAATACAATGGCATACTGACAAAGATACATACTTATAGGGCCAAAGAAACTCTGTAATGTTGTCAATTGAAAATGTTGGAATTAGGCAAAAAGGAATAATTAGATAAAACTCAAAACCATTAATCTACCCAATTTTTGAGAAAACTATAGATAATGTATCTTTTAATATTTTTTAATTAAAATCTATAATATAATATTTACATAATTATATTAATGCTATTTTTAAAAATTACAGTTGGATCTTGACAATATACAATGATTATGTTAACTAATGATAACTTAAATTACCTCAGCATAAAATCTTAAGTCCACTCTGATTTTACTGGGATTGGAAATCTGGAAGAAAAAAATTTATTTTATGTCTACAAAATATTTAGAAATTCAGTCACAACATGATGCATAACAGACGAATAAACATTTTATGACAGTTGAATTCAACTGAATTCAAAAAACATGTCATTATAATAATGCACAACAGGTTTCATTGATTGCATAACATATTGCAAAAAAAAGAACCGAAGTTATAGAAAGTGAATATTAACAAATTATTTTAATTATATAAAAAAAAATGTATAACGAATATAAAAATTGCTTTTTAATAGAAAAATATCTTATTTTAATTTTATTTTGTACGAAAATGAAATATTCTGTGTGCTTGAACCAAAAGTGGATTACCCTCCACTCTACCCAACAATTTTCAAATGAGAAACATATAAAGTTTTACACATGAGACTAGCAAAGTTACCCGTTCTTCACACAGGACAAGTTAAAACAATGTACCATAGACATAAAAAAAAGTCTATGCCTCAATTGAATGAGAAAAGAATTCATTACATATGAATACAAAATAAAGCTAAAAAAATCTTCTTCTGAACTATTTTATGCTTGTCATAAGATCAGTCTAAAAGAGGCTGAGATTAATCCGAACAAAATTCGATTTTATTAGTCAATGGAAAAACACATATAAACATTTTTATAGTTATAACTCATCTTCTAATAAAGATATTTTTTTAAAAAAATGACGTTAAATTATTGTTTCAAGTAGAAACTATGATTTTACTCATTGATTGAAATTGCATCATTAGTTTTTCAAATATGAGTAATCAAACACAGATCCCTTGTAATTTTAATAATAAATATAAAAATAGTTTCTAAGAAATCTAAAATTACTTTTTCATCTTTCTTAACAGGAAGTACTTTCTGCCAATGTTCCAATAATTGTGAAGAAAACTCTGCATACCGTTTATGCAATGATGAACAGATTTGGACAGCTGTATGAACATCAGACATCTAAAAAAATTATATGCATAAGTAAAATACATATATTTTATTCGCACATTGTAAATTAAATTTATGCAGATATAACAAAAAAAAAAAAAAAAAAAAAAAATTTTTTTATTGGAATGTACAAATTAAATTTATTTGCAAGATATGAGATATTTATAAAAATTAATTGTAAATTTCATTAACATATACAAGAAAAAATTACAATGTATAAAAAAGATCATAAATATGAGTAATATATAAAACTGAAATATTTGATTTTAAGTAATAATTACCTTTAATTTAGCATCAACAATAGCAGCAGCCTAAAAAATAATTCAAAACGTATGAAAAATATATGATTGACTAATGATTTATTTCTTGCGTTTTAAAATTTTATATACAGGGTTCATTCAGATATGACAAAGTAAAAATTAAGGAATTTTTAAGAACCTATCACCAACAGTTTAAAGACCACTTAAATATTTTACAAAGAGAAAATGTTGCATTAAGTGTATTAATCGTCAATGCACCAGGGGAAAAATGCACCTTAACATAAAATTAGGAATATTGGCTGCATTTTATAGATAGTGCAATAATGTTGAATTTTATATAAACTTGAATAGCTAAAGTTAAGAACAATTACTAATTAGCAATAATGAAACTGAGAAAAAATTTAATAAAGGTTTAGTAAAAATAAAAATGTTGTTAGTGCCAAACTCATTTTGATTAAAAAAACCATTAAAAACAATCATGAATGATACTTAGTACATACAGGTACTAATGATTTAAAAGTAAGAATATATTTATTTTTAACCAACCCAAACTACATATTAATCAAATCCTATTGTCTGTTATTTTTATAGAATCACCGCAATTGTAATCAATTGGCAATTTTATTTAATATTTTTGGGTGTGAAAATATTTCGATAAGAAAAATAACGACGAGATAGATAAAAAAAAAGACTTTTTAAAAAGTCTTTAATTCAGGACCTATCAAAATTAAGGGCTAGACCAACCCTGGTTAACTAATCAATTTTCTTAGACTACTTATTTGACTTATTAAAAAAAAATTATCTTCTAAATTAAATAACAACATTTTGTTTTAATTAAATTAATATCTATGAGAAAATAAGTATGCACAATGGGAGATATACAATAGTTAAAATACATTAAATTGAAAGAAAAAAAATTTAAATTTTTTTTTACTAGTTTTATATAGAATTATAAAGAAAATGGGATATGTATGTTTAATAGTTTTATACGAAAACTTGACCTAAATAAATGCAAAGATTACTTTTTTGAAAAACAGTACTGAAACTGAATTTAATTCATTTGAAATTTTAAATATGCCTACAGTTTGAAATATATTCAATACTCAGGGATCAATCAAACACACACTAGATTAGAATGCAGAACTCTTCATGGGAAAATTTTAGACTAAAAATAAGATAAAAGTTGACATACAAAACACTCCTAAAGTAAAAAGTCCAAACTTACAGCTTCACTGATATATTTGGTGAGATTTAGAGTTTCCATGTCTTTCATTAAGGAATCTTTCTGGGCATCTGTCATATTTCTCTGAAAAACATTAGATTAAATGTAAACATCTTTGGTTAAATTACTATTTAAAAAAAACATACAATGAAATCTGGAATGGAAGTAAAGCATTACACCATTTTCTAAAGCTCAAAAGTTAATTTGCTTATCCACCACAAATTTTTCAATCAACTTCAATGTCACAAGATTTCGCTCATACAACATATTAATTTAAAATCATCTTCGAAATATCATTACATTGTTACAAGCCCAGAATTTATATGTTACATTTGTATGCAGCTATCATAGCAGTAAAATAAGTATTCCAAATTTGGAAAAAATAGTTGACAAATTTGGAAAAAAATTCTACATTCCATCTTTTTTGATAATCTGTAGGAGAATCCGACAGGTTTAAATCAAAAGAACACCTGGATCGGAACTATTAATACCAATTTTAAGCATCAGCAAATAAAAAAAATAGAATCAAATAAGGGAAACTATTTTGTCATTTTATTAGATTATAAAGTCATTCTTTCTGTCACTTCTCATGCAACTAGAAATTTATATACACAGTTTGACAACTGCAGCAAATGCTGTAATTCAAGCTATAATTTTCTAGGCCTGCTGTTACAGACTTATTAGGAAAAACATTTTTGGACACATATAACCTTAAAATGCATGTTTCAAAGTAAAACATTACTATATTTTAAAGGAAAAAAAGTATTTTGATTTTTTTATATAGTGTATGAAGTTAGGCCATAAGTCGAACTTCAGATTCATCAGTTAGTTACTAAATGCAACCAATTTTTATACTATTGACAACCCTATTCCTGCTTTTGTTACAAAGATTTTTCTTGTCAACTAACTTATTTAAGATGTAATTATATCTAGTCCATTGCATTAAATTGCTTACCACCATTTAAACACTTTAGTTTCAAAACTTAAAAATAAAGTAGAAAGTAAAAATGGAATAAGATAAAAACTCGTCTTATAGAGCATTGCGTTAAGAATATTAAAATACAAATGCAACGTTAAAATACGCAATAAAAGTCCGTAATAATCCGGACATGTTTCGGGAGATACATCACCCTTCATCAGCGGAAAATATAAAGTCTGTGTGTAATGAAATATAAATAAACCCAAGCAATCTAAAATGTTGCCAAAGACCAAAAAACTAACTAAAAACTATTACAAACGGTTGGAGTTAACTATTGTGTGCCAACAAGCGGGAAACATTGGGACCGCAAACGTTTCATTAACAACCGAATCAATATTACTAAAAATATGAAACGCCTCCAGGAAGTCAAGTTCAAATGGAGATTTAGGTTTGCAAATTAAATGTGAGTTAGAAAAATTAAATATATGACCATGTTCCCAAGAGTGCTTGGCAATGGAGGACTTCTTTATTTCTTGTTTAACAGTATGTGCTTGGTGCTCCTTGATACGAAATCTTAATGCTCACCTTGTTTGACCCGTATCAAGGAGTCACCCGTTCGTATCAAGGAGCACCAAGCACATACTGTTAAACAAGAAATAAAGAAGTCCTCCATTGCCAAGCACTCTTGGGAACATGGTCATATATTTAATTTTTCTAACTCACATTTAATTTGCAAACCTAAATCTCCATTTGAACTTGACTTCCTGGAGGCGTTTCATATTTTTAGTAATATTGATTCGGTTGTCAATGAAACGTTTGCGGTCCCAATGTTTCCCGCTTGTTGGCACACAATAGTTAACTCCAACCGTTTGTAATAGTTTTTAGTTAGTTTTTTGGTCTTTGGCAACATTTTAGATTGCTTGGGTTTATTTATATTTCATTACACACAGACTTTATATTTTCCGCTGATGAAGGGTGATGTATCTCCCGAAACATGTCCGGATTATTACGGACTTTTATTGCGTATTTTAACGTTGCATTTGTATTTTAATAAAAATGGAATGTTGCGATTTAAATCGCTCACTTACCAGACGTTTTATAAAAGCTGTGTTCTTTTTTAAGCTAGAATCTAACTTGCTAAAGAATGATTCCTCAGGCCTGTGAGCTGAAATAATTTAAAACAAATAAATATAAAATACAACCAAACATTATTATCTATTTATAATCTAAGTAATAATATCAGCAGTTTTTATTACTAACCAAAAAGAAGTTTTAGTACAAAATATTATTTTGCAGAAATTAATATGTGTGATGCACCTTAACGTCAAAAAACAGTTAAAACTACCAGCCATTTTAAATATTTTCTCCTACTAGTATAAGTTTAAAAATAAGTCATTTTAAATTTTATAAAAAAAAAAATGTAAAAAAATATATATAATCTATATTAAGTCTGTTAATATAATGGACAATTACAATCTTTATTATATTTCCACCTAACAGTTTTATATAATATTTCACATTAAGATGTTCATTTTAAACAAAGAAATTATTAGCATTACTTGCCAAGACTAAAAGACAGGGATCACATATATTTGTTTTAGAATGTGTCTAAAGCATGCACATATTAATGAGGTTTGTCTGCTGAAACTTTTATTTAGATCATTCTTTTATATTCATATATATAAGTAAAAATTTTAAACAAACCTTCTGCAGAAGCATTGACAGCTCTCAGATCTGCTTTTATTTTGAATTTCTCCGAAATTTCTGTTATATACTGTGTTAATTCCTTCTACAAAATAATTTAAAATATAAACTTATTCATGTAGAATAATAATCAGAACACAATAACTATATACTTACACTATACTCTTAATGTAAAGCTGATAAATTCTACACAAATTTATATACTCAATAGGACATACTACATTTATTGATTGTTAAATGTATATATTACCTAAATAATTTAATAGGCCAAATATACAAAAAGACTTTGAAAATATTTAAGCAATTTGAATGAAGTATATTACATTTTACAACAATTACATCCCTCTCTCTTTATTTGTATATACATACACATAATTACAATAAGTAAAATGATAAAGATATTATAATCACTAATTTTGTTTATTCTAAAAGAGGTATTGGCAGATTACTGCTGAATCAAGATAGAAAAAATATATATATACAAATTTAGGAAAACTAATTTTCAAATTATTGAACAATCTAGATTTTTAAACTTATTTGTAAACAGAGAAAATATTCATGTTTCCATCTAATTTTTTAAATATCCCAAAAAAATTGAGGTATATGTATTTGCCCAAGAATATTATATATGTAACTAGTATTGTGAACATTGCTGTGATCATTGCATTAGTGATCAAACAAAACTTTGTTTTAAAATGTTCTAGTGCTAACCCCAAATATTTGTACTCACCAAAAAACATACTTGCTACAAAAATTTCAGCTTAATTGAAGGATATTTAAGGGTAGCTCAATACATTTAAAGTTTTGCATTATAATCCTAAATACATACTACATATATAGTATATGCATATAATACATACATACACATAATATATATTTTTTTACCTTTTGCTCTTCAATACTGACCCCAGAATCGACCTGAAAGAGAAAAAAATATAAAGCAAAATGGAAATGATACTTGTAAAAATACAGTGTTCAGTTTCAAGGTTTTTTAAACGTCAACCCATCCTGATTCTTTTAAAATATGCTTTTGCCTTTTCTTTTAAAATTTCTATTATTTTTGCCTCATCTGGAAAATGCAGTTAATATTAACACATCCTTACACACTTTTTTTGTTTGAATATCTAATTTTGCTTTTGTTTGCTTCGTCAGACATGTGGCTATTGGATGATTTATTGTAATTTTCCACTTTGATTGGGTTAGATTAGGGTTTGTTTATAACCAGCAGGACACCAATGCTGTCAAGTACTATAAAAACTGTCATTTTGAGGCCTTCACTTCGTAGATTTTGATAACAGTAAAATTATGGTTTTTGCTGAGTTATTACAATTTTTATTGCTGTATATGCATTTTCAACTTTGATTGGGTTACGTTAGGGTTTGATTATAACCAGCTATTTAAAAATAAACCAGCATTTTGATGTAGTGTTTCTTCAATATTGATTATGAAAAATTTAAGTGTTTTACGTGATATATAAAAATTCAAAGGTACAAATTTTTTATTACAAAGTTAACTGCCTATATAATATTTTAGGAAAAAAAAAATATTTTATAAGTGAATTACTGCAAACTACATTTAGATCCCTGTGTTAAAAAAGGATCTCAAAAAAATTAGGCGAGATTTCTCTGAAAATATTGACCTTTCATTTCCCGTTTCCAGAATTAACTCTGAAAAATATATAAAAATAACTACAAATTATCCATGCTTATCACTAAAATAAACACAGGAAAACAATCATACTAATACTCACTTCTGGTACTTCTTCGACAGAAGTGTTGTTTTCGGATTCCATTATTAGGCTTTCTGCAGCTAGAAGAAATAAAATGGAGAAATTAGGAGTCGTTTTCTTGCTTAAAGAGTTCATTGGTTCATACAGCTTTGAATAAGACAAAATAAATAATTTCCTAAAGTGCTTTTTAATACATTAATGCAAGAATTTTTGTTTGCAATAATATTTTGCATACTTGCTGCACATGATGTGAAATCAATTAAAGATTCAACTTTAATTAAAATAATTTCTAATAAAAAAAATTAAGATATTTGATGGAAAATATAAATCTTTAGGAGGGTATTGGTATGATTCTAAAGTTAAAAAATTATTTTATATGATTATATATCAGCACTTTCGCTAAAAAAAAAATACAGAGATTTTTTCAATTTTAGTATACAAATTTTTTTAATTCAGTTTATACGGTGATAAAACCTTAATTTGCTACTTCAGAGTATGGTGCCCCGTCCAAAAATTGTCGCCAAGGCCAAAAATTAAGGGTTTTTTTGTCGCCAAATTAAAAAAAAAGGTTGTCGTACATCATGATATTGCTAAGAAAGTCAGGAAATAGAGTTGCCAAACTATAAAATTTATCGCCCACCAATTGTCACCAAATCGCATTTGGCGGGGGCACCGTACACCAGGAATTAACCGAAAGTGGATTTTAAAATAACTGACGAACCTGACAAAGATGAAAATGCTAAATTACTAGTCCTTCTGTAAATATAAATTTTCACACATTATCCCTTTTTACCTTTGGCATCCATCAGTTCAGAAACCTGAGCTGACTCTTGGCTTTCAACATTTGCTCCTATTTGTTTATTCTCCTTTTGTTCGGCCGGTACTTCTTGTTGGAGCACTTGTCTTCTTCCTTCACGCTCACGTTTCCAACTCTTACCACCGCCCCTACGCTCCGACATCTTGGGAGCTTCTCAGTGCCAAAAATAAATAAAAAGATACTTAAAGGAAAATTACAAAAGGTAGCCTAAACCAATTTACATTTTTCAAAAATAGGCATGCAGTAGTTTAAACTTAAAAACTATACAAAGAAGCTACACTGTCTTAGTGCATACATATTCCTGTAATGAAATACTGTTTGAACTGTTTACAATAATGCTGAATATAATAACAATGCAAAAAGCAAAGAAAGTCTGAATTATCAAAGTAGTCTATGGTAATAATTCCAGATATTGCAATACTGGTGGTTGATAATTTCCATATAGTGATCATTGAGTCCTTTTGTGAATTCGAATATGACTGCCTATGACAGTGAAAAAGGAATTGGATGGGGATGAAAATAAAAACGTGTTAAAAATCTGTGAGCTTTTGTCCCTGCTCCCTTCATTCTGCCTATCAGATTATTCTTCCTTATTGGGTCATATTTGTTTTGATCAAGGCATTAAGATTTCTGGATATCAAAATAACAATCTTGAGGTCCCTTGAATAATGTTACAACTGGATATGTTACAAGCATTATATTTAAAATAACTTTTGATAAAAAAAAATTATATGTCAATTATAGCTAGAGCCTATATTCTTTAATTTTGCCAGAAATATAGGTCGAAACCTCATTAACTATGATGCAAAAAACATTTAGTTATGTTATAACAGATAGGAACTAACGTAGTGCTCTTGTTAGGCATTTTTCAAAGGGCGCCGCGCCCTGCCCTTTTTTTTGTAAGTGCCGATGCGCCCTGCCCTTTTTAGAAGTGAAAAATGTGCCCTGTCTTTTTTTCAGTATCTTCTTGCGCCCTGTAATTAAAAAAAAATATTTTTCAACAAAAACGTAGGTCTGTAGGATTGCCTTAGTATCCCAATCGTACCCTCAACCCACATGACATTTGCCGAACAACATAGTTAAAGTAAAGAGGCAAAAACGTAGGTCTGTAGGATTGTCTTAGTATCCCAATCGTACCCTCAACCCACATGACATTTGCCGAACAACATAGTTAAAGTAAAGAGGCGTTTCCGAGATCTATAGGTATTCAGTGGTGACATAAAAGGTAATTGTAGTCTGTTTGTACATGTGTAAAGGATTACTTTTCTTAACGCTTGAAATAGGGCGGCAGTTGAGCCGGAATTCACAATGCATCAATCCAAAAATTGCTTACTTTGAAGGAAGGTATTTTCCAAGAAAGGATTGTAAATGACTCCTGTCAAAAAATGAATGCCCCTAATTGTGATGCTCTTCGCTCTCACACAATGTCTGTGGATTTTTCCCTCCCCTTTTTTGAAATTGCCCATTCCTATAATCAATCTTCATGTCAGAAAAATAGTGAACTTTTTGTCCGTATATTTGCGATCTTCGTCAAACGAGGATATCACACGAAATTTAAGATGGTTATATCTCTTCATTTCGTTTGCCTCTGACGAATGCAACTTCCAGATGGCACTCTTTCAAGAATTTTTTCATTCATAAAAAACCTTAAAATTGTAGAAATTCACTAAACATGATCTGCTGCGATCGCTTTTGAAAGACTTATAATCCTTTTGCATCTCATAAATAAATGTTTATACTTCACCATTTTCTATTTCATCATGGTTTGATTTGCACTACATAACAAAATTGCATTAAATTTTTTTGAAAATATAATTTAATTTACAAAATTGAAGTTTAGGACTTGTTATTTGGAGTTATAAAAATTTATTTTTGGAAGAAGCTTGTTTCTTTTTGTTTTGTATTAATGTTCTAATTTGTTTTATTGTTAATATATTTTGTTAAATTTTTTTTATTTGAAACTTATCTCTCTCTCTCCCTCTATGAATTTTGAGATAGAAAAACTTTTTAACAAGGAACTTTAGAAAAATTTGAGGATTTCAAAATTTTCTTTTTGGAAAAAAAACAACACTACTGTTAGATATTTTTTATGTAATTAGTTTATGGTGCATTTTTTTTTTTTAATTATTTTATTTTTTGTGAAATTTTAAACAAGTCTAAAAAAATTCTAAATTATACAAACTTTAAAAAAGCTTTTAGAAAAGAGAAAATTCTGGCCCTCCTGAAAAAAATCAAGTTAAAGGTAAGGAAAGTGCCCTTTTAGTCAACAGAAAGTGCCCTTTTACATAATAAAAGTGCCCTATTTGACAAATCCCCCCCTGCCCTTTTTTAAAACTATGTGAACACTAGACTAACGGGTAGGTAAAGACTAATTGGTGCAGTTATTGGACATTTTTAAAGTTCCCTGTGTTGTGGAAGAGATTGGCAGGTCTGAAATAACCTTGTAGTTATGTATAAATCAATGTAAATGGTTAAGAGTGTTGTCAAAATGCCCCAAACGACTGCCCGAAAGATTGCCTGTAAGCACCATGATCAACTGCCTGGATGTGTAGCTCTAGTGCAACGTTAATTAACCAAAGCAAAACCAAGATAAATTCTGAACCGTTGCCGTTAGCCCCTTGTGGAGGTCAATTGCGACGTTAATTCATTCAATCATGCAGACCTAACAGAAATCTTTCGAAATGAATTTTGAACCGTCACCGATAGCCCATTACACAGTAGGAGTCATTCGATCAATCATCCGACTGTGGTTCGAAAATAAGACGCAATGCTTGAGTTGTTAACGTATGTGTTTAACACCGGAAGCAAGCATAAAGACCAGAAAAAAGACGCGTGCACACTGCACAACTCATCGGGTCATTTGGCGACCACTTCAAAACACAGCCAAATCCGCTATCAGAGACAAGTCTATACCAAAAAAAATATAGAATTTATTTCTATTTGTTTATCTAAAAAGAATTAAAAAATATGCAAAAATACATGTGCATCCGAATTAAAAATATCCATTGCACAAGTCATTGCAATATATTATTAAAGGAAATTGAAATAATGGTGACTGTTAATTTTAAGTATTGAAGGGCACTCCACAAAAGCAAAGAAAACACTATCATCCAGATCAATTTCAAATTAATTGGTCTAAACAGTAGTACGGTTGCCAAATGGGTATTTGGTGAAGAATAAAGTTTATATTTTGGCAAACCTAAATTTTTTATGTACATAAACTTGTTTACACCCTTTGTGGTGAGTTATCAAGTTCAGCCTTGCATGTGATTGGTTTTAAATTATTCCATCATTTTATGCACTGCTTTCTACCTGTTTGCGTTACGGATTTCACTATGGATGTGTATCAGTAAATATTTTTGGAGATGCAAGCCAAACAGACCATCATTGATTGGTATATGAATGCTGGGTTGATGGTAGAGACTTATTGCTGCCCGATTTGCGAAAAAGGCATAGAGCTTGACCTGCGGAAGGATGTTTCGAAAGACTCTTGACATAAGTGACTACTTGGAGGATTGTCTTTAAGCACCATAATAGACTGCTCAATTATGCTTTATAGACAAGACCAGCTTCCATCCTTAGTAGTCAAAGGACGGAGACCAATGTTGCTGGGTTCCTTAAAGCGAGGTTATAAGTCTTTGACAGCGAACAGACATGCGCTGAAGTCTTTTGATTTCGTCATATTTTTATTAATGGCATAAATATTGAATCCGAACCGATGGAAATGTCCAGCTCTAGTGCGAAATTATTAGCCAGACAGCCAACTATTCCATCCTTTTGACTTGGCAAAAAGAAACATAAAAATTTGGACTAGGTGACAATTTTTCAGCATTGCATCAAGTGACTCTGAATTCTAGGAATTCATTGATAAGGAAACTCATAAGGATTCATTGATAGGAACTCATTGATTGTTTTGCCTGTATACCTTTTCAATTAACAAAAATTTTTGTAATGTAAAAACTTGACTGCTAATCTCATCAATAGCTGTCTCGATAAGATAGGGATCTAACACTTGCAATACAAGCTGTGTCATATTGGGAAATAAAACGGGACGCGTGCTTTAAAAGACAATGCCTTTATACTTTTAAAGTTGTCAGACATGGATAATAGATTTTTTTGGGTATGTTGGAAGCTGAAATACATATAGTCTTATCTGTCTATTGGCTGTATTTCTAAGTGTATTTTCTTCGGATCGTCTTCATATCAAAAAATTAAAAACTACTACACCATACTTTATCGTGCTACAACATCACACTACGCATCAGTGGGAAAATATATGTTTTGACCAACCTTTCTTTTAATTCGAAATAATGTTATGTTAAATTGAAAAATATTGTTAACAAGACGATAACATGTCTCACCTTTTGCAGTGCAACTTTTTATAAAGAAATACCACTAACTTTTTGCTAATACTGAATTTATAAATTCGAAAATGCAGAATTATGATTATCCACAAACACAAAAATCTTGTTTGTTGATAGTTGCAGAGTTAAAAGTGTTGCCAGACCGTGATGAGGAATGGACAATTTGAACGACATGGTCACATGGTCAAATACTCTCTCTTATTGGTGAATTGTATATCACATGGTTAACACTAACTAATAAAAAGTGTACTTGACATTTCCAATATCTGAAAATGACGTCATATGAACAGTATGAGGAAATGGACGTGTCTTGGTTTGGTTAATTAACATCACACAAGAACTGCACATTGGGCTATTAGCGACAGTTCGCATAATTTTTCTTTTTGTCTGCTTGTAAGGTTTTACATCAAAAACGACTGAACGAATTTTTATGACACTTAGACCATTTTATCAATATTCTTCCAACTTAACATCTGCGCTTGATTTGATGTGGATATCTGCCACCGTTCGAACTCCGAATGTTGTAGAACTTTTCTATAGCGACTTTACTATAAGAAATGTAATTTTTGTAGATCTCCGCTTTTATTTGAAACTGCGTTGTTTGAGATTAGCTATGAACTAATCAGCAATATAAAACCTAATATATTAAGTTATCATGGGGAACCATTCATTCCCTGTACATGATTTGTTTTATTTTAATATCTTAAACGCACCGGTCAGTGGCGAGGCGTGACTTTTTGCGATGGTCATCGTCCCGAGCGGCATGTGCTCCCACACCGACTGTGCGACCGTCAACTGTTGTTGTAATCCCCCCTCCCCCTCCTCTGTTTTGTGGGAGAAAATTGTAGGAAATACTTTCCACGGGTATTCATATTTGTCCCTTTTCATTTAACTCACGATCTTTCTGATATTCATTACTGAAATGTTTGGTAAAAAGCAAAATCACAGGAAATTTGCTAAAAATGATAATGAACTGTATTTACATTGAAAGTACCACAAAATGAAATCAATACTTATATATAAGAATGGAGTGTCTGTCAGTGGAATCGAACAAAACCCCTCATTTTGAGTTTTCTCCACGAATTAGGATACGCTGATTCCGAAAATCACATTAAATTTTTTTTTGCCTGTCTGTTTGTCCGGATTTAACTCAAAAACTACTGCATGGATTTTTATGAAACTTGCACCATGTGAACAAACTTTTCTTAGTTTAAAATATGCACTTTGTTTCATGTGGATATCTGCAACCATTCAAAAGTTATAGAACTTTTTCCATTTTCTCTAACATTACGCCTATGGGAAATTTGCATCTCGATCTTCCCCTCATAACATATTGTTAAAAATCACCTTGGCGACCAAAAATATTTTTCGACAATACTGGGATAAACGATTTATTTTGATTGGCTGATGAGTAAATGTCGCCAAATGAATTAAAAATGTCGCCAAATAAATGAAAGATGTTGCCAAATTAATTAAAAATGTAGCCAAATGATTAAGAAAAGTCGCCAAATATTGGAGAACGCATTAAAAATTTTGCCAAATGAATTAAAAATGTCGCCAAATTAATATAAAATGTCTCCAACTCCTATGGGAAATTTACATCTCGATCTTCCCTTCATAACATTAGTGTTAAAAATCACCTTGGCGACCAAAAATATGTTTAGACAATACCGGGATAAACGATTCATTTTGATTGGCTGATGAGTAAATGTCGTAAAATGGATTAAAAATGTCGCCAAATGATCTAAAAATGTTACCAAATGAATTAAAAATGTCGCCAAATGAATAATAAAAGTCGCCAAATATAGAAAAATGAATTTAAAATGTCGCCAAATGAATAATAAAAGTCACCAAATATAAAAAAAATTAATTAAAAATGTCGCCAAATGAATTAGAAAAGTCGCCAAGTATTAAAGTGAATTAAAAATGTCGCCAAATAAATTCAAAATGTCGCCAAATTAATAAAAAAAATTCTCCAATTGAATAAAAATGTTGCCAAATGAGCTAAAATAGAGGTCCTATATTTAAAAATATCATCACAATGGAGAAATTAGTGTCTGAAAAACAAAAATAACGTCGTTAACAAAAACCTCGCCAACCGAAGGAGGGAATTAAACCAGCTCTTTCGACTGACGCCATGTGTATTCATGTTAAGAACAACTTAACTTTATGACAATAGTGCTATTTGTTACGGAGTGGAATATTACTATGGTGTTGAAATGGGCCACCCTAAAAGTTTAACTTAAAGTTTTATATATTTATACCTCCATGTAGCTTATTTTTAAATATTTGCCTCAAAAACATATTATTGGAATTCAAAAATAAATATTTGATAATTAATTTTTATAAGAAATATTGTCCGTAAATATTGACCCATATGAAATTATGTTGAAAGAAGGATATATCGACTCCGGTCGCCAATTGGCACAACAAAAAAAACTTCACCAAATACGATAAATTATTTTGATTTGGAAGAATGCAATATTGTTTCTTTGATATATTATTGCGTCGCCAATATTAAAACTAATGTATGTGAAGGTTACTACATGGGTTTATTGTCACTAAATGGTTAATTTTTATACAAAAAATATGCAATTTAAAAAAATGTTAGGAATTTTTATTTCACAAAAAGAAACATTTTACAAAAACATCAGTTTAAATAGTAGGTAGTCGCAATAGCATGTAAAGTCGTGAACATAAAAATAGATTTAAGTATCGCAAAAAATACTCAAAGTAATTTAATAAATCTGGATTTGGATAAAGTTTATT
The DNA here is from genome assembly GCA_963932185.1 of Troglohyphantes excavatus. NCBI lineage: Eukaryota > Metazoa > Arthropoda > Arachnida > Araneae > Linyphiidae > Troglohyphantes > Troglohyphantes excavatus. The sequence continues at coordinate 15,953,219 of OZ010666.1, read as the reverse complement.
TTTCACAGTGCACAGAGAGAGTGATATGCCATGGCTACGCTGACAAGACAAAATCGCGCAGCTCTTACTGCGCAAAGTGACTACGAGCAACGCCGGGCCATATTGCTAGTAAGAAATAAGCGTATGCTTCAAAACTGTCTATTTAAAAAAAATATTCTAAAACAACAAATTAATTTTTTTTTTAAGTCTCCATGTTCCAAAGCATTCTGTTAATAATTTTTTAATTAATTCAGTACATCGCACTTCATTAATTCACTGCAAGCCAAATCAGCTTAGAGACATGCCAAATCAGCTTGTCTCAATATGCACCTGGCTGACGGAAACATTTTGAGCACGAATTTGATTGGTTGACACTCATAAAAGAGATTCGGTCTTCGTACAGATGAGTTGGCAAAGTTTTAGATGTTTTAATCGCCAGATTCTTGGCACAATTAGAAAGTGCGGGTTTTGTTTCCGAGCGTTTTCGGTTTAATTTGATTTAATGGCTTCACTTTTTGGGACGTTTTAAACGTTTAAAGAAAAGAAAAATTAAATAAAGTAAACAAAGGCATTTAAAACTTTTTTTTAATTGATAAAATATCAATTTTTTAAATTTTTTTTAAAATGTAATTATTTTTTTTAAAGTTTTTTTTTTTAATTTTTGCGTTGTCATCGGCGAATCTACCGATGACTGGACTCTTCGCCACTGGCACCTGTGCCCATTTTCCTATCCAATGTGCTTAAATTTATGGCAATCGTGCTGCTGGTCTGGGAATGGGCCTACCTCAATGCAGGCAGTAGCTAGAAAATATTTCAAGGATGGACAAAAGAATTTCCAGGAAAGGCTAGGGAATGTGTAAAAAGATCAAAATAATTTTTTTCATAACATTCTAATGAAACTATAGTACTGTACAATTAGCTCTAAAGCTTTAATTCTAGAATGCTACATCAGGGGTGCCCATCCCCCCAAACCCAACGACGCAAATCCCTCCCAAAAAATGTCTCTACACTTCTCTCCTCAGGGCGTAGCAAAGGGGTGGGGGGGTTCGGCCCTCCACCCCCACCCTCGCGTAAACTTGAATTGTGTCCTTCCCATGTTGATTGTTTTATTTCCGGAAAAATATTTTCATGATTATATCAATTTTATATTTTGCATTTAAACTCTAGAAGTCTTTGTGGTATTATAATAACGGATAAAAAATATTTAGAAAATTTTATCAAAGATAAAAAAAGTAAAAGTAAAAAGTATATCTGTATTGAATTTATCAGAAAGTCAAATTATCAAAAGTTAAATAAATAAAGTATAACTTTGGCCAGTATTTTATAATATTAATTAAAGTACTTCAATTATATTTTACATTAAATGATCTTGTAAACTTTTATAGTGACTGACTAAAATATAAGACCACGGACTATTTTCAAATGGCACTCGCATTTAATAATAATTAATAATTTAATACACATATAATTTAATTCACAGAAAATTATTTACTTATAACCAATAAATATTAACTTCCATAAATTAAATTTAAATTGTAAAGGTCATTTTAATTCAAAGATCTAAAAGAAACAAGAAATTTACCAACTTAACGGCGCCAGGTGTTGTCCTCGTTATCTGACCATGGTTCAAAAATATGAGGCATTGTTCACGGGTCTTTACTTCAAGATGGGCCCTGAACCGTCGCTAATAGTCCAATATGTCCAAAAATTATTTACTTATAACCAATAAATATTAACTTCCATAAATTAAATTTAAATTGTAAAGGTCATTTTAATTCAAAGATCTAAAAGAAACAAGAAATTTACCAACTTAACGGCGCCAGGTGTTGTCCTCGTTATCTGACCATGGTTCAAAAATATGAGGCATTGTTCACGGGTCTTTACTTCAAGATGGGCCCTGAACCGTCGCTAATAGTCCAATATGCTGTAGTGCGGTATAATTTAAGTTTAAGGCAAGTTGGGCGATCAAACCTTCCCTCGCTTTCATTTGCTATTTCTTTGGGCGTAAATTTTCTTAAATCAGGGGTTTTTAAAACTCGAAATTCCCAACTTTTAAGGATTCCAGATTATTTGGGGGGAAGTGGGGGGGGGGGGGGGGAGGTCGATCGGAACAAAGCCGCAAGTCAAAAACAGTACTAAAACAAAATTTATTACCCTTGTAACGTCAAAAATGCTCAGACGTTCGGCGCCTATAGATTGCGCAATACTACAAAAAATAAAATGGGCAATACTAGCCGAATGGTCTGGGTTGATTCTATGGTCCTGGGTTTAAGTCAAAAAGGAAATTACAAAAAGTAAAAAATAAATAAAATTAGAAAGTTAGATAATAATTAAAGATAAGGCAGGTGCTGGGAGAAACATGGGAGATGGTTTTGTTTTAGAATAAACTGTCAACTTATAATGAAGTATTTTAAGGTTAACGAAATTATGTGGTGGCGAAATTATGTTTTGGAGCATCTTGTTTATACAACCCCGTTTGAGGACCTTTTCCTTTTATTATCTTTATTTCAAATTAAACCTAGCATGACGTCATCGGGTTTTTGTCCCAATACCCCATGCTAACAGAGGGGTATCGAGACAGAATACTCCCTCCCCCCCCCCCCCCCCCCCCAAAAAAAAGAAGAAAATCTCTATTTTCATGATTTTTACAAAAATTCGGTTTTTAATTTTTTATTAGGGGTTTGAACCCCCCCCCCCCTACTACTTACGTGCCTGTGGAAGTGGGAGGAAGTTGGGGTTCAAAATGTTTCCTTTGTTCGGCAATGCAGTAAAACAATTGACTTGTAATTTAGTTTTAAAAAGTGCAATATTAAAAAAGCGCTAGGGCAACCGCCCCCCCCCCCCCCCCCCCCCAAATTGCCGCCACTGCCTTTGGAGGTCGGTCAATAAGTATATTAATTAGATTCTTTGCAACAGTCCGTATTCTTCAGTATCGGGGGGGGGGGGGGGGGAAGGGGGGGGTAATAATCAACCTGGGCATCTCGTACCTATTTTCATACAGTATTCTTTCTTCAAAACAAAGAGTAAATATAAATATGCAATTATTCATTGTTTTGGTGGTCAAATTTTATTACTCCCCCGCAAACACTTGTTTCATCTTGATCTTGCCCCACTACTTTTACCACCCAATCGCCGCCACTGGCTCCGGCCATTTCAAAATCAGTATGAATATGAACAGTTTATTAAAGAACTGTTTAGAGAAGACCTTTTCATAAAAAAAACCAATGCGGAATATCTGGCAAAACCACCATCGGTTCATCCTTAATGATTTTCTAGGCCTATGTAAATGAGTATGTTCCTTTTGAGAAAGAATATGAAGAGAAGATAATTAATTGAACACTTCAAACACATGAGAGGTTTTGCTTCTCTGGAAACTTCCTACAAGTGTATTTTATTTGTTACATACTTCAAACACAAGATTCCTATACTATGTAAATGCGGAGGTGTCTTGGGATTTCCCGTCAGAAAATTATTCATTGCACTCTTTTCACATGCAATTTTTCTCATGTGTGGATACGGATGTGCTTCTTCAGATTACATTTGATAGCAAATTATTTGTGGCATACTTCACACTTGTGGGGTTTTTCTTCTGTGTGTATAGGAAGGTGCGACTTGAGATATGACTTAAAAGAAAATTGTTTGCTGCATACTTCACACACATGTGGTTTTTCTCCTGTGTGAATCACAAGGTGCTTTTTGAGATATCTGCTTGCAGAAAAATGTTTGTTGCACTCTTCACACACATGTGGTTTTTCTCCTGAGTGTATGTGCAGATGCGTCTTGAGATTTTCCTTTAGAGAAAATTGTTTATCGCACACTTCACATTTATGAGGTTTTTCTCCTGTGTGAATCAGGAGATGCGTCTTGAGATGTCCCTTCTGAGAAAATTGTTTGTTGCACACTTCACACACATGTGGTTTTTCTCCTGTGTGAATCAAGAGGTGCTTTTTGAGAGATCCACTTTCAGAAAATTGTTTGCTGCATACTTCACACACATGTGGTTTTTCTCCTGTGTGAATCACAAGGTGCTTTTTGAGATATCTGCTTGCAGAAAAATGTTTGTTGCACTCTTCACACACATGTGGTTTTTCTCCTGAGTGTATGTGCAGATGCGTCTTGAGATTTTCCTTTAGAGAAAATTGTTTATCGCACACTTCACATTTATGAGGTTTTTCTCCTGTGTGAATCAGGAGATGCGTCTTGAGATGTCCCTTCTGAGAAAATTGTTTGTTGCACACTTCACACACATGTGGTTTTTCTCCTGTGTGAATCAAGAGGTGCTTTTTGAGAGATCCACTTTCAGAAAATTGTTTGCTGCAAACTTCACACACATATGGTTTTTCTCCTGTGTGAATCAAGAGGTGCTTTTTGAGAGATCCACTTTCAGAAAATTGTTTGCTGCATACTTCACACACATGTGGTTTTTCTCCTGTGTGAATCACAAGGTGCTTTTTGAGATATCTGCTTGCAGAAAAATGTTTGTTGCACTCTTCACACACATGTGGTTTTTCTCCTGAGTGTATGTGCAGATGCGTCTTGAGATTTTCCTTTAGAGAAAATTGTTTATCGCACACTTCACATTTATGAGGTTTTTCTCCTGTGTGAATCAGGAGATGCGTCTTGAGATGTCCCTTCTGAGAAAATTGTTTGTTGCACACTTCACACACATGTGGTTTTTCTCCTGTGTGAATCAAGAGGTGCTTTTTGAGAGATCCACTTTCAGAAAATTGTTTGCTGCATACTTCACACACATGTGGTTTTTCTCCTGTGTGAATCACAAGGTGCTTTTTGAGATATCTGCTTGCAGAAAAATGTTTGTTGCACTCTTCACACACATGTGGTTTTTCTCCTGAGTGTATGTGCAGATGCGTTTTGAGATTTTCCTTTAGAGAAAATTGTTTATCGCACACTTCACATTTATGAGGTTTTTCTCCTGTGTGAATCAGGAGATGCGTCTTGAGATGTCCCTTCTGAGAAAATTGTTTGTTGCACACTTCACACACATGTGGTTTTTCTCCTGTGTGTATGTGCAGATGCTTCTCGAGATGTCCCTTCTGTGAAAATTGTTTATTGCATACTTCACATTCATAAGGTTTTTCCCTCATGTGAATGACGAGGAGGTGCTGCTTGAGATGTCCTTTTTGAGAAAATTGTTTATTGCATATTTCGCATAAAAAAGGCTGCTGTTTTGTATGAAAGAGAATTTGCTTCTTTAATTTTTTTTTATCAAATCGTTTATCATTTGCTTCCTTGAATCGGGCCTCAACTTTATTCTTTCGAGCAAACATTTTGATAAACACAAACAAAATATGTGATTTTGGGATATAAGTTTTATAATTTCTAAGCTGGTTGCGTGGATATTTTGCCGGCTGTGCTATTTTAGTTGTTGCTGCAATTCGATCGATCGAGAAAAGCTCCGTTAAGACGTAAGAAAAAAAATTATTTTAAAAGCTGAATTAATATATGAGAACAGCTAAAATATTATAGAAACCTCCGTTCTTAAAAGAAGTATATTTTAGGTTCAGTGGTGTTTTCGAATGTTTACATATTAATTTTTCAGTGCTGCCACTTTTATTTAGTTAAAAATATCGTTCCGTTTTGATTGGGTGATGGGTTGGTTAAATCAATGACGTCGCCGAAGAGCTGCACAATGGACTATCGGGGTCTATTCCAAAGAAAAAACTTGAGCAACAGGATATTGGACCCCGATAAGATTTAAGGTGCATTAAGAGGATCCGTGGATTCGCTGCTAAATTACAAAATATCATCTCATCACGTTAAATCTGATCAGAGTCCAGTGTCGAACGTCAAAATTATTTTACAAATGTTCTTCAAACATTTTTTTAAAAAAATCACATTTAATTAGTTTACTTTTGTAATTTCTGCATCTTTCCTCCATTTCAAATATATTGAGAAACTTTTCTTTTTCAATCATTACTTTTTAGTTCGCTTTTCGTTTTAATGTAGTGTCTTCGTACTCTAACGCAGGGCCCGATTAAGACATTGAAACAAGGGAACAGTGGCGTACGCAGGGGGGGGGGGGGGGGGGTTGAGGGGGGTCACGACCCCCCCCCCCCCCCATCGGTCTGTAGTTTAAAAAAAAAAATTCAAAATATAATGCTTTTTTTATTTTGGAAAAAAAAAAAAAAAAAATTTTAAAAAATACAAATGTATTTTTTTACATTTAAGAACCTACCTTTGTTTGCAGAAAATAATATATATATTTTTTAAATTTTGTCACTGAAAACTTTCAACGGACCCAATTGGAATGTGGTCGCGGGGGTGTTCGAGCCTGAGACGGCTTTCTATAAGCTGCTGCTTATAGGCATAATGTATGAGCGAAGCGTTCGGAGTACCTAGGCGCGTAGCCCCTCTAACCTCCTGTTGGACTATTAATTGAAGAAAACATGACGATAGAGTTCGTAGATGCATGACTCGCACATAAGTGCGACTAACGACGAGACATGGACGACACGGGACAGCACAAAGTTCGTTGGAAAGACGTTCACATCTGATTGGCTGCTGCCAATGTTGCTGCTTTTCTATTGGCCGGTGGGCGTGGCCACGTTCGCCGCTACTGGACTGCAAACTTGGATTTCATTCAGTCGTGCGAGAAAAAAGGTGAAGAGAGCCTGTAACTTTTCGGCTGGTGACTCCTTCTCTCGCAGAAGTGAAATCAGGTCACTGATTCCCGTAGCATTGGTAAAAATCGGAGCAAGCTCCGTAACTAACTCGGTGATGGGCGAACTTTCGCTTCTCGCCGAGGCAGGTGGAAGGGTGGATTTAATGCTCACCGGCTTTCGAGATGTTGATTTCTTTTTAACTGCTCGATCACTGGCGGGCGTCTTGTTAGGCTTGGGAAAATTCGGGCACCGTCTGCTGGAGGCGACGTGTCCGCTGGCATGGCAGTTGATGCAGGTGGGGTTTTCCAATTTCCCGATGATGCATTCTCGGGTTTGGTGGGCATCCCCACACTTTAGGCATCTTGGTGCGGCATGGCAGGTATGGTAGAAGTAGTTACAATTGAAGCACTGGGGGATGCTCTTGCTTCTATATGGCTCAACCAGGATGTCAAGTCCCAAGAGCACCTTGCTCTTTAGGATTTTATTGACACCCTGGTTTTTCATCAGGGCCGCCATGAAGACTTTGGTCGGTTTTTTGGTGGAGCGACGAGTCAACTGCACCACCTTGATAACCAAGCGTGGTCAGTTCATCGGATATTGAGGAGCATGCCGTTTGAGTGGGCAGGCCTTTGATAGCCACTCGAAACGGCACACTGCTGGGTGGGGCGGCAAGGTGAAAGTCAAATTTCATCTCCTCGAAATGGGTCAGGATCATGAGGTGGTCCCCCTCGGATGATGGTTGGATTTTAATAAAATCCCCAGCCTGCTTTGCCTGGAGTTCTCCATCCATCATTCTTTTCAACTCGGAAAAGATCTGGGGGTACTTTTCGGTAGCCCTGAGAAAAATAGCGCCGGGCAAGATATTTTTTGCCGCGGTGATGATGGGTGCAGGAGGGGGGCCGATAACATTTATTTCGTCGTCTTTCCCCTCCGCAACGAGCGCGTCGTTCTGCTCGCTCAGACCCAAATCATCGGCTACTTCCTCAGGACTAGGAATATGGTCGTCTCGCTTGAGTTTTTTTATGTTAGGCCTAGGTGGACTGGCATCTCGCGGTGGCGGCTCCATGCCTTCGCTCGGGTCTGTTTCAGTCTCCATAGGTGGGGTGGCATTAGGATCGAAATAACAGTCAAATACTTCGGGAGCCTTCCCGGATTTTTGACACACCAAAGCAATCAAGTTGAGTTTCAGGGCTGCATTTTTGAACTCTACAGAAGTCCAATTTTCCTGGAGTACAGCTAACTCGTGATACCCAATTCGGTAGTCACAAAGTAGCGGATCGTTGGTAAATTTCGAATCTTCCAAAAAAGGGAAGTCCGGAAAAATTAATGGCATTTTGAGTTTGAAGTCTTTGTATAGCGGAGCAAAACGGAAAACCAACCGTCGTGGGCTCTCGCTAACATTCGAATCCCGCTGCTTATAGGCATGGCCAGAACGGCGTTTAACGAGTCGGCAAAAGTAAACCATTCTCCATTTTCACCCAGACCTGTGGCGTACGTAGGGGGTGGTTGAGGGGGGCTGTAACCCCCCCCCCCCATCGGTAGGAAGTTTTTTAAAAAAATTAGTACAAAAATAATGCTTTTTTTTCCCCGATTAATAAAAAATTCCAAAACAAAAAGTTTTTTAAAAAATACAAAGTATTTTTTTTTTCCATTTAAAACCTTACATTTGTTTGCAAGAAAAATGACACAATTTCGGCGCGGGGTACTGACAAGCGGGAGGTTTATGCTAACAATTTATGCATTTTATTACTGGGTAGTCCGACCCGATGTCCGCCGACAAGCACAACCATTTTCACTTAGACGGAACATTTTATTGTTCAAAGATATCTCCTTTCGTAAATAGGAAGAGTTATGCATCCATTTTGTAAAGAAGAACCTTTTTAAAATCATTGACTGTTTTGCTAGAGGGGGTTGGATGTTGCCCCCTCACTTTTTCAATATTGTACTTTTAAAAATGAAACGTAACCCCAACACTTTCCTACTACTACAAGCAATTAGAGGGGTGGGGGTCACCACCCCACTTTTTTTGGATGTTGCACTCTTTTATTTTAAATTTGCACTTAAAAAAAACATAATAAATTTTGGTACTGAATTGACGAACCAAAGAAAAATTTCGTACCCCAACCCTAATACTTTTTGTTACTTATATTACATTTACTATCGATTTTATTTTCTCGTATTATTTTTTCCCAATAGGCAGACAGCTAACAGACATTTAGGCGACTTACTTCCCATTTCCGTCATTACAAAATATTCATCGTTTGACTGAAAATAAAAAGAAAATATAAAATAAACATAGGCAATCGGTTTCGATTTCACAGAGCGGGAAAAATGTTGGCGCCGATATATTTCTACGTTGAAAATTTAATAAGACAATATGAAATATTTTTTTTCAATGGTAAATAAAATATCGCTTTTTTTTTTTAGTTTAGAATATTTTGTTCCAAAAAATTTGTCGACGGTATCATTTAGAATATATAGACATCTTGTAAGTCTTATAGTATAGAAGTTGAGGATGACTAAAATAGTCAGGTGATATAAAGGTCAAATGAAAAGATGTTTTGAACATTTTCTACTTATTGTACTCCTGAAAACTTTCCAGTTTAGTTGCTTTTTTTCTTTAAAAAAAAAAGCGAAGAAAACGACAACCCAACGAATCAATCAAGAAAGGTGAGATGATTCCATATGTGTTTTTAAAAAACTTCATTCTTATTGTCAGTTCCCATGAATACTAATTTAAAAGAATTATAACAATTGTACTACTTTTACTTCAAAATTCAATTGCTAAAATACAAATGACTTATATTTTGTACAAACATATGCAATTTTTTTAAGCGTATGTGAAAAACAGTGGCAGATTCGTAAGTATAAAAATTAATTTTGCACGAATTACAAGTAAATTCAAGCATAATAATCAATCAATACTTATATATAAGAATGGAGTGTCTGTCTGTTGAATCGAACAAAATACCTAATTTTGAGGTTTTTTTTCACGAATTAAGAGACACTGATTCATAAAATCACATTAAATATTTTTTTGTCTGTCTTTTTGTCCGGATTTAACTAAAAAACGACTGAACGGGTTTTTATTAAACTTGCACCATTTTAACAATATTTTCTTAACTTAAAATCTGCACTTTGTTTCATGTGGAAACCATGGTTTTTAGAACTTTTTCTGTTTTACCATACTTTATTCCTATTGGAAATTTACATGTAGATCTTCTCTTCATAACATGATTGTTAAAAATCATCTTGGCAACCAAAAATATTTTTTGACGATTTTGATAAACGATGCATTTTGATTGGGTGATAAGTAAATTTCGACAAATGTTGCCAAATGAATTTAAAAAAGCGCCAAATGAATGAAAATGTCGCCATATAAATAAATAATTTCGCCAAAAAAATTAAAATGTCACAAAAAAAAATTTAATGTCGCCAAAAAATTTAAATATTGCTAAATGAATGAAAATGTCGCCAAATGAATAAAAATGTTGCCAAATGAGCTAAAATATGGTCCTATATTGAAAAATACCAGCAAAATTAGTGTCCAAATAATAAAATTAATGTCAACTGGGGAACATAATCGCACAGCTCTTACTTCGCAAATTGACCACGAGCAACGCCGGGTCATATTGCTAGTAGTTAATATGAATAAAATATAGTATAAAATAATCTTTTTTTCAAAATAAAAACCGGCTTTAAAAAAAAGCTCTAAAACGTTTTTTAAAAAATCGTTATTAATTTAAGGAACAAAAATGGAATTTTTTTAAATATTTAAGTATTAATTTTATGCACATTATCACTTTTTGAAATTGACTCTAAAATTTAGGTTATTTTTTTTTTGTGAATTGGCACGTACTTTAAAGAGTGGTAAAAAGTACAAAATTAATTCTAAATGATTAATTTTGTTCCATTAGTCCCTAAATTAAAATTTTTGTAGTCTTCAGTAAGTTTTTTTTTTAAAAATATTTTTCTTTTTAGTTTAAAATTTAAGATGAGTACTTCGCCCCTTCTATTGTTCAATCAGAAATTAGGGTTGTTGCTAACTTTATATATATATATATATACATACACACGTGTAAAGTAATCTGACGCTCAATGTTATAAATTTCCTGCGTACGCCACTGCAAGGGAAGCCCACTTTTAAATGGAGGCCCCTTTACTCTTAAATAGACCATGGAACATCCAATCGAACTTTTACAAACACTTTAACCCTTGTCCTTAATGGCATTCAAATATGCCAGTATGAGTATTTCTAATATCTATGTATCTAATATTTTGTATGTTTTGATTTTTTTTTTAATATTCGAACAAATTTAATACAAGTTGCAAATTTTGTTTACTAAAGATTATAATGCACTTTCTTAAAGGTAAATTTAGTAGTAAACTATGTGAAGGGTGTTAAATATTTATATAAAATGTGTGATTTAGGGAGCCACTCAAAAATGTAAAGTGGAAGCCTGGGCTTCACGGGCCTATTCGGTAATCAGGCCCTGCTCTAACCCAGTTCTCCAATTGCTCAGTGGATAAAGACGTTCGGCTGGTAATCAGAGGATTGCTAGTTCGAGCCCGTGCGATGGACTCAGAAAAAGAAAAATTAGTGATCTTGCGATCGGAGGATTGTCAGTTTCTCTACAATACTAGAGTCGTCCAGAACATCCAACAAATTATACTGGCGTGTATATGGGATAGGTGCACGATAAATTTAATCGGGCTGCAATGTGTATATTTATGGCATCATTTAGTGCCTTTTGTTACTTTTATTTTATAATATAATTTATTTATATGTTTAATTGGCTTAAAAATTTAATCTTAAAAGTCAAAATTCTCGCCATCAGACAATTACTTTCCGGTCGCCAAAGTAAACTGTTTAACAGAGGTCTAATAAAAGTTGAAATTATACGTAAATAATAAGCTCCACAGAATAAAAAGTGTCATCTGAAAGACGACAATTTACCTTTATCTGATGCAGGAAATTTAATTTCACTGGGACAATTATTAATGAAAATAGAAGCATTTCAAATAATCAATGATCAAGACAGTGAAGTGTAATTACCCTAATGTCCATACAATATAACTTTTTACAAAGAATATTACATTTTACTAACGAACATTGTCTAAGTCATATACAATGGGGTTTTTAAATAGTTATATTAGAGAGATGATTAAAGATATATGAATTAGTGATACTCATATATTTTCTATTAACTGAAATTTTCATAAAATCTAAATAATTTACAAGAAAAAAATTCCTATATGATCAAAAGTAATATTGATAGTACAAAAATAATTTAAATTAATCTTTTAAACTGGGACAGTAACTTTAATGAAATGTAAAGAAGTTTTAAAGATACAATTGCAAATTTTTTAATTTTCCATATTTATTGTTTTACATATTTGGTGTATTTTTCACTCGATCCCCATACTTCTGGTGCAGGATATTTTTTAGCGTTAAGAAAAAGTTTCTTCACTACAGCAGCTGGTAGGTCTATATGGCATTTATCGCTTAAACGCACAAGGTATAATAACACATCACTCAATTCCTGTCCCAAATGCTCCTTTTCCTCCTCAGTCCAATCTGAAAATAGAAATGGAATTAAACTCCACAAAAAACAAAGTTATTAAAAAACAAAGTTGATGATAATCATGTTGACACTCTGATTAAAATGAGAATGTGATATATGGGTGCTTACAGAATTTGCATAACTCAATTGGTTAACTTATTCAATCACATTTGTTTATTCATACAAGTATCCAGGGGCATTGGCCACACTAAAACCTTTTCTTGTTTGTTGTCTTAAATTGAAAATTTATCGGCATAGTAAATATTGGATAAAAGATAATCACACAATTCCTGATCAAGAGACTAAACAAAGTAAGACTAAACAAATTGTATAGAAATTAAAATCAGGGTCTATGTAGACTGGAATGTGTTATTGACTCGTATGTGGCCAGGTGCATGGTATGGCCTGGCTCCTATTAATTGGCAGTGGGTAACTCCTATTTAAGCTGGTTCCAATGAACGGGTTTGGGTGAATCAACCAATTGGCTTTTCCAGGGACCGCAGCCGAATTTTGAGAAAAAAAAGTAGTAAAAATAGGAATACTAAACACAAAAAATAGGAATTAAAAAAAAAAAAAAAAAGAACGGAAAAGCATCTATATCCATTCTACAAGTCTGTCATTCAAGCAGCACACGATCAATGACAAGATCCTATATTTGAAAGACAATTTAAAGAATTTTACTATACTTAATTTTCATAACTTGATTTTTTTTTAAAGTTAAATGCGATTTTTTTTAAAAAAATCAACCAACACATTGTTGAAATTTTGCATAAGTTGTACGTACATGAATTAAGGAGGTTGCTACTGTCTAAGTAAGGGAAATTAAATTCTGTAATTTTTTCAAGGAAAATTTAGATTTATTAAAGAGTAAAATGTTAATAGAATACCTACTTAAGCATGTTAATCTAAATCATTAAAACTTACAAAAACAGTTGTATAATTTTTTTTTTAACTTTCAAAAAGTCATTTGTTTTTTTAGGGGGAGGTGCAAGAAGGGGGAGTTCTAAATTAAAAAAAAATAATACATAAACATTTAAATAAAATATTAATGCCGAGACGAATTGCAAGCCACGTAAAAAAAACAAGCTTATTTCATATGTTTATTGTTATTACATAAAATAAGTCCCTAAACTTCAATTTCGTGAATAAATTATAGTTTCTAAAAAAATTTAATGCTATTTTGTTAGATAGTGCAAAGCAAATCATGATGAAATAGGAAGTAGTGAAAAATAAGCCTTTATTTATCAGATGCAAACGGATTGAAAAAATTTCAACGGACGTCGCAGCAGATCGCGTTTAGTGATAATCTACAATTTCAAAGTTTTCACAAGAGAAAAGAATTCTTAAAACAGCGCCATTTTGAGATTGCCTTCACCAGATGTAACGAAAGAGTTTTACCAATCAACTTTCGAGTGAATCAACTCCGCGTTTGGTGAAGATTGCAAATATTTCTGCATGTTAAAAATGCTATATTTTTGTGAAATTCATCGTTTTTCAAGGTTGAGCAGCGATCCGCACAAAATAAAAAACGAAGTGACATTTTCCAATGATGAAATCTCCATGACTAAAAAAATCGGACAACATAAATAAGTCCTTTTTTTTCTGATGTGAAATCCTTCTATTCACACCTTTTTTTTTATCCTTGCCATATTGCTTATTTCAGACAAAATAAATTTAAAAAGGCTTAACTTCCGCTCTACAAAAAACCTAATGTTTTCCCAAACAGAAAATTTCTAAGTTCTCAAATTTTTTAGAGTCCATGGGGTAAAAAGTTTCAAATAAAAAAAAAAACTTTAATGAAATATATAAACATTACACCAAAACAGAAACAAATTAGAAAATTATTGTCAGCCAAACAAAAAGTAACAAACTTTTTTCAAAAAACCAATTTTGATTAATTCAAATGACAAGTCCTAAACTTCAATTTCGTAAATTAGATTATATTTTTGAAAAATTTAATGCAATTTTGTTTAGTAGTGCAAATCATATCATGATGAAATAGGAAGTAGTGAAGTATAAGGATTTATTTATCGGATGCAAAAGGATTGTAAGTTTATCAACGGCGATCGCAGCAGATCGCGTTAAGCGAATTTCTTCAATTTCAAAGTTTTTATTAATGAAAAATTCTCATAAGAGTGCATTTGGAAGTCTCATTTGCCAGATGCATCGAAATTTGAGTTTTAACCATCTTAACTTTCAAGTGATATCATCTCCGTTTGACGAAGATCTTTCTCCCTTTTTCTAGATTGAGTATCGATTCTTACCAAACGAACTGAGATTTTTCAGTGACGAAGTGTCTTATGATAACGAAATACTATTGACTAAAAAAACGGACAAAAAGGATCAAAAGTCCACTCTTTTCTGATGCGAAGTCCCTCCATTCGTCTTTCTCTTCTCGAGTCCTTGCCGATTTACACTTGCGTATAACGATCAAAAGGGCGCCATACGTACCTTATATTTCTACAAATATTATTTAAAAACCAGGAATTCTGAGTTAGGATTTGGGAAATTAGCACCCCTGAAAGAAACATGTGAGCTTTCTCAGAACTCTCATTACAAACAGGTTTCCGAGGTGCATTCGAACACCACCTTTTTGCGCTTTCGGTTTTTCCTTTTTCTGTGGATATAATGTCTTCAAAAAAATTCTCATGGATCTCAGAGTCACGACCCATTACAAAGACATACCGAAATTTTAATGCAAATATGCATCAATCCCAGCGATGATAAAATTAAAGTCTGAAAAAACAGAATTCCGCGGAATTATGTTTATGTCCGCGCTTCCGTGGACTGAAAAAACAGAATTCCGCGCTTCCGTGGAATTGTACCATGTTTGATATTTACACAAGTGTGTAGCGATCAAAAGCGCGGCATTCGTAGCATATAATTCTGTAAATATTTGAAATTTTAGAAAATGTGTTTAAAATTGAAATTTTGGCGAAATTGTTAGTTTAAAAAAATCTAGATTTCCGCATTCTAAAACTTTTAAAACACAGGGAATTTCAGGTACCGAATTTTTTAAAAAAAATCAGTATTCCGGGTTGAACCCGGAAAAGTACCACCCCTCACGCTCGAGAGATAAGAAACTAACTGTTCAGTGCCTGTGTGCGCGCATCAAGTTCAGCCTTGGTAATGGCGAAAAAGTTCGCAGTTGTTTCCTTTGTATACGTAGCTTCATAAAAAAAAAATTCCGTTCATCGGAGAAACCCGAATCTGCGCGCCACTTTATAACTTCGGTGAGAAATGTCTAAAAAACAGGAAAAAAAGGAACAGTTTAAAAAAAATAGGAAAATAGGAGCTCTGCGGTCCCTGCTTTTCTAAACCCTGTAAACAAAGTCACACCACAACTGCAATTTAACTTTTGCCGAAATATAAGTGCATACTGAATCTTCCTTAACCATTGATATATTTTGTGTGGGTCTTTATAGTGGTTGAAGCCAAAACTAATTAAAAATTGAATAGCTGAGAGGATGAACATTTACATGACAATTCAGTGGCGACTCGCCCACTACAGCAAGTAGAGCGACTCGCCCACTACAGCAAGCCGGGTTGCACCTAATTTTATTATATTTTAAACTAAAATTATATATTTTACAAATTTTCTTAAATGAAGATTAGAATTAAAAATGAAGATGAAATTTCAACTCTAAGTAAAAAAAATCTCCGATAAATAGCAAACGTGTTTCCGTAATGCACAAATTCAGGAGAAGAAAAACCTCCATTCAATCAAAATTGCAGCCAAAAAGCGAAGTTCGCAATCGGCTGCATCGTTGCCATGGAAACCTTACGTAGTATGACTTCCCCAACACGCTAAAATGGAGGATGTGACAACACAAACGTAGCACAAAAGGATTTTTTCAAATTAGCTGTACTAGGGATTTCGATTAAATGATTGGTTCATTGCTGAAGCGGCGAGGCCGGGTGGAGGAAAACGATAATTTCGAAGAATCTCTCCAAACGGAAATAGTTTTCGATAAGTTTGCACATGTGTTGTTGTTTCTTTACTTAAATTAATATTAAAATTGTCCGATTTGCAAGTTTGATAGGAGGATTGATTTAATTTTCAAAAAATAAATAAGTGTTTCCTATTATCGTATTTTTACATGTTATCTTTCATAAAAGTTGAAAGGAAACTTTGATTTGAGTAATAAATTTTAACTTACGGGGGGGGGGGTGTCATGTTTTCGGCTGCACTAACATTTTTGAGCACGGGCCGCCACTGTAACATTTCAGTGAATTGCAGAAAAACAGATTCTAAGTTCGTAAGATAAAGTGTACATAACATCTTTTTCCACTGACTGCCTTATTGGAAGACTTAGCAGAATAAATGAATGTTCAATACTTACAACAGACCATAACATGTTCCTTCGCCAGGAATTTTCCATTTTGTCAAAAATGCCACTTAACATGTTCATTCACTTAGCTCTTCAATTATGAAAAGTTTACAGAACAAGCTTTAATTTCTTTATGATTTTTTGTATTGAGGTTAGAATAGTCATGTTTTCGGCTGCACTAACATTTTTGAGCACGGGCCGCCACTGTAACATTTCAGTGAATTGCAGAAAAACAGATTCTAAGTTCGTAAGATAAAGTGTACATAACATCTTTTTCCACTGACTGCCTTATTGGAAGACTTAGCAGAATAAATGAATGTTCAATACTTACAACAGACCATAACATGTTCCTTCGCCAGGAATTCTCCATTTTGTCAAAAATGCCACTTAACATGTTCATTCACTTAGCTCTTCAATTATGAAAAGTTTACAGAACAAGCTTTAATTTCTTTATGATTTTTTGTATTGAGGTTAGAATAGTCATGTTTTCGGCTGCACTAAAATTTTTTAGCATGGGCCGCCACTGTGACAATTCAGTGAATTGGAGAAAAACAGATTCTAAGTTCGTAAGATAAAGTGAACATAACATCTTTTTTCACTGACTGCCTTATTGGAAGACTTAGCAGAATAAATGAATGTTCAATACTTACAACAGACCATAACATGTTCCTTCGCCAGGAATTCTCCATTTTGTCAAAAATGCCACTTAACATGTTCATTCACTCAGCTCTTCAATTATGAAAAGTTTACAGAACAAGCTTTAATTTCTTTATGATTTTTTTTATTGAGGTTAGAATAGTCGAATTACTATGCATATTTAGTAATAACTGTAGAAAGAACTAGATAAAAATAATAATGAAACAGATATGTTATAAATTTTAACTAAAAATATCAGTTATTAGAAACATTGCTTACCGGGTAAACCTTCCTTTACTTCTCCTTTCCATTGACTAAAACACAAGGTGTATTTATTAGATAATGTAATTTGTGTATATATTACAAATCCATAATAATAATAATAAAAAAGTGTCTGTCTGTGGATCGCAAAACCTCTACTTCCTCTATGTATAAAAGGTTAGAAATTTACATAAGTACTGTTCATCCTCAAGATGTGTACCTGAGGCTCGGATTGTAAAATTTCATTTAATTTTTTAAATGATTTTTAGTCATTATTGCATAAAGAAAAATCTTATAATATTTTCCTCAAGATTCTAGAATACGCCTTTTGTAGCTTAAGGCGATAAAGTCTTTATAACCTGTTTTTAAAAACACTGCATGCATTATCAACAAAAAACATAAACATTACAGTTACTTTAGTGAAATATTTTTCACTATAAATAATTTATCAGTTTATTTCAAGAAAGCTGACTATTGAAAATTCACTTTCAGTTCTCAGAAAAGAAATCATTATCATGGAGTAGTTAAAAAAACAAAAACATGCACAGTTGAAAAGAAAGGTTATTTATAAAGAGCCAGTTCATTACTTCATAGTATTGATTTTGATTTATGGTAATAAGAAATTTGTTATGTAGTGTTTTCTTTTCTTATAACTCAGTTATTAGCTCTTTGAAACCCTCTCATAAGAAGTGAATTTGGGAACAACTTGGTTATTCTAGGTGTCCAGAGGGAAAACAATTTGAAATTCAATAATATTTCCCTACAAAGTTTTTTTTAGTGTGATAGAAACAATAGCGATTCACACAAGTTAAACATAATAACAGGAACATTGTTTATACAATATTTAGCATTACATATTGTTTTACAAGTTTCCAAAATAAACAATTTTCTAATTCTTAAGAACATTTGAAATTTTTTAATTAATTTATCAATTTTAAGATTTTTTTCTTACTTTTTACCTTTCCTCTAGCTTATTAAATGTCAGGTTTATTTTTTAATAAGGGCATTAAGGCATATAGTACATTATAAAAAATTGAGTGTCCCTCATCAGAAAAACCCACTGCCTGTTATACTGAAGTCCCATGTATTATAGGCTAACTACAAAGGTATATTTTAAGATTTTTCAAATATTTTTAAAGACGTTTCTTTATGCAATATTTCTGAAAAATATTCCCAGAGAATAAAAGAGCCCAGTGCAGTTGCTAACAGTATTTAATAAGTTTTGGCAAGTTTGGCAGAAAAAAACAATTGTTTTAGCAATGTCTAAGATAAATTAAAATTTTACTAGGAATTTTGCAATTATTAAACGTCCTTTATTAAAATTGCTTGAGTGGACAGATAATGAGCTATGGACAGGAAAGTTCTAGAAACATCAGCATGTCAGTGCAATTTCTTCGTTCTAGAAAATATTTTTTTTTCATTTTAAGTACACATTGCAAACTAAC
The DNA here is from genome assembly GCA_963932185.1 of Troglohyphantes excavatus. Taxonomy (NCBI): domain Eukaryota; kingdom Metazoa; phylum Arthropoda; class Arachnida; order Araneae; family Linyphiidae; genus Troglohyphantes; species Troglohyphantes excavatus. The sequence goes on along the minus strand of OZ010666.1, from coordinate 15,934,380 downwards.
CAGCTTTTTTCACCCTTTTTGATTGCAATTCGCCAATATTTTAGTATAAACAGCCAACCAACGCTGTTACATAGGCAGAAATCAACTTAAAAATAATTTTGCTTATTAATTTCCCAGATTTTTTAAAAATTTCCCCAAATCCCTGATATTTCCCTGTTCTATGGACACCCTGTTATTTTACAGAAAAGTAAGATTTCAAAAATATAATTTTAAAAGGCTCTTACAACAACTCGGCAAGTTCTCCAACTTCGCCAACTAGTGCTAGTAGGAGATTTCTGGGTTGATGGTACTGGTCCCAATTCCTTTCTTTGACAAAGTTTGATAGTAATTCCCGGCTGAAATGAAGATATATTCACTAACAGTTAATGACATTACCGATTGATAAATTAAGTAATATTGACACATAACTGTTTCAGACATTTTATTATGAGTTACAGTGTAGGCAATCATTTACATTCTTAAGCCAACCCATGAGTCTTGTACAGTTCCGTCACACAAAATATTTTTTGAGGGGGCTGAGACAAGAAATTTCCCAACTTAATGATTCAAAATTCACAACTTAATGATTCAAAATTCTCAATTCCCAACTATTCGAAATTTAGGATTTAATGGCGTCTCGTGTCAGCTTAGGTGCTTTCCTCGTTATCTAACCATGATTAAAAAATACGGCATTGTTCCAGTGTCTTTCCTTTGAGATCGTCCCTAACAGGTATCAATAGCCCAATATGCAGCTCCAGTGTTATGTCAATTAATCAAACTTAAAGATTGAAATTCACAACTCAAGAGCGCTAAAAATTCCCAGTTCCAACTAATCAACATGTTTTATAGATGAGGTAATATTAAGCCGTTCTATCAAAAATATTGATCTGTTTGTTGTAAGTGCAAGGATGTGTTCTGTTTGAGGTCTAATTTATGATTAATCATAAAAGTTGGGCAATTTTTAATCTTCCCTTGCTTTCATTTGCTAATAATATTAATTTTTTTGAGGGATAAATTTTCCCAACTCAGGGATTTTTAAAACTCGAAATTTTCTACTTTTAAGGTTTTTTTCAGACATTTTAATATGAGTTACTGTGCAAGCAATCATTTACATTCTTAAGACAACCCATGAGTCTTGGATAATATCCCGCTCTTACTGATTTTAATAATTGGCAGTGATGATCTTAATTTCAATTTGCCTTAAAAAGGTTTAGACTACATCAAATCAAAGCATTGTTTTGGGGTATTTCTTTATTTTAAGGTCTACTGGTGGTAAATATGATATGATAAATATAATATAGTAATATAGAAATGTAATGGTTATTTACATTTGTACCCATACATTTTTTCTTTATCAATTCATACTATTCATGTCTAGATATCAAGTAATTAATTATATAACATAGAGGTTATAGACCTGTAATTGAGAGGTTATAGACATAGAGGTCATAGACTGTAAATGAGATTACAATGAACAAAGTTTGTTTAAATTCAGTGAGCAGTCAAACTGATTCTTCACAAAATCTGCTAAACTGGGGAAAACGAAGCAGGTTTTTGATTGGCGACAAAACCATTTTTTTTGTTTTAGAAATTATAAAATGAAAAGTGACTGTTCCATGTCTTTTAGCCCAAAATTAATGTGTATACAATTCCTTCACATTTAAATTTTACAAGAATTATTAGACAACAAAGCAATGATACTTTAAAAAAGTCAGTCAATTATTGAGACATATTATATAAAAAAATTAATATGAACTAAAGATATTACTTACATCTCTTCTAGTGTAGGATTAGCACTGAAACCAATCCTAGAATTGACTTCTGCTTCAGAAACAACAGTTTCACTTTTGTTGTTAGTATGTGGAATTTCAACTGTATTGCTAATTTGTGCCATATTGGATTAAAACAGTGAATTGTAAAATATCTATAAAATAAAATAACCATTTTCATAAATCACCGAAGTTAAATGGTTCAGGAAGCGTTATGTAAAACACAAGAGAGACATTTTTTGAAACAATAAACTTGTGGGTCTGGAGTAAAACTAATGTTACTGTTTCATCAAAAATATTTTTTTCCCTAATTTTCTTTATATTTATTTAGAAGGCATCTATCTCATCATTTATTGGGAAGGCAAAAATAGTTACACAAAACAAAAGCAATTACAAGAGTAATAATAAGAAACTTACCAAAATTTTTTATTGTTATTTAAAATTAAAGACGTTTTAAAAGAAATCTAATCTTAATTTTATAAAATAAAAATATAGTTCAAGCTTTGTAATAAATCAGGGAGAAAGTGTAAGCACTTTAGCGAATTTTAAAAACATGCGGAAACATGAGAAAGTTTATTCACCTCAGTTCACTTTGATCGATTAGATTTAAAGTACTTACTTGTTTGGAACATGGCAGTTTACCAATCACTCAAAAAATATTTTTATTACGAATTTTAGAAAATAAAGGCAATTTCATATTAGAAAAAGCATGTGTATGCTGCAGCTTAAAATTTTTTTTAATAACAGCTGAAAAGAATTTGAAATTCAGAAATAATAAACCGCGAATTTTTTTTTATTTGGCGAAAGAAAGTTCTAACTGTAACCGGAAAAATAAAGATTTGTTTATTTGGGGACCGTGCTGTCAAAATGGAAGATTTTGAATTTTTTAAATACGCATTTCAACATTATAATTTATTAAAATTCTTTTTTTGCACATTACCTCCTCATAATGCATTCGAGAAAATTTGAAATATCACTGTGAAAATTTACCAAGAAATATGACTGATTATTCTGCTAGTTTCGAGCAGTTTGGTAGATTGGAACGTTGTTTAAAAGACACAATCTGTGTATTTGTATCCAGGTCCACAGACAAGAAAATCGGACTACAAAATATTGAAAATTGCGGCTGGTGGTTGCCTTACAAAGAAGTGGATTCATCTTCCAAGACATGGGGCACCGTTGCTGAAGAAATTTTAAAGGTAATTTATATTGTCCAAACCGGAAGTTCATTGGTGGTTGCATATTATATAACTTATTAATTTTTTTAAAAATATTTTAATTAAAAAAACTATATTTCTCAAAATTATGGTAAATTCTGAGTGTACGGCGCCCCCTTGGCATGATTCTGAAACTTGGCGGCAAGGCGAAAATTGACGTTTTTTTATATCGCCAAGTCAAAATGGTGGACAATGCTTGTTGGTCAAATCAACGACATAATTTATATGGCAAAAAAAAGGTTCTGTTGTGATTTACAATCATAGGCGGGTAGTTTTTGGCGACTTTTCAGGCAATTCTCTTCTCAATATGGGAATGGGACAATTATTTACATATATGAAACGAATTTGCAGGAATTGTTTAGAAGATTATGTGACTTTTGAGCATAGGAATTTCCTTGATTGGTTTAAAGAGTGACAATGCTCCAGTTGTAATTTGTTCTAAATGTTCTTTGATAACCATGCGCCATTGTGCGGTGCTAAAAACGACTGCTCGGAGGGAATGAGTAGCCCCAAACGACTGCCCGAAGGATTGCCTGTAAGCACCCTGATCGACTGCCCGGAGCGGGTCGTGGATGCAATCCTGAGTAGTCGGAGGCCAAAGGCCGGAGACCACAATTGCCCGGGACCATAAATTGACGTCAGGAGTCTGATATTAGCGTGCGGTAAGCCTGTGCACTTAAGAGCGTTGTCGAAATGCCCCAAACGACTGCCCGAAGTATTGCCTGTAAGCACTATGATCGATTGCCCGGTGGGGGTGCCAGCTGTTTTTTTAAAGTAATGTGCCATTGCTGGTATAATCTAATCGATATTTAAAACCTGGATGTTATTTAAGTTGCGTCCGGTGACAGCTCAGGTGATGTCCTTGCGATCTAACCATGGTTTAAAAATACGAGGCATTCTCTTTGAGATAGGCACCAAACCGTCACCAACAGCCCAAATGTTCAGCTCTACTACGAAGTTAATTAATGAAAGAAAACCTTCGCGATAAATTCTAAACTGTCGCACTTAGCCCATTGTAGAACTGAAGTGCGACATTATTTCATCCTATCTTGCAGACCTAATAGAAATTAATTTTGAACCATCTCTGATAGCCTTTTGCGCAGTAGACGTCATGTGACCGTGGTTCCAAAATACGACGCAACGCTTCAGTTGTTTACTGTAGTTGTGTATTTAGCACTTAAGATCAGAAAAGAAGGAGGCATGCGCTCCGCATCGATTAATTTGGCGACCACTTAAAAACACAGCCAAATCCGCTATCGCTCGTAACCCTTTACCAAAGGTTCAACAAAATCAACATATTTTCTATGGCAAAACATTTGCATGTAATGATTCTAATATTAGTTAAGGCGTGTCGTTTCCTGCAGGTAAGTGCTATAGCATACCTAGCCGAGGAGAGAAACCAATTTTACGACTGTATCTATTGGCGTTCAAAAGTTGAGGAGGAGACAAATGACTTTAGTGACTCTGTATAAAGTTGCTATCTTTTTCTTTCTAGACAATTGCAAGCCTTGGAAAGATAATTGGGATTCTTCATGTTTGTCGTATTCAATACCATGTTTCAGTTCCTGCAGTGATGCGAGTGGTGTTCCTTGCTGAAGTTGATCAAGTTTTGGAAGTAAGTTTTAAGTAACTCAGAGTTATCATGCATTTGGAAAATAAGAAAAACATAGAAAAGCCAGAGAAAAAAAATGTAATAAATCAGAGAAATTGTACAATAGATATTTCAAAGTTTTTGTAATACACTGGGAATCAGTTTAAACAAATTCGTTGAACAGGCTTCATAATATTTATCTTCTGATTGAAATACTTTTCTATTATTTACAACAATATAGACAGAAAAAAATCCAATTTATTGTTTTGGTGGTTTTCATTCTTTTTTCAGTTGGTTAAAACAGGTGTTTCATGGTGCCAGGTTTCATTGTATGTATACAAATAGCTTTTAATTGCATGCAACCTGGAAATTTTTTGTAAGTCGCATGAAAAGTAAAATTGATTTTGCGTTAACATTAAATGACTATCATGAACATTATTTTAAACACATTTTATTATCATAGTTTACTGTTTAAGCTGGGTTAAAAAAAATGTTAGCAACTTATCTAAAATTCCAAAACATTTTTGGGTTTTTTAAAAAGTGCACTGCAACTATCGCTCGACGACAATCAACTGAGTGACTAAAAAATCACTTGGCAACTGCTGCCGATTATTAATTGCATTTGACTTGGCTGCCACATTTCGGCTCTTCTTTTTTGCTTCTCTGTTTTAAAATAATTTTTTAATTTAAAGTGTTAAGAGTACTTCTGAAAACCTTCTCTACTGATATAATTAAAAAAAATATTACAAAATAAAAAGTATTTTTTGGAAATATAAATTAAATTTGCCTGCAGTGAACACGAACCTACAGATTTGAAATTTTGCTTATCTGATAGAGGGTTAAGCAATTTGAAAAATACCTTTATTTTATCTGATTAAATATGATTTTTATTTTGTTTTATATAAAATTGACAAATGACATATTTGCTGTAAAATTAGGTTAAGCAAGTATCAGAATAACTTTTTTTTTCGGTCAAACCCTCAAAAATTAATTTGTCCAAATAACTTGGGTTGTGTTGAACATTTTGTTACATCACATTGCAAATTTTATACGAAAATCAAGCCTAGGTACAAAATAGTTAGAGTAATGAGTTCTCAATCACAGGGTTCTGGATTCAAATATTGACACTTAGAATGAAACTAGTTCGTGATGGAAGGGTTGCCAGTTGTCCTTGCTGCCTTCAATAAACATCATTGTGTACAGAGACTATGCATGTTAAATCTGCCATGGCCCGAAAGTCCATCTATTTTTGTCGGGTGCATGTGGTGCAACTTCGTTGTTGTCTTGTCAAACCAACCATTATTTTTAAATTTAAAGTTAAAAATAAATCTTCGAAGATTTCAAAATGTCACCCCTAAAATCCTATTCTAAATCTAATTTCTTATTTGCATTCAATCTGACACACTTTAAATGACAATTCTACATTTTGTAATTTTTATATTTTTTCCCATGTAAAAGCATGTCTTTCAGTTAGTATCTTTCTATCCCACAGAATTCCTACAACACCAACTGGTTTTCGTTGGAGGACCTTCAAGAAATGCCAAAGAGTGAATTGCGAGGCATGGAGCCTCTATCACTGAACAAATTGCTGAAATTCCCTGCTGCAGGTTATTCGGAACTTTCTGTCAATAATTCATACATCAGCCATATACAAGAATCTGATAAAGTTCCTAAGTCAAGTTATGAAAGTCTAATAGATTCTACCGGCTTTGGATTGGAAGGTAAGAATAACATTCATTGACTGATAATTGAAAATATAACTATACCAAAGAAATGGATTTAATATGAATAAAGTTTTAGATAAAATATTTTATTCTTTTGACTCTAGAGTTGTTTATTTTATGTATTTTTTAGAGAGATTATTTATTGTATTTTTTATTGGTATTTGCTTTTGTTTAAAAGTATTGTAATATACTTACAATGCATTGCATACTCAGAGAAATAAATTTTTCGAGCGATCTGTTATTCAACTTAACCATTTATGTAATGTTTTTTATTTTTACTTGTATATTTACAAATGTATCTATATATTTTTTATAAACTATTTAGATAGATACATTAGCTGTAAGTAACATTAGCAAGAAATATATAGATTATAAAAGTGTAGATATTATAGTTACATTGTGCAATGGATGATTTAACATTTTCCTTTAAATATTTTTGGAAGTGTAAACAACAAAGTAAAGTTTTTTATTTTAAGTTTGTGTGTATTATAATATAATAAATAATCTTTACCTTACTTGCTATTCTTTTTGAAAAATTTAATGAAGTTTTAACTTAAAATTGTTTTTTCTTACAGGACAAAAACTAGTATATCATGATTTCATGTGCCATACATATCCATGTCAAACGATGAACATTCGCATGTTTCAAACGTATATAAAGTCCTTCAATTGGTGGAGTGAAGAGGAACTGAACAGGATACTGACACAATTATTTAGGTATGCCTTATATACTATTTTTACTTACTATTGCTTAATAGCAAATATAAGTAAAAAAATAATATTTGTAGATCAAAAGTTCAATGTTGATGTAGAGACTTCATCTTCACTGTTTCTTTGTGTTTTTAGGTCCTATAAATAAAATAGCTTTAAAAGATTTTTATCCCACAGAATATAAGGGTGGGGAAGGAGCTAAACTTCGAAATTTAAGCAGGGACAATCGATTGTTTTATTTTTTATGGGTATTTGTGTATCCTTAAGAATTAGTAGTTTTAGAGAAAACAGATCACAGAGTTGAATTAGATGATTGTGGGCATCCGATAGCAAGTTCCCTGACTACATTTTACCTGTACATTTTCTCTCTTGTCATCCACCCATGGTTGTTTGTTGTGGCTATATACTCTTTAGGCCTTGATGAGTGGGTCCCCCTGCATCATGCCTAGTCCACTGAACCGTCACCATTTTTGGACTAGTAAACTAACAATTTTATTGGGATAATGACCTCCAGAATTTGGGACTCAGTAATTCTGGATTTGGGACTCAGCAATTCTGGATTTGGGACTTGTCTACTGTACATTGCATAATTAATTAAGATAGTTAAGTTTTAGAAATTGATAGTTACGTTTCCACTCCATATGACTTCTTAGGATTCCGAGGATATTGGTTATTTTTAAATAAACCATGCCACTTGCACAGAGTTCAGTATACTGTAAATTAGTTTTGATTGGGATAATTTTTCCCAACGCATTTTAGTAGGGAAATGTATTTGGACAATTGTATAAGTGCACATCTTTAACGGAATTCAAATTAATGCGTATTCACAGACTGCTTTCATTTGATTAGAGTATAACAAAAAAAAATCCACTTGACATGATACTCTATTTACATATTTCATACCAAAAAGCTGTTTCCTGATTTGAATAAATCCTTTCACTCAAGGTAAAACATTTTAGTTTCTTACTACCGCAAGCGACACAGAGCATTAAAGGAAAAACCAAGAGCCACTTAAATCTTTGAACATCTTTGTAGCAATGTGTAATGAATTAGGTTTGTTTGAATTCGGGACCTTTTGTTCCATAGCCAAATACTCTACCACTAGACCAAAACGATCGCCAAGGTTGTGTAGTTGTTTCTGCTGTTTAAAGTGACCACTTTGTCATTTTCTCTGTATGAAAGAAATCTACAATCAATTTATTTTGTTGGTTCCTGCTTTAATCTGAACTTTGGGCATCCAGATCAATATGAAAACTAATAAATGCACATTGATTTAATATGAAGTGCTTTCATGAATGTTTTCCTTTGTTGATTCAGGGCATTTGATTCAAATTCTACTGGATACCTAACGTACAAGGATTTTCTAATGGGTCTTGCAGTCATGAACCACAGTACGCCCCACGGCGGCGCGCCGGCTGAAGTACGGTGCAGATATATCTTCCGCTACTACGACGCTAACAATGATGGGATTCTGGAAAGTTCGGAGTTCAGGTTCAGTTACTTTATTTTTTTATTGTAGAGTTTCAGTTATTTTGAATCAAATATATGTCTTTCAATATTTGTTTTAATAATTGTGTATTCATATAGTTATTCTGTTCAATTTTTAATTGTAAAATCCCACATAAAGTCATTTGGCAATCAGAAAGTATTGTTTCTAGTAATTTGAATTTAGTATCGTTACAAAATGTTATGTTTCTATTATAAATTTATTCAATTTTCACTTTTGGTATTGGCCAACATTCATAATAGACATTGATTGAGTTCACCTAAAATTTTTATAATTATTTTTTGAAAATCGCTATTAAATTATACATTAAACGAGTAACCCAGATAACTAAGAAGTTATACCCAAAAATTCGTAAAATATTTGATTTGATTAGATACTTTATCACTTAGCTTTACAGTTTTGTTTGCAATGAAAGAAAAGAGAACCATTATTAACTTATAATTTAAAAAAAGATTAAAAAAACTTCCACAGCATTGGAACTAGTTATATTGCCTGATGGGTTTTCATAATTTTTGCAAGTTAGTTAAAAGTAGTTTAACATGTTTGGCATCTGGGCTACTCAAATACGATCATGCCTAAATCTTATTTAAAAATTAAAAACATTGGAAGATATATCTTAGGATTCACAATGTCCTCAAAAGCTACTTAACTTTGCTTGGTTCTTAATTAAGGTTCCTTAAAGTCGTTAATTTTAAATAATATAGTATTTTTTTCTTTAATTTTTTCATTTTAAAATGTGATGCAAATGAAAATAAAGATATTGGAAATTAAAAATATCTCTTGAAATCACCAAGAATTTGGCAATCACAAAACTTTCAATTTTCTCTCTTGCTGGTGATGATTCAACAATAAATGCAAGGGGGGATTCATATATTATGGGGAATATACCTAAAAACAATTATTCAGAATTTATTAGATTTAACCTTTTAAACTTGGATGATTCCACTTACGAGGGCATATTCAGAATGTAATCTGAGGTATATTGAGCTTTTATTCGATATTTTTTATTGTATATTCAGTTTAGCAGTAAATCGACAATTTTTTTTATTAATAATAAGAAATAAAAAAAATAATCTTGAGGTTTTGGAATTTTTTATTTCGGAAGTGTATTGCATAATATATTCAAAATAGGCTATTTGACAATTTCAGTTCTGTCTGCTCCAAAATTCTTTAAGTGTAACAAAAGTTGTATACTATATAAGTAATCCAATCAATTGTGTGAGGCAAATGGCTGTGTTGGCTGCCTTGTGGTGCAAATCCAGCAATAGAGTTACGAGATAAGAGTGTCTAAAGCTTGCAATTTACCTTGGCTATAATGGCAAGTGAAATGACATTCAACTCATTATTGGGCAACCTATTTAAGATATTTTTTTTACTTGCACACTTGGTAGACAACCCGTCCAAATGAAACTATGAAAACATTTTTGGGTGTTATTGAAAATCGACCAAAATTGGCTTGCAGATTTCTGGAACTAAAGTTTTCAAATATGTACTAGGTTAATCCCTTATGCCTTATAATTTAATTAATATATTCATTTCCATTAACTTTCACATGTTATGTTGAGTAGTGGATGTTTATTGAAACATTTAAATTTATAAACTGTATTCCTTTTTACAAGGTCTATGATTTCTGATATAAACTCTGTAAAAGATATTCGAATGGATGAGTTGGCTCTAGATAATGCAGTTGCAGAGCATTGCAAGTAAGAAAAATTTGCCAAATATATGTTTTATGTCATTTATTAATTGTTTGTATTTGGTAAAATAATGTGATTATCATTAGAAAATTAGGATTTCAATTATTTATTATTATGAAATTCCTAGCGATTCCTTGCTGTTCCATGTGCTTTAAAAAGTAACAATTTAATTCCTTAATTTCAAACATATTAAATAAAATAACAGTATCAACCTGTAAAGTTCATATAGTCTGCCTCTGATTAATGGGCAGATAGGTTACATTGTATCAACTGAAAAAATATTATCGTAAAAATTAATAACATATTAGCCTGATAATCGTGATCCTTTTCAACCAAAATTAATGTGATACATTTTGAAAGGATTTCTAATTTAACTGGCAAAAGCAGTTAAGAAGATCTATATTTAATGTAGTTTTGTAGATCAAGTATTGTTTTAAAGTTTTTACCATATTACTATTACTTTAAAAACCATATTACTTGCATTATATAATTAATCATTCACATTAATTTTAAACGTTTGCACTCTGTTCTCTCCACTCATGCGATGATATAACAACCCGTTATTTTAGTTCTCTGTTACAAAATACAAAATAATATATACAAAAAAAAAAAAAAAAAAAACACAGTTAAAATATACAAACACAGCATGATCATGCGTTTAAAAAACATTGATTTTTTAAAAAAAACTTATTCCAAAACAGTTTAAGATTTTTTTTTCCTTCTACGAGCATAAAAATTCTGGGAAAAAGAACAGAAAGAGTATTTCTGTTCTTTTATTATAGCGGAAAAAAGGCAAATTTCAAAGATGTTCTTCGAGTGCAAAGAGTTAATCTTTTGTGCAGACTCGTGAATAGTTTTGTCCTGAATGCTTTTTTAGTAAATTAGAAGCAGTGTTATGTCACTGCAACACTTTAACAATTTATCACTGAACTTTAACAGTGGGGGATATTGTATTAAAATGTTCATATTTATTTTTATGTGTTCAGAACATTCCAGCTTCAAGGGAAGGCAAAGCTCATTTTGACCAATTTTCTGCAAACAGTGGGACAGCTGAAATTCCGAGGAACATCGAGTTTGCTGCGGTCACCAGAACCTGTGATTTATTCCATTCTAAACAAGAAGTATCTACATTTTCCTTTTAATATTTGTGAATTTACTTAGAATGAAATAGATTATTTTTAGAAGCATTTTATTGTAACCTATTATTTAAATTGCGTTGATGTTCCAGAAAATTAATCAACATCTCTACAAAGCCAGAGAATTCGACTTCAAACAAAAGAGCACGTGAGAACTCTCCAGGTAAACCTTTTCCCAATATATTTCTTTTTTTTATGTTCATTTTTGGAAAAAATACAATTGTAATTGGGGAAATTATGACAGAATTGAAAATTTAATGTTTATAAATTTTAATTTCTTGAAACATTTCAATAATTAACTAATTTGTAAAGGTAAATTGCCTTTTCTGTAGCTTCTCTCTCTCTTATTTTCACCTACGGTTTCATCTTTGTTCAGTCAAAGGTTCCCTGTGGCATTTGATTCAAAGCCTTTACCAATTCCGATGGGTGCACTCTAGCTGACACTATACTTTATATGGTTGTGTTATTGTGGAAGAATTAATAATAAGGAGGAAATGATAATATTAATCATTATTTAATTTAAGAATTTACATGGCACAGATCAAATAGTTTTAAATTTTAGACTAACTGAAAACAAACACCTGAAACGCAAAACAATTAATAAAAGGACGAGAAATTTAGAAGAATAGAACTGTGTTTATTAACAACAAAGACTAAAATTACAACCAAAAGTTATTAACAATTACCAGTAGTGAAAAGGTAAACAAATAAAAATTATGTCAACCCTACTGGTAAAGAAACACAAAAAGGCAGTAATTAAAATATGTCATTAAAGTGTGTTATGAGTGCATTAAAATGTATTATTATGGATGCAGTAAAATATGTGATGTTTACCCAAGTGCATTTTGAATATATTTTGTAATAATATTTTGAATATATTTTGTAATAACATTTTGAATATATTCTGTAATAACATTTTGAATATATTTTGTAATAACATTTTGAATAATTCCGTCTTTGCTAATGTTATTTATTTAAAGTGCATATTAATGTTTACATTGCTTTGCTGTTTGTTGTTTAGAAGATGTCTTGGAGAAATTGAATGGGGCCTTGTTTGAGAAAAAGTATGAATTGGCTACACATTCTGTTAAAGTCAGAAGATCTGGAGCATTAGTTGGCATTAATTCCCTGTGGGATATGGAAGGTAGGTTGAATTTGCAATTTAATAATGTTTTTAGGATAAATACCTTTATAGTTTTTTAAAACATTTTCGCCTGTTTCTTATACAATATACATAGTTTATACAATATACATAGTTAAATTTTTTGTTTAGGAACCGCGGCTGTTAGTAAAAGTGTTAAGTTCTCTTCAAAGTTGAGAATTGAAAGAGTTTCTTCAGTGGATTCCTTTAGCTTGGTAAATTCTATTTTTCCATTTTTTTTTTTTTTTAATTTATGTTTCACTTAAAATTGTATTCCTTATGAAATCAAGCTTGATATAAATTTAAACCTTATTTTGAAATTTTTTTTTGTTTGATGGAAACTCTAAGACTATATGAAATTAATTATTATATTAAGTATTGAAAGTGTGATGAACCAAAATATTTAATATAATACAAAACCTTTTTCATAAAACACAGGAAATAATTGTGTTAAACTTTTATGGCATTTTGTTAATTTTGGAATCTTCAAAAGCAAAATGCAAAACACCTGTCCCAATACGTTTAAGAACAATTTGGCTTAGCTGCTAAGTGTTGCAAGTCCAAAAACAGAGTTTCGAGATTTTAAATATTGCCTTGGTTATAATGTAAAGAGATTGTCATTCAATTTATTATTGAACAATATCTATTGAACTAGAAGCCACACCAATTGGGCAAATAATGATGGATCTACTGCATAAATGAAAATGGTGTCGATTCATTTTCTGATTTTTCTGATTTACCCTTGGCAAACAGCTCTGCCAATTGAGTCTAAGTTAGAAAAATAATGAGTTTGAAGTTTACAAATTTTGTATTTAAATAGTGATTTGTGTTGTTTTTTATTGTTTATTCATTATAAATTCTGGAAATTGCAGACCTAAGTAGTCAAGCATTTATAATTGTTTTAAGTTGTGCATATGTTATTTTAGATTCAGTACCCAACCAAGCATTCATATCATACTCCAAGATTTTCGAGTCCAATTATTAGGGTAGCTGTGTACTGGCAACTAGGGATGAACCGGATAGTGGTTTTGCCGGATACCGGATATCGGATATCCGGCGCACATTACAAATCGGATATCCGAACTGGATTTTGCCGGATATCCGGCAGTTTATTTTTTATGAAAATAAATTCTCATACACACTAGAAAAAACGGAAATCGGTCAAAAATTGAAAAATATTTTTTTATTCTGTAATATTTCCCAATTCCTTATCTTTAAAGTGATACCAAAATTGAATAAACATTCAAAAAACTTTTTTTATTTACAAAGGGTTAGTCTAGGGTGCTGCTAGCAATGGTCGTATGTTTTGTACATTTTACACTTAATTTCTGAATAATTGTAATTTTACCATATGCCCTTTCATTCCAAACATAAAAACTCAAGTTTGCTTAAACTTTTGAGAAATTTATTTTTTAATTCAACTTTATATTAGTTGTGAGATGTGATGACCCTCCACCATAACGATTCGTTAAAAATATAATTTTAAAGTTAAAAATTTGAAAAAAGTTTTTTTTTTAAAGTCTCTATTGGTTAAAGGGAGAATCTGCACACTGTGAATACATTGGTAAATTTTCAGGAAAATACTTAAAGCAAGAACAAAAAAAATTGATCGCCACAAAAAAAATCTTCGATGTTTTATTCATCCGGATATCCGGCATGGAAAATCGGATATCCGGCACTTTACTTCCGGATATCGGATAGTTACCGGATAGTTAAAAAGCAGCCGGATACCGGATAGTTACCGGATATCCGTTTCATCCCTACTGGCAACTATCGTCCATACAACTAAACTATTTAGTTGCATGCAACTAGAAAACTCAAATTGTATCCTCTCACTTATCAACTTTTAATTGCACAAAATAACCTTTCGAGTGCTCAGCTTTGGAAAATAATCTAAAAATTGGACTTTATGAATTGTGGTAAGTTTGACAATTTTTCTACCTTCACTTTAAGGATTGCAAAATCTGAGTCCTGACAGCCCTGAGTTGCATGCAATTAAATAATCAATCTTTCACAATTGGCGTGTGATTTTTTTTAGTTGCTCAATTGATTAAAAGTTGCAATGCAACTGTTGCTTGTGTGCAGCTATCAATGTATAAAATCAATTAAACTCATCACTTTTAATGACGCATTCCTTTCCACAGCAATCCCAGGCCAATGAGATGCTGAAGGGATTGTCCTATTTCGAGCACACCATCAAGAGGGAGCCCCAGTCCAACCGGACCCCCAAAGAGGCCTTCAGCTGGGGCAACACGGACAGGGATGCGCTGGCTCGCTGCCTGCTCGGCATATGCAGGTCCGCCCATGACATCATCAACAAGGAGGACAGGCTGCTTCACTTGTGCTCGCCGACTTATGTGCTAGGTAACATGAATGTGGTTTTGATTTTTTTAAGACAGTGTTTCATTTTTACTGTAAGGTATGGGTCATTCCATGTCAAATCAACACAAGAAATTTCATTGTTTCCCCTCACCATCCGATTTTTATGAAATTTAGTGAACTTGTTATACCTACTAAGAATGTAAAAAATGCAAAATTTTAACCTCCTAGGCTTATAAGTTTTTTAGTTATTTGCATTTCAAAATGGCCAATTTTTGAAAAAATTTTTAGTGTGTGATCCTGTTGTCATCCCACTCTGAAAATTGGTATACATGTAGTTCAGAGGTTGTAGTATTCAGAGAAAAAATATAGTGAAAATTGAGAAATTGGATTTTTTGGGAATTCAAGGTCAAAGGTCAAATAATATGACCTTGAGATGTTTTTCACCAAACTGTCATGTGTTTCACATTATTTGAAAAGTCATTTAAAGAGCTTTAAAACGATACCAATGTTATTTCTATGTGTTAATTAGAACAGGAGTTATTGTAATTTAAATGCAGCCATCGGTGGCAGATTTTATGTTTTTAGCCATTTTGAAATGCAAATAACTAAAAAACTAATAGACTTAGGAGGTTAAAATTTTGCATTTTTTATATTCTTAGTAGGTATAACAAGTTCACCAAATTTCATAAAAATCGGAGATGGTGAGGAAAATGACTGTGTTGATTTGAATGACCCGTATGTGATATGTTAATAGTGGGTTAATCGACATGGGATTTAGAGTGGATACTTTTAGAAAAATATTTATCTCATAAAATGCTTTTAGTTAAAGAATTTTAGTATCAAAGTAATAATTTTTCAAACATTAGTTAGTTATATACAAAAACATTTTATTTGTACTTATTATAAGATCAAACTTATCAAGAGTTTATTGAAACATTTCCATATATTTCGTATAATTTTTGTATGTTTTTTATTTTTTAAGGAGTTATTATATACATTTCAAATTACATTCTTAGTAATATGGTACTACAGATTGAAATGAAAGTATTGGTGTTTGAAATTCATTTGATTTTTATTTCTGCAATTTTTTTAGTCTCTTATGTTCACATGCCATCAACAAAATACTTTTTATAATTTAGTGAAGTATATAAGTCAATGTCGGCATTATAAAATATTATGGGTTCTCAACTTCCTTCCTCAATAGATATTGATGGCAGCATAATTTCTCAAGTGTAAACTTTTTTTACAGAAATTAAAACTATTTTCTCAGAATAGTAATTTCATGAACTTTAGTTGGATTTGACAAAGTTTTTTTTTTAGATACCTTTATTTTAATTGTGTTCAGATTATTATTTCCAAATGCTATTTTTTAAATATCATTTATGAATTCAGTTTCATTAATACACTACACTAATTTATAACCATAATATTACCACATCTAACATAATTCTATTGCACTTGTACAACTGAAAATAACCTAACAATTTGCAGGAGATATTCATGGCAATTTCTCTGACCTCGTCTGCTTTGAGAAAACCCTGTGGCGCATGGGCACTCTTCTCACTCCTGCGAGTTTTCTGTTCCTTGGCGATTATGTTGATCGAGGACAGCATGGAGTGGAAGTAAATACTTTGGTGTCTTGTTCTTTTATTTTTGTTAATACAGTTAACACAGTACAGTTAATACAAATTATGATAATACAGTAAATTTTCCTTTCAACATCCTCATAATATAGCAATCCTTTCCTCATAATAACCTTTCATAGAATATATATTATTTCAGCAGTATAGATCCCTTTTGTGGGTCTCGCACTCAACGGATCTTAACATATTAGGTAGGGACTGTTATTCTAACCTATGTAAACTGGTTGTGAATAATACAGTCTCCTTATTTTGGGTTCCTGGACACTCGGGCATTCCGGGTAATGAAATGGCAGATGAATTGGCCAGACTAGGCTCTTGTTCCCCCTTCATTGGTCCTGAGCCAGCATTAGGTATCTCTAATGAAGTTATCAGAGGTACTGTCTTCTCTATTTTTAGGAATTTACAGTACGAGGACTGGCGCAGCGCATCAGACCAGAGACAAGCTAGAGAACTAAATAGTGGATGTCCTAGCTCTTGTCATAAGGAGCTGTTAAAGCTCCATCGCTCTGGTATTCGTAGGGCAATTGGATTACTAACTGGGCATTGTACTCTCAGAAGGCATCTAACTATTATGAGGGTTAAGGACGACCCTTTGTGTAGGGGATGTAGGAATAATGATGAAACCGTTGTACATATTCTCCGTGAATGTGACTTCTTCTCCGCCCAGAGGTTTGAGCACTTGGGACGTCACCTACTTGAGCCTTGGGAGCTCCAGGATATTCCTGTTAGATCATTGCTGAATTTTGCTTCAGCCACGGATCTCTTTTCTTAAGCGATCAAAGATTTATTCCAGGGGAAAGTACAATAGACCTCTGGTCGCAGTGCTTGCTCCAATTTGGAGCCCCCATCCTTAAGTCATAAGTCATAACATATTAGGTATAAAAAAAGGAATTTCCCGGAGCGCAGTGACAAATCTTACTATTGTCTCATGAATATTAATGCTTTTTTAAAAATGCATTTACCTGTAATTAGTTTCCAAGCAGTTTTTAAACAAGCCATTGCTAGTGCTGCCATCTAGTAGAATTCTTTGAGTGGAGTGCCATCTATGAGTAGTTACAACGAATGTGTGGGGAGAAAAGGAGGGCTGTTCATGGGATAATTATTGCACGGGAATGCTAGTAATATTTGTTTCTGCATAAAAATTGTCTCATTTAAGATCATTTTTGTGTTTAGTCTCTTGGCAATATCTTTGTTGATTGATTCACTAAATTGTTTAATCCGCAGATTCAATCTAACAGTTTTGATATGTTTACTAAATACTATTTTATTACTAAATAGTAATACTATTTTTGTTAATATTTTATGTAAATTATATTGATTCTTTGTTATTTGTTTTTTTATTCATATAAATAAACTCATTAAACCATGTCATGTCTTAATGAAAATAACAAACAAACTTACATTTTAAACTTTGTAAAATAAATTAATGTAATTATGCTATAAAACTATAATAATTCTTTGCTGATTCTGAAGAAAATAGATTTTCTAATATATGTTTTGTTTAAATTATTTTGTTATTTTTGTTTTGATTTCCTTAAATAAGTGTATTGTTCAATAATGTTGTGGTTTGTTTAGTTTAAGCAATGTCATAGTTATTGCAGAATTAAACATGGTTAAATTGTTTTGGAGAGAAAAAATTACTAAATTCAGCCCAATCGTAAGCAACTAAAAAGAATCATTTTGACGAAACGAATTTCAACAGAAATGGTAACAAAAACGGTTAATGTCCCTTACATCATGATTTTATAGTTAAGATACTTAAAATCATTTGAAACACTATAACATTTTATCTTTAAAACAACTTCTTAATTTTTTTTACATTAATATACTGTTAAAAGATAAGTAATATAAAGCTAATTATCCAGTTTAAATACACAAGAAAGTCCAGTAGTTTATTTTTCCAATAATAAATAAAGAATAAGTACTACAGCATGTTTAATTAGAGAAATCAGATAAGTAATTCAAACCGGAAGCAACTTGTATTTTTAAAGTGAAAAAGATAGTCTTAAAATAATTCTGTTATTGAGTTGTTTCACTGCTGTACTGAAGAAGGGATTTCATAGCATTGTAGTGTAAAATGAATATTTAAGTTTTTCTGACTTGCTAAAAGTCATCATCTGTTACTAAAACAATTTTTTTAAATATATTTTTATAGGTTATTGCTTATCTTTTTTCACAAAAAATTTTGGCCCCTGAAAAGTTTTTCCTTTTGCGAGGGAACCATGAGGTACGAGAAATACAACAGATGTTTACATTTCACAGGTATTTATTCAGATAACTTTTAATAATCTAAAAAGAAATTTCTGAAAAATACCATAATTTTTCAGAATGACATTAATAAAATTGTCTTATTAACATTAGTTAAAGTCTAATGATAATTTTAATATTTGTATGTCTTTTACAGCTATTTAGACCAATAAATTATTTTTAAGTTGATGCCAGATTTTCTATTATATATTCTTTTATTAAATAATAAAGCTACAGGCATCAGAATAATATATTTTAAATTGCTGTAGAATTCTGCCTGTAGAATTTTAGTTCGATATATCTTACTATTTTACAAAGTTAGTTTTAGAAAATGCCCTCTATTTAATATATATTTCCTCTATTTAACTATAATTACCTAACTTTCATCAAATTATTGAACAATTGCTTTATTCTTGCTTTATTTCAGAGAATGCTTGACTAAATTTGGAGAGAGATATGGAACAGAAATATGGAATGCCATTAATGAATGCTTTGATGTCATGCCGCTAGCTGCAGTTGTTGATGGAATGGTAGGACTATCTTCTATACTTCCACTGACTAAGCTCTTTGTCCTTTTTTATATGTGTGACTTTTCATAAGAGTACTTTCACTTAAATTTTTAGTACTTCCGAATAATATTTTTCTTTTAATATCCTTTTGCTTTAATTTAAAAAAGAATTCCCTTTCCATTGACCCAAAAAAATAACCATCTATGATTCAAAGAAACAATCTACCACTCATGCTACTACCTGTTGAACATTGAAAAGTTTCAGCATTTTCACAAATACTGGCATCTCAACAATTTTTCTTGCAACGCTAGTTTTAACTCGAAACCTTTTGTGTGATAACTGGTTACTCTAACCATCTCACTAAAAGGATAGCCAAGATAAGGGTATTATATCAGCTGTTTTCCATTATCCCTATCTGTTCTCCAACGAAATTTTAATACCATATCTGTACTTTTGTAGGTATTTTGTGCACATGGTGGGATCCCACCCCCCTGGTTCCAAGGAGGTTTGATCAGTGTCATAAATGACATTCCCAAGCCACTTCCAAATCCAGAGGTTGACAGCCCTCTGGCATGGGAACTAATGTG
The DNA here is from genome assembly GCA_963932185.1 of Troglohyphantes excavatus. Taxonomy (NCBI): domain Eukaryota; kingdom Metazoa; phylum Arthropoda; class Arachnida; order Araneae; family Linyphiidae; genus Troglohyphantes; species Troglohyphantes excavatus. The sequence continues at coordinate 15,914,600 of OZ010666.1, read as the reverse complement.
GAATGATCCCATTAAGTAAGGCTTCTTGAAACTCAAAGCTTAGGGTTAACATTTTCAATGTTGTATTTTTATTCACAGTAATTTCTTTATTGCTATCAATGAATTTTGATGCAATCAATTTTATTTTATTGGGTAATCAAAGTCTTTCTAGTGCGGAATTTATGCTTTTGTTATATAAAACATTTAAATTTGAGTTAACTGGAAGTTTCAATTAAGTGTTCATTTCACGTTATGTATGAACTTTATTTGTGATGGCATATTAACTATTATTAATTTTTTTTTTAAAGAGTAACTTAGGTTTAGTTTAGTAAGTAGATGTACCTGTTTTGTATTTACTTGGTATATTTTATTATATCTTGGTATTTTTAGTAGAAAATTGCAACCTTTCATACCTTATATAAATGTAACGTACTGTACTGATTACTTCCGAATCATCTTTAATTATATACTTTAATTGTAAAGAAGGGTTGCTCAGCTGGAATGAAAAGGGTGTTTTTGTTTTTCGTGCTCGTTTTCCTCTCTGGGAGAGCGGATGTCGGGGATCTTGTCCCCTCTTTGGGGGCAAGGTGGGGGAGTTTGAGTTGTGGTGCGGCATCGCTTTCAAGACGGCGGCTAGTTTTCTGCTGTTTTGGATTTGTTTTTTCGGCGGTCGCGGAACCTCGTGACTCTTGGTCCCCTCCTTGAGTTGGCTATTGGAGCGAAGGGAGATTTGAATTTAAAACGACCCAATGAAAGACGAGTCCGGGGAAGCAATTTTTGAAGAGGACTGAGACAAATCAAGAGTGGAGAGGGAGGTCGGAACTCGGCGGCGGCCTAACAACAAGCTCACGGGTATGATTCCCATGTATCTGGGACATTGATAGGATCAGGACTCAATACCTGGTCATCAGATCAATCCGGGCCTTAACCAAGACTGCTCCCACTCTCCCTGAATTCATCCGGCCATCCATCTCCAGCACTGGGCATCTGGAATCCGCATAACTCTCCCCAGTGCCTCATCTAGCATCCGGCCATCCTCCGGGTACTCCGAAATTCCCCTACATACTGGGCCTCAGACCTGATACTCCCCAGTGCCTCATCCGTTATCCGGCCATCTTCCGTACGCCCTACAGTTCCCTCTACGCACTGGGCCTCTAAGTGCACGTCTGATTCTCCCCAGTGCCTCATCCAGTGTCCGGCCATCCTCCGGACGCTCCAAAGTTCCCTCTACACACGTGCACATCTGATTTTCCCCAGTGCCTCATCCAGTATCCGGCCATCCTCCGGACACTCCAAGGTTTTCTTTCGTACAAACTGGAACTCTGCACGCAGACCTGTCACTTCCCCATTGCTCCCTCTGGCACCCGGACTCCTCCCGGACACTCTGGCTCACTCTCCCCATGGCTCCTTCCTGCATTGATTTCCCAACATCCAGTCTAGGCAGCTAAGTTGATTCATCATATTTGTTTAACTTCATTTTCCCATATTAAATACGTTTTCCCATTTTATTTTAGTTTAATTATGTCCCTTTTCATAACCAACTGAGCATCCCTTTTAAACTTCATTTTACTTTTGTCCCCTTCTATTATTTTTAATCATCCTTGGTTGTAATAATATTGTGAGAATTTAATTAAATTTGTTATTTCTTTAATTGGAGTTCTGATTATTTTTTACCATACCAATCAATTCTCTATATCGATCATTTTGGCCCTCTCACTTATCCCGTTCCTGGTGTCTACCACAACATCTGGTAGAAGTTACTGTTTTAAACCCAAAACAAGCAGTACAGTACCTGCATGCTCTCTTTGCAAATTTTAGTTTCAAATAATTTCAGTAGAATGAGATCTACTTTTAAAAATATTAACTTTTATCTTACTGGGCATTTTGTAGTGTATCATCCAGTACTAACCCTAAATAAATCTCAATTTTTGTTTTGGGAAAATACAACCAATTCTAAATTTCTTAAATATTTATATTTAAAGATGCAATGAAATCTTGAACCATGTGATCTGATGCTAATATTCAGTAATCCTTATAATGACTCCTCAATATGATGATGAACACAATGACCTTCCTAGTAACAACTGCTCCTGAAAAGCCTAATTGATTAATTTTTTTTTGTATTACAACCTTGTGTTGCAATGAGCAAGTCATATTTTGTAGAAACTAGCAGCCAATGTTGGCGAATAGTTTTGGCGCTGCTCAACAGCTTTGGTGTCCAAACAGGCAAAACAAGAAATGGGACAATAGAAGAAGGATCTTTGTGTTGTGATGTTAATTTCGATTTCCGTAACGCTTTGTGAATATCCTCATAATAATTCTTCTTATAATTAATGAAAATGCTCAAACAGAGATGAAGGACTAGAACTCTCTCATTATAAGAATTAAATGCCACACTCAGGATTAATTTAGAAAAGATATTCTTTATATTGGTTCAATGCAGGTTTATTTTATTGAGGGTTCACTGTATTTGAGAGCTGACAATTGGTGTCTTATGCCAGCTAAAGTTTTATAATGTATTCTGTTTTTATATCTGAAAGTTAATTTGTCATCATGGCTCCTTAACTCTGTACCCAAATGCCTGCATTGCTGGTGTTAAATATCAATGAGCTTTGTAACTGAATTGCACACTTTACATTCTTCATTTGAAATTTGTTTCAATTTAATTGGGTAAAAATTATTAGTAAACACAAAATATTTTTTGGCAGGCATATAATAATATATCATTTAAGTATTCAATATGCAACATAACAATTTAATAGTACTATACCTTTGTTTAGAAATATTCTTATCATATTGTTCTGTGGCAAAGTACCATTAGTTTTGTGAAAAAAAAAAACTCTCTTTTGTTTATGTATTACAGCTCTGAGAGTCTAAGTACACCATTAGATGAGGGCCTAGAGAACAACACAGGTTTCTTGCACAATGTCAAAAGAGGCACGGCTCATGTCTTCACAGCAGATGCCTTGGAGCATTTCTTGACTTCTAATGGACTGTCTCATGTCATCCGCGCACATGAAGTTCAACAAGCAGGTTTTAAGGTAGTTTCTATGACATTTATTTTTGTCCATTTTTACTTTTTAGTTACCTTAATGAAAATATTATAGGGTATTTTGATGTTCGGTTTTTTAATTGAAATGTCTTTTAACCCTCTGACGCTTAAGGCCGCATGTATACATCCGGGGATCTCCAGTTTATCTAGCAATGCACGCAATTTTTAAATTCATAAAACTACATCATTTCGCAATTTTTTTTTTTTTAATTTAAAGTTTTGGGATACAACTTACAAGTCATAAATTTACAATAAATTTAAAATATATATATATATATATATATATATATATATATATATTTTAAATTTATTGTAAAATTTATAAGAAATGAAAGCAACTTTAAAATTCAAAAAATTGTGTCGGGGTTAGTGGGTTAAAGTAATTTACATGAGGTCTTAGGCTAGAAACACATATTACAATTTTAGGGAGATCCATAACTTTGTGGCAAATAGCAAAGATTGACATAAATTTGATATTGGAAATTATGTGCCTGTGTGTAAAATCATGAAATAAAGCTAAGCATGTACAAGGTGTGGATGAGGAACTGTGGTGATTAACAGAAAAACTTGTTTATCTTCCTTTTGTTGGAGAAGTTTTCATTGGCAACCAATTTCATATTTGCTATAAACTACCAAAATGTTTCATGTAAAACGTTTCTTCCCAAACAGCCACATGTGATCTACTTTATAGGAAATATATTATAGAAATAAAAATATTATAGCATCCAAATTTCAATGTTAGGTTTCTGACGTTTCTACTGGTTTTAAAATTGCCCAAGTCATTTTTTTTTCATTGGCTTGTTTGTATTTAATGACAGCTTTCTAGTTGTCTGTATAATGCAGAAAAATTGAAAGTAGCAATTGATATTCTGTACAATTGTTATTTACTTTTGAAACTGTTTAGCTTCTATCAATGTTATTTGACAACCTGTCTCTTGTTCTGTTTCCTATTGTACTTTCGATCTAATTGTATTGTGATTAACAGCAGACATCAGCTGCTCATACTGACTCTTAATGTTGGTGGAACATTTATTTCTAAGAACAACCTTCTGCAATGGTCAGTGGATATTTGGCTTGGATTAGGATAAGATTTCGCAAACTTTTGATGACTGGGAATACATAGCAAAATTTTGAATAGTATCCAATATGTGTATAAATTACAAGGGGATATGCAGCTGGTTTGGTTTTAGAATTTCAACTTAAATTGAAAAACTAGATAATTTGATATTTTTGCTTTCATGTAAAAATGATTTCTATAGCTTAAATGCTTATGTAAAATAAAGGTTTGATAACAAAATTTGTTTTTTTATCCTCCAATAATATTGCAGGTTACAAATTAACCCTTGTTAGTGTGTGAGAGTCATAATCTCTTAATTATTTTCATTCCAGATTTATAATAAATTTAATTAAACATAGCATTAATATTAAGGTTACATGTAGTGAATTGAAATGATTTTTGTAAAACTATATGATCCACTATACTAATACTAAACACTTGGCAAATATTGCCTCTCTAACATAATATTGTTTTGAAGATACTTTAGCAGCAGTATAGCATTTGTAATAATGATTTATTTTATAACTGTAACAATGTTTTTTTTTTGCAAATATTTTATTTCAGGTTCAATTAAACGGAAAACTACTGACCGTCTTCTCTTCCTCAAAGTATTGCGGCGGATCCAACGAGGCGGCCTGCATATTGGCCGACCGTTTGAAGTTGCGAATGATACGACTGGATACTTCATGATCAACTTCTACTTATGAAATGAATGTTTTTAACATCATGATATATTTTAAAAATTCAAAAACATTTCATGAAATTTTATTACTAAACCCAATGAGCTTATATTGTGTAGGCAATTTTAGATTTTTATCACAGAATGTTTTTTTTATCTATGTTCTACACTATTGATCGATATAGAAAGATTGATATATGTTTCATTTCTTAAGACATATCATGTTGCAAGTATTGTTATCAGTTTTAATGTATTAAAAAAATTATGAATGATGTTTGTGTTGTTGTTATATCCATTTTCATATTCGTAGGCACATTGCTTATTTTTAAATACAGAGCAATTTATATATAAATATTATGGTAATTTATTCATAATCTCTATGAAGTGATCATCTTGGAAACTTTTGTTTTAGAATATATTTATTTTGTGAATTTATACTATTACATTTATATATTAACTACATCATTGTAAATATTTATTATTTGCATTTGTAAATTGGTTTTCTTATTTATAAACATATTTTTTTTTAATTTCAAAGATATTATTACAGGATGATTACAATAGAATATCACAACCTGGAAAACATATATCTCTACAATCAAATGACTTAGAGCACCATTCTATTTATCATTGTAAATAGGGAAGTTTAATTTGTTTGGTAAGAGACGTCTCTAGGAGCTTTCTTCATTGCATTAGGGGAGTATTGTACATTGATTTTGTTAATTTTGTGAAAAGAATGCTTTTGGTAAAGGCTTATTTCTGATCATAGCTACCTACAAGAAGATGCCTTCCGATTTCGACCCAAAAGATGGTAACACTTAAGCTTCAGCTACTGGCTACTAGGGGGCTTGCATACGAATCCGGTGTTCTCCATCGATGTGATTTAGTGTGCTGTCATTAAATTGTATGTATTTTTTACACTAAAACTCTAAATGGTGCATTGTGTTGTACTTATGTGCAAATCTAATACCAAGGATAAAGCAACCAGCTTTTATCAATTTCAATGTAATGACGAGAGACTTGATTTTGGATTAAAAACATATCCAGAGAAGGTAAGCAGTTTCGATTTATGATACGGAAATTTTCTCTCGATATTTTACAACTGTATTTCATGTAAAGAATGTTCAACTAGTTCGTAACATTAATTACTATTTGTTGCTACACATTATTAATTGGCATTTTATTTTTGATTTATGCTATCGGAAATTTGGTTTCTGTTTTGTTTTAAAAGTAAAAGTCTTTTAATACATTATCCGACAATACAACTACAGATATAAAAAAATGTTTTTTTAAATAGATCAATTGAAAGTCTTGACGAAATCCAAACCTCGATGGTCTGAAATGGTTGTCAGACGTACTTTGTGGCAAAGTAGATCATCTAGTGTATATTGGTACATAAAAGAACTAGGTATGCTAAAATTTCTTAGCGAATCACTCTAAAAATCTTTAAAAAAATTATGCTATGGTACCTGTCAAAATGGCTAAGTACATAAATGCAACCAAGACTTCATTCTGAAGCAAAAATACTAAAAGGGTCCGAGCTTCTGAGCTTACTAACAATTGATGAAATGTCTCTACAGCCTTCATTAATTTATGATAAAAATATAGACTGTTTAGTTGGCAATGTAGATATAAATGGCTTTAAAGAGAAAATTGGTTTGGAGAACAAATTGGCAAACCACTTGCTTTGCTTTGTATTTTCTTCTGTTTACACTTATTTTAGACTTCCAGTTTCTTAGTTTTTTCAATAAATTTAAGTAGAGAAAATTTGTTATCTTTTAACGCTCGAATAGAAAAAACTTGAAAAGACGAGGTTTCCAGTTCTAAGAATAGTGACAGATCATTTAAAAGTGAACACAACAATGTTTCGTAAATTGTGTGGTGGTGCAATTAAACACCAAATTGTCCATCCATTAGATGATAAAATATTTTTATTGTCACATTATTAAAAACATCAGATATCAATTTGTGTTATATAAAAATTGCTTCAAAATTGACAATGAAGTAGTAACATTATATTATCTTAAAATGCAGTATGAAATACAAGTGCAACTTCATTCATAAAAATGAATGTTAAGCGAGCTATAACAGTTACGTTGTCCAGAAGTTACATCTGTTTTAAAGTACTTACATAATAATCAAAACAATTATAAAATTATGTACACGTTGACAATAATCCACAATTATGACTAAACGAAGAAAGATGCAAGCAGAAGCACTTTGTAAACGTTGCAGCATAGTACTAGCGACATCTATCGGACTTTTGAAAAATGTCTGAGCTAAACCTGTTGTTTCATTTGGATTTTCATCAAATTGGAAGTCATCTTGTAGATGGCTATGTTCTGATATATAAATTAAGCTCGTAAGGACATCTCTTACTAAGCAAATGAAACTTCAGTGTGTCCTTTTCACAATATGTTTTATTGCCGATCTAAGTTGTTTGGTACCGGAGATATAGCTTTGATATTTTTTTGTAATCGTCCTGTATTTTTATTATTAACTTCTCTTCCATTTTTTTTATTAAACTAATGTATTAAATAAATTTATTTTATGTGAGCCAAAACTACAGTTTCCACAAACAATAATTTTTCTTGTGGTTGTTTTAAAGCTTCGAAGTCCTTATTTAGACCAGAAATAAATTTATATTATTTATTCGATTACAAAACATGTGATATTGGCGATTTAAAAGTGTATTATAGGAACTTTGGCTTTAAGACAACGGTTTAACTGGTTAAGCAGCTCTTATTGAACAGGAAATTGCATGTCTTCTAAAAGAATTTTAATGTGATCAATATATATATTGTTATTTAATAAAGATCATGAGTATTGTAAAGTAAATCCTATTTCAAAAATGTTAAAAAAAATCAATGGATAATAATGAGCTAAGTTACTGTTGAAATTCTATCTTGTTTTTATAATTGAATAGGTAAGTGGATAAAGGGGGTATGTAACATTTTTAATACGTTATTTGTAGCCTGTTTTTTTATACTGGCAGCAGCACTTGGAAGATTTATTAATAGAGATAGTAGTTCCATGAAGGCGGTATGTGACGACAACCAAATACAAAATGCAAATTTTGTCAAATATCTCAAAAAAACTATTTGTTATATACCTGCTTCCATTTATCCCTGCAATTATTAAATTTATGCATTTCATATTCCACACTTTTATTTTACAAACAAAATAGATTTTCTAATACAAAATTTTTAAATACAATGTCTGGATTCCCACACACCTGAAAAACAGGGGGAAACCTTGAATTGTCAGGGGATTTGAAAATGGCCTAAAAAGTCAGAAAAATGAATATTTTTTTTTAATTTTCTGGAAAAGTCAGGGAAATTTTCTAAAAATATTCGCCATAAGTGTCGGTTGTATTCTTTTTATTGTCATTGATGTAAAATCATTAAAATAAAAATGCCTAATTTTCGATTTTGCTAGGTTATTATTTACAAGCACTTTACTTTTTCAAGATTCATATGTGAAAAAATAATTTAATTCTCGGTCTAGAATTTTTTGAAAATCTTCTTGAAAAGTCAGGGAATTTTGTTCTAAATATTGAGTGGGAACCCTTAAATGTTTTATTATTATTATTATTTACATTACAAGGTTAATGTTAATTCTATTTGAGGTTCCTGTTTTTAACTTGACGAGTTATTGATGTAATCTTTATTTAACATATAGTGGAACATTAAAAAAAAATATTGTTTTCAAAAGGTATTTTACTGGTGAAATACCTTATTTTCTGATAAATAACCTAGAGTGTATAAGTACATTATTAGGTTTTTTTTTTGTGGTTTTTATTACAACCAAACACAGACAAAACGATTTTGTACTTATTTAAGTTCAAAATCAAGTTTGGTTAAATTTTACTTTTAAAATCGTTAATTGGACCTCAAAAGCTTTAGTGTATACTCGTACATGCGATGCAAGACTCGAAGGAGATATAATGTATTTATTTTGAGCATCATGTTAATTGACCCTGTGCAAAGAACAAGTATTTCTGCTAGTAAAAAAATATACTAGCTTAAATATTATAACCTAGAATTTTGAATGTATGTAACATTTATTCAAATGTACTTTCGTGAAAATTTTGTGTCAGTGTTGTTAAATTTATTTAGATATTACTGTTATTTATAAAATTTTTCGATGATAAAGTGTTTGAAGATACTTACTGTATGTATATCATAATTCCGTTGATTTTTAACCTTTTAGCACTATATATTGTTGATAATCTTTTCCTGGACTACTATTTTAAGCTCGGTAAGTTTCAATAAGCCCATTCTAACATTTGTTGAATTTGGGGGCAACAAAATAGCTTTTATGTTAAAAATACACACTCAAACGTTTTTATAACAACTTCTCTTTAAAAGATTGGTGTTGAAACCTTGTTCTGGAGGGATAACAACTTTGGTTTTTACCCACTCTTATCAAAATCGGATTATTAGTTTCTGAGGTTAGTGCGGGCATTGAGACTTGTAATAAGGGGTTAAGTGACAAATATCACTTCCCAAGATAAACAGTATTTTCACTGCCAACAATCTTGAAAAAAAAGGGTCGCTATTCGTTGAGCATCCATTATTTGTCGCCAAGGAAAAAATTAGCACGACACTTTTTCCTGTTCATCGACAGTGAGCGTAATGAATGGTGGTCGATTAACAAAATTGGCTCGTTTTCGCACATTTGGCATTTAGGTTCGCTTAATGAAATCGGATAAGTGAAACATATACTTTTTAATGCTCTGTACCAAAATAAATCAAGCAGAGCCATTTAATTTTGAGGGATGACACAGATGTTCTTAAAGCTATCATCTACATCAAAATTATAATATTTTCAAAAATATTAGTTAACCCTTTCTAATACTTGTTTCTTCAATTAATTATCGTAAACTTCTCTCTCGCACTATACGTTGTCACATTAAATAGTTTAACTTGTTTGTATGCAGAATTTTACAACAATATGTAAACATGTTTTTTTTTTAAAATAAATTTAGGAAACTTGATCGCCATTAAATAAAGTTCAAATGTACAGTAATATTGTTAAATGGTATTCCACCGATTATGAATGCATTTTTTATTTAGTTAGTTTAATCCTTTTTTATATAATAATATTTTATAAAAAAAATAGTTTACTTTTAAATATTTTACAGTTTGTGATTGACACTATCATATTATGTCCTTGAATATTAATTTAACTTACAATTTTTTAATGTAATTTTATATAAAATAATGTATTGTAACAGCATTGTATTTTGTGGTACTGACGTGATTTTAAAAGTATAGATTACTATTGATAAATATTATGTTCGAAGAAAGTGTTATGAACATTGTTCACATTTGTGTACGACTTTAAATCTTTCTATATTTCTTATGAAAATGTAATTAAATGTTACTTAATTTAAAAACACTGTTAAAGATATTTCAGCATAGGATTTTATAGTTTTTCGGGACCTGTCCCGGATCGTAAATCTATTCTTTTGTGGGTGACAACGTTCAGGGAAACTGGTTCTGTGCAGAAAAAAGAAGTAGAGACGCACGTACCATCAGATCACCTGAGAACATACACAGTCACTTCAGACCGTTATGTGAACATGCTCGAAGAGTTTTTTTTGCCAAGACTTGATAAAATGGACTTTGGAGAAGTATGGTTTCAGCAGGACGGAACAACAGCCCATACCCAAGGGCATCCTATGGCTGTGTCGCGAAATAACTTCCCAGGGCGCCTCCTATCACTGATAGGCGATTTGAAGTGGCCGGTGCGTTCTCTCGATTTGGCCCCAAGTGATTTCTTTTTGTGGGGGTAATTAAAATCCCGTGTCTATACTGGCCGCCCACAAACTCTGGAAGATCTGAAAAGAAACATTCAGGTAGAAACGGCCAACGTACCCATCACTGAACTCTAACTGTAACTGCTGGAAGGCTCAAACTTTGTTTCCTCTACGGGCGCGTTGAAACCAATTGAAAGCTGCCATACGGTGCCCCAACATTTTTAAAAAAATGATTTAGTGGTGTTTTTTATTACCAAAGCATTGTAGAAGTATTAAATATATATAAATATTATATTTTCTTCTTATAGAATTAATTTTTATATTGCCAAACAGATAGTTTTTGCTCTTGCTTTTTAACTACTTCTACTTTGACTTGCAAGTGACTTCCTATTTTAATAGCAGATTACATTTAAAATGAGTTTAAAAACAAAAGAAAAAAAACTTACCCAAAAATAATATATGTCGGCGTATTTTAACATGAAAAATATACGAAATATTGCGGTATCAAGAAAAGTGTGTCCCATCATGGCGGCCTCCATATCGGCTTCAAGTCAACAAAATGTCTTGCCCTATCCAGAAGTTACAGTTAGAGATCAGTGGTACCCATCTGCTGGAGAGAGTGATGAGAAACAGTAGAATTCGATTCACCCAGTGATAATGGCGGGCGTCACTTACCCGATATGATTTTTAAAATTAAACCACAACTTTAAATGTATAATTTTTGTATAAAAAAATAAATAAAAAGATATCTTTACTACTTATTGTTTTATTGCAATACGAAATAAGGAAGTTAGCTTGCCGCACCCTGTACTAAAGAGCAGTCGGAACCTCTTATAATCGTCAATGTTAAATTGCTCTTTTCCAATGTACCTCTTTCTAGAATGTGTTAATAGACAGGTTCAATTTTTTTCTTTGTAAACTACTGACACTTCTTAATTTACTGAATTTAAAAATATTTTTTTTTAAATAAACAATTTTTTTTAAAAATCTAATTTTAGTATAACGTTGGGTATAAGTAAAGCAAATATTTTTAAAAAAATGCGCATATATAACGTAAAGTTTCTGTAAAAACGTACAGCGAACACAAAAAAAAACCAAAAACACATTTTTAGAAAAAGGGATTTGAACTAGACAAATGTTACCTGTTAACAAGGGTAAATAAATATATTTTAGTACTTTCCAATTGGAGTAAGAACAAAAGCAGTGTGTCATTTTAACGATAGTTAATTGGGGAATAAAAATCACAAAAACAATATTTTGAAGAATTTGTTGTTCCCTCTCAGTTAACATACATCTACTACTAGTATGCGCTGTTCAACGTTCCTGTAATATTTTCAAATTAAAGTCAAATTTTTTTAAAGACTAATCACAATTCAAAAATAAATTTTGGGTATTTCTAAGATTTTTTAAAGGTTCAACTCCAACAATATTCACCACTTTTCAACAGAAACGTTTTTCACCTGAAATCTACGCACATTATTCTTTCCATAAATGTCATTTGCTATGAAGGTTCATTGTCCTTCGCGAAGTACCCACATGATTGCTATTTCATTCGATCATTTTGGATCTTTTTATAAGCGTGAAGAAATCGGCGAACAGTGACTTTTCCTGGACAACAGCACATGTGGGTTCAGGCAGGTGATACGCTTTTACCTGAGGATTTATTTTTGGTTATTACTAGGGATGAAACGAATATCCGGTATCCGGCCTATCCGGCTGCTTTTTAACTATCCGATATCCGGAAGTAAAGTGCCGGATATCCGATTTTCCATGCCGGATATCCGGATGAATAAAACAGCGAAGATTTTTTTTGTGGCGATCAATTTTCTTTGTTCTTGCTTTAAGTATTTTCCTGAAAATTCTACCAATGTATTCACAGTATGCAGATTCTCCCTTTAACCAATAAAGACTTTAAAAAACCCACTTTTTTTTTTAAATTTTTAACTTTAAAATTATATTTTTAACGAATCGTTATGGTGGAGGGTCATCACATCTCACAACTAATATAAAGTTGAATTAAAACATAAACTTCTCAAAAGTTTAAGCAAACTTGAGTTTTCATGTTTGGAATGAAAGGGCATATGGTAAAATTACAATTATTCAGAAATTAAGTGTAAAATGTACAAAACATACGACCATTGCTAGCAGCACCCTAGAATAACTCTTTGTAAATAAAAAAGTTTTTTTTTAATGTTTATTCAATTTTGGTATCACTTTAAAGATAAGGAATTGGGAAATATTACAGAATAAAAAAATATTTTTAAATTTTTGACCGATTTCCGATTTTTCTAGTTTTTATTTTCCTAAAAAATAAACTGCCGGATATCCGGCAAAATCCAGTTCGGATATCCGGCAAAATCCAGTTCGGATATCCGATTTGTAATGTGCGCCGGATATCCGGTATCCGGCAAAACCGCTATCCGGTTCATCCCTAGTTATTACAAATCGAAAATAAGAAGCCTTCAATTCACTACAAAAAAGCCTTAAAGCATCTAAAGTTTATAATAAAGTAAGATACTTAAAAGTTTATAAAAGGGAGCCGTTTCAAAATAGTTTAAAAATTCGTTTTGTATTTTAAACTTTTCGAATAAAGTAAAATGATTGGCAGAAAAGGAATGAAAAAAAATTGATTTTCAATCAACACTAATTTACCTGTAAAAAAATAGTAAATTATAATTGTTTTATAAAAAAATATTAACTCTTTTCCATATGAAACAATTCTTTATTTTTTAAATTCTGAGGTTAATATATATATGTAATGATTATTATTTTTTTTTAGGCAAGACTAGTCGCGTACTAGCAACTATTGTACATGCAACTGAACTAGTTGCATGCAATTGAGAAACTCAAATTTTATCAGCTCACTCAGCAATTATCGAATATGCAACTATCGAACAAAACAGCCTTTCGCTCGCTACTGCGCTAACAACTTTGGCAAATAATCGACAATTTGGAGATTTTGTATGGATTGTAGCCGCACATTTAATTGATTTTCGAAACAGAATAACATTTTTAGAATTTAGATTAAGTTTTAAAATTTTAATTTTATTATCTTTTACATAATAACGATTTTATTTACTTTTATATGAATCTTTAAAGAACATTAACAACCATTTTGTGCTGATTCTGTGTTTTTTTTAAAGAACATAAATACAGAATCTTGTGTTTAGGCAGATGATATTCTAATAAATATTAAAATTCGTCTTTTTTATATTTTACTGAAATTTATTCGATACAAATTAAAAAAAATAAAATATTATTTTAAGAAATAATTTAAATATATTTTTATGCATATAAACTAATATAAAAATCAGCGTCTGTGCCTATTTGTTAGAATTTTATAATTCAATATTTAATAAAGGCATTTGCATAGGGTATTTTTTTAACGGTCGCTAAACCATTAAATTAGTATTAATTGTTAAAATACTTCAAAAACATACCTTGTACGTTAAAAATATTCTACCATGTAACTAATTCACGTTGTAAAAATGTTATTGTCGATATTTATTGAAAGTAATTTATGAAGTCAGCGTATGTAGGCCAGCGTCTGCTCTTTTTATACATTGTGCTTATTTTTGAGTACATCTTTTTCAAAATTGAAACATATATTCGGAGCCAGTGGCGGCGATTGGGTGCTAAAAGTGGGGGGGCAAGATAAAGGGGAAACAAGAAGTCCCCCAAATATGAAGGGGGGGGGGGGGGAGGTGGACTAAAAAAAATGGGCTATTATTTAAGAAAAGAAGTTTTCATACCATAAAGCTGATTTGAGACAAGTTAAAAGCTTTCTTTTTTCGTTATTCTGCCTTAAAAAGGCAAAACACAGCACGATAACTTTCAGAAATCTATATATATAAATGCGAAAAACCCACTCATCACTCATCACTAATTCTCCAACTTCCCGTATACCTATGAAGATGAAATTTGGCAAATTTGTTCCTTATACCTTAAATAGGAAAAGTAAGCTATTTTTGTTCCGATCGAACGGATTTAAGGGGTTGTAAAACCCCTTTTTCGAAACTTCTCCATAGGATTAACATGGAGAACATGTAACAATGCAAAATATAAAATTTAAACAATGGAAATTTTTAATATTATGTAACGTACGAGGAGCATTCTGATTGGCTGATGACTAAATATCGCCAAAATGTCGCCAAATAACTAAAAACTGTCGCCAAATAACTAAAAACTGTCGCCAAATTAATAAACTTCGCCAAATAAATTAAAATTTCACCGAATGAATAAAACATTTCGCCAAATTAATAAAATATCGCCAAATGAACTAAAATATGATCATATATGTAAAAATAATATAAAAACCGGCCCGTCGCACCGGGGGGGATTTAACTGTGAAAAAGAAAACAAAACGAAAAATGCTACGACCAAAAGTGCAAGATCTGGTAGGTAGAAGCCACTCTGTAACGTAATAATTGGTTCATGAATACTTTGGACCCCACGTGGTAGGAAGGTCAGAGGGAGAGTGTATAAATGGTCAATCTGATTGACGCGGCCTACCTTCCTCTACTCCATGTTATGTCATTTATCCACGAAGGCTGATTTTCCATAGAATTATTGGAGTGGAAGTGTATACTGCCTGTCACCAAGGGTGACATTATCCTTCATGCGGTATAAAGATCAGAGGGTAAAATGGGTTAACAAACGACCTGATCGACGTGACTCACTTTCCTATACCATGGTAGGTCATTTATAGCCCATAACACGATTCCCCTGGGAGTAATGTGAACGAAATAGCCTGCAGTTAAGGGCGACATTCCCTTAACGGTCAGCGGCGGAATGGGTTAATAATCGGCTTGATCGATGCGGCCTACCTTTCTTTATATGAAGGTATGCCTATACGAGTAGTTATGTGGCGGAATCGAAAACTGTTGTTATAGACTCTGCCCCCACGTGGTACAAGTGTCAGAGGGGGATTGGGTTTGCGTAAATCTTCTGTAGTAGTGGATAGGGGATTGATAGGATTTTTTTTAAAAAAATTGATTTGAAGTTCAATGAAGTAAAAAATATGATTTATTTTTAATTTAAAAAAGTTAAATATTTAAAAAGTGCGTGGACAAAATCTTAAAAAAGTGCTGGGGAACCATCCCTCCTCGCATATTGATAAGGTTTACCGTACAAAAGAAAATATATGAAAATCTTGAATTTGGCAAATGAACCTTTTAAAATTCTTTTTCGTTTTTTTTTCATCTTATATTTTCACCAATTTGTGAAACTTAACGACAAATGTTGACATAGGTGTCTAATAAAACTTTTTCAGATAATTTTTATTAACATTTATAAGAGTTCTTCCTGTTTAAATCTTTGGGATGTTACTAAAGGTTAAAATATGGATGGTGTGACGGGAGTAATGCATATATATCCACGTTATTGTGTAGACAACTTCATATTAGCAATCTTTCCAGTTCTTGCAGGACCTTGGCAATAAAATTTCGTTTCAAATTAGTACTTTTAATACTGTGGTTTCCCCTCATGGGTCACAAATTAAGAATATTGTTTATTTCGCTGTATATAAATATTGTATCTGTATCAATTTTGTAATTTATTTCCTTCCCGTGCGTAGAACGGGTATGTCAGCTAGTACTATATAAAAGGTCCACAAAAACTAAAGTCCAATTTTCAGGAGTATAAATTGTATGAACTGTTCAAAACACCTTTATATCACTTGGCTATTTTAGCTATAGTCGAAGACAATTTAATTAGACCCTTAAGCGAATGCTACGATGTGTAAAAAGACTGAGCAAAGGCCCTGTGCCCCTGATTGAATAAAAAAAAAATCAACGGCTGATTTAAAAACAAATAAATATCTATCGCAGTAGTCATAAGTCATATACAGTTTGCTCTGTAGACTCCAAAATGGTTGTACAAACGAGAGTCAGAAGTCATATTCGGCGCCTTTTTTCCCTACTGCTTATATGTAAAACTGAGAAAACTTGGGGATGAGTCATTCTGCTAGATTCTGGGTATTTTGTAGATTTAATACGTAGTTACAATAAACAATTTTCTTAATGTTTCGGAAATCAAAGCATTGAGAATTAAAAAAAAAAGCTATTAAATCTTTTCTGCCATCGTCTTTGAGAACATTCGCTGATAAGTAAAGTAAACAAATATACTTTTGTGGATTGTGTTTTAAAAATGTTAAAATCGGAGATTTTCTGACTAAAATAAACTATTTCATAACCAAACTAATTTAATAAGTAATCATAATAAAATTATTATAAACTATTTCTTTCAGAAAAACTATAGAAATTATATGGTTGGTTAAAAAAGTTAATCGCTTTGATTAGACTTTGCAAATGTATGTTTTGTTATGATTTAATTTAACAATTACTGGTACTTTAGAAGCAAAATTTATTAAAATATACTTTTTGATTTAATATTCGAACTCGCAATTTGGCGCTCTTTAAAGCGCCAAGTTCCTTACCGGGAGGTTGCAAGCCTGTTCTCCCATCGTCCAAACGTTTGACGTTTGGAGGCGACTAGTGCACATTAAATCTGTCAATGAGAAGGGTTTGAACCTCCTGAAACCCCCCTCCCTTATTTACGTTCCCATGGTAGTGTGAGGAAGTTGGGGTTCAAATGTTTTCCTTTGTTAGGCAATGCAGTAAAACAAATGACTTGTAATTTAGTTTTAAAAAGTCCAATATAAAAAAGTTGCGGGGGCAACATCCGAAAAAAGTGCGGGGGCAACCGCCCCCCCTTGCCCCCCCGAATCGCCGCCACTGTTCGGAGCCATGACAAGCATCGAATGTAATCAAAAAGGCATACATTTCACTTATTTTTGGTTACCTAGTTTTAACAGTTTGATAGAACCCAAAAAGACCAGTATTTGGAAAGTATTTGCATTAAAACGAAGTTGAAAGAGAAAGATGAAAAAGCATGAAGATGTTCACACTTCAGAAGAAGATGCTTTTAGAATATTGTGTCATATATAATACTTTCATCAATAATATGGAAAACTGATTTCAACACAAAAGCTTGCACCTAGTTCGGTCGGTTAAAGTTTCTTTCGTGGACATCGGCAGCTTAAACTAATGCAAAAATATCCTGCATTGTATATATATAGTTAATAATTCGTTCAAAAATATTGTATATATGGAATTTTTTTAAATTCAAACTCTAACTGCCAAAATAACGATTTTTTAAAAAAAAAAAACATTCCATAGGATTAAATATACATGGAGAACATGTAACAATGCAATATTTCAAGATTATAACAATTGAAAATTTTAATATTATGTAACCTATGAGGAGCAAATGAATAAAAATGTCGCCATATGAACAAAAATATCGCCAAATGAACACAATTTCGCCAAATGAATAAAAATGAAAAAATTATACCTATTTTATAACTTATTTCCTTCCCGTGCCTTGAATGGGTATTTCAGCTAGTACTTTATAATTTGACAATTTAAACGATTTGCAACAAATAGATTATAGTAAGTAATATACTTTCCCATATATACCTTAAGTTTTCTTTTCCTGAGAAGTCGAACTTGTGTGAGTGAAAGTGTTGATTGAAGAATGCGTTACAGACGGACGAAAATCCCACCGACCTGTTCGAATTAAAGACGGTCTGGTGAGAATTTTCCCCCGGATGCTACGCAACGTTTATTCCGAAAATCCAATAACCAAGTCCTCATCTGCTTTGTGTGGAATCTTAACTGAAACAGACAAAACATATTCTATAATGTGTTATTATAAAAAAAAATCAAAATATTACCATCTATAACAATAGTTTAAAAAAATAAATAAAAAAAGAGTATGTCTGTGGGCACGCAAAACATTATCTTCCACTGCTCGGACATGCACTGAAATATTCACCCTCTGAAGCTCGAAATTCGAAAATTACGTTTAGATTTTCGTTTATAACGGTTTTAGAAGCTATTTTTTTTAAATGGCCATTTTAAAAAAGAGTATCTACGGTGTTGTAAAATCATAAGACATTGCCAACAATGAAATACTTTCAAATAAATTAATACATATCTACTGCATCAAAAAATTGAAAGTTGGCGATCAAAAATAGCTATGGCGAACTAAAACTTACCCAAGACTTGCGCTTTAACGGGAAAAGCTAACATTCGGAGATGTCTGAATAATGGACAGTTATGCATGCCTTCGAGAAAATAAAAGATAGGGGGAATAAACCGGAGAACGAATCAATGGGGTAAAAAAAAAATTAAAACGTGTAAAACCGCGGGTAACAGCTAGTTAATTAATAATAGTATGGAGTATTTGTAATTTCAAAGAAAATATTGTTTTCATTTACTTCGACAACCAAAGTAGAGTTTAAAGTGAGGGCTATGATCGGTAAATTATCATTATCTCAATTGCAAACATCTATATCTGTAATTGGCTATAAAATAATTCATCTGCAGTCTTAAAAAACAAATTTAGGGAGTAGTAACATCCGCCAAAAAACAATGCGTTTTAATTGAAGGCGCGAGAATTCTCTTTTAACTCGCCAAATTCGAGGATTACTGAATATAGACAAACTATGCTTTTTATTCGTTAAAGCTAACATTACATTATAATAGTTAAATACCAAAATGCTAAAAAATTTTAAAGTAAAAACAATTCAACTTCACAACAATATTAAGAACCTTATAAATTCTATTAAAAGTTTCGTACATTAAGTCTGATCTCTATTCGATGTATTTTCTTTACTTTTTTAACCAATTTGAAAAGCGGGTCAACCGAAACTTTAAAATAAAACCGCCAAAAACGTTAAATTAAAACCGTCAAAGCGTTCTAAAAGGAGAGAAGCTATCGATTGGACTGTTATGTATTAAAAAAAAATTATGCATGTGTATGCAAGATTTTTGTTCTAATTCAAGATATTTTGAAATTTCTTTTTTTTGTTGGATGGGTATGACTCACTTGGGAACCTTTTGAAAAATATATCCGGTAATCCGGTGTTTTAACTATCTGGAATTCTTAATTAACTGGACCATTCAAAAAGAAATATTGTCCGATTTCGAAAATTCTTTTTTTTTTGTTGGATAGAGAAAAATCCACTTTGGCAAAAACTAAAAATAATCGGTTATCCGACTGTTATATATCCGCAAATATCGATTAATCGGATTTTATTTTAACAGTTTCTCCAATTTCAAAATGTTTTCATTCTTTAATATAAGTTGTATAGCATTGACATTTTAATTACCCAACATTTATTGGCATGAATAGTAATTTTCTTGGTGAATTTCTTGGCGAGTCGGTTTTCCTTTTTTTATATAAAAAAAAAGATTTTTTAATTTTCCCCTTTCTAGTTTTTAGCAGATTTGGCGAAAAATCAGGTGTACCGTAAAATACATTCCAACAAATGAATTTCAACCGAAAAATCCTCCTTTGGGTTTCAC
This sequence comes from Troglohyphantes excavatus, assembly GCA_963932185.1. Classification (NCBI taxonomy): domain Eukaryota; kingdom Metazoa; phylum Arthropoda; class Arachnida; order Araneae; family Linyphiidae; genus Troglohyphantes; species Troglohyphantes excavatus. The sequence goes on along the minus strand of OZ010666.1, from coordinate 15,894,698 downwards.
CTTGAATCAATCAATAAATCAAATGCAAAAAAAACCATAAGTATAAAAATGTAACTAAAAACTAATTTAAACGATACAATTGCTAAGAATTACAATACCTCAGTTTTTTCAACTGGGGTACTCTATTCTCGGTAAAAACCAATTTACAGCGAGTTAGGTTTTAATTTCTGGAAAAAAGTTACGGGTACGAGTAGAAACAAATACATTTCGTTTCATTTCAGAATTTCCATTGAAAAAATAACACCTACTTGCCAGTCAAATAAATTAAAAATAATTTTTAATTCATTTCTTTAGAAAGGAAGGAAAATAATTATCAATGCTAAATGAATTAATATTAAATATTTATACGTAACATTAGCAAACTTTCGACCAATGCAAAGTCAAAAAACATTTAGCTGCATATTTTTAATGAAAATTTACATATAAGAAAGAAATGGGTTTCTTTCACTACTAGTGGACGAAACTGTTTTTCTTTAAGAATTTACCATATAACTAATGAACTTTGTAAGATACAATAAATGCATTTTTATTTCAGATAACTTAATGTAAATTTCATTAGACCTATAAAAATTTAATTAATTATATTTGCTAAATTAATAATTACATATTTTTTTTAGCCAAGATCACCTAACTTAATATTTTTATTGGGTATTTTTAATTATTATTAATAATTAATGATATATATTAATAATAATTAATGATATATATTAATAATAATTAATGATATATATTAATAATAATTAATGATATATATTAATAATAATTAATGATATATATTAATAATAATTAATGATATATATTAATAATAATTAATGATATATATTAATAATAATTAATGATATATATTAATAATAATTAATGATATATATTAATAATAATTAATGATATATATTAATAATAATTAATGATATATATTAATAATAATTAATTATTATTAATTAATTATATAACATTAATAAGTATTATTTATTAATTATATAATATGAATAATAATTGAGTAAATTCTTTTATATATTTAGTTAATATATTTTAATTTTGAGCTTCAGTTTTGTTTATTTTAGTTTCATCCACTGTCTTGGGAAGAAACCACTGATCTTTAACTCTTAACTTCTGGATTGGGCAAAACATTTTATTGACTTGAAGTCAATGTGGCAGAGGCTAAGCTGTGTCTCACTTTCATGCTAATATTTCGTATATTTTTCAAGTTAAAATAAGCCGACATGTATTGCTTTTGGCTGAGTTTTTTTCCATTTTCTTTTGAAACCCATTTTAAATGTAATCTGCTATTAAAATTGAAAGTCATTTTCAAGTCACAAAGTCGGAAGTAGTTAAAAATCAAAAGCAAAAAATATTGGTTTGTCGATATAAAAATTAATTCTATATGAAGAAAATATAATATTTATATACATTAACTATTACTACAATGGTATAATATTAAAAAACACCACTAAATCACTTTTAAAAAATGTTGGGCCACAGTACGACTGCTTCCACATTGTCTTCAACGCGCCTGTAGAGGAAAGAAGTTTCGAGTCTTCCAGAAGTTACAGTTAGAGTTAAGTTGAAGAAACCCAACCTTGATTTTACTGTCAATAAAATATTCCTTTTAGATAATTTTTTTAAGTAAAAGTTAGGGGGGAGCATGAAGACGGCCACGAGTTTCCCATCTCGAACACTGCATTCACAGTGAAACCCCATTTACAGAAACATTAAAAGGCTGCCATACTCATCCATCGCTCATTGGATAAAAAAAATGTTTATGTCATTCATAATTTCTTTCTTCTTTGTTGAAAGCAAGCTAATAAGTATTAGAATTGAAGTGGTTGTAAACCATCAAGAAATTAATTTCAAGTAAGTTTTCGAACTTTTTATACGAAAATATTATGCCAAGCTTATTTTTAGTATTTCTCTCTCTATATATATACAAAATAATTATAATTTCGGTAAAATATCTCATTAAAATTTGTTTTATATAAACAAATAGTCCTTATTGGTTAATAACCATTGGATTTTGAAAAATTTGTTTTTATAAATTGGTAAATACTAGTTGATTTTTAAAATTTATGTTTTTATAATACTCAAGCTAACTAACGATTTTTTAAAAAAAAAAAATTAAGTGAATTGAATATAAACAGAATTTGGACGCAAAATTTTTAAGTACAACTATTTTTAACATTGATAATTAAAGCATTTACTGTTTAAGAATGCATACATTACATTCGAAATGATTAATTAAAAAAATAATTGAAATGTATGTTGATTAGAAAGGTTTATAAAATGTGAGCTTATTAACATAGATAATAATTTTGCTTGGAAAATTGCATCTCTAATCACTGACTATATTACTATTTAAAAAACCTTAAATTATTATTTTATTAGATTACATTTTCAGAAGAGAAATAACAGAAGGGTAATTAATTCTTTTGTAATAAGAATTATACTTCTTTTCTTCTTGATAAGTTTGCTTTTCATAAAAAATTTATAATATATAATACATTACGCAAAATATTAAACTGTTATTGAATTATTGTCGCAACTTTTGGTTTGATATGAAATTAAGCTAACCAAAATTTTAAGATAATAAATCAGTAAGACGTTTAAAAAAAATTATATACCAAAAACGTCTTATATTTAGCTCAAAAATATTTTTAATGTTAGCATGATATGTTAATATCTCTACGCAAAATAAATTTATTTATATTTTTGAAACAGAGATATACGAAATGCAGGAACGAAAACAATGCTGCGATTTGTATTTTCTATTTTCAATTACACTGTTGGAGTAGTTTAACAAAAACAAAATAATGGGTTAATCTGTCTTAATTTTGAAGAAATATTAATCAAATCTTATAATTTAATACAGTATAAAAAAAGTAAACTACGGAAAACGTAGACAACTGTAAGTTATTGAAATTGTGACAATTCAGTTTGACAATATTTATTTCTATATATAGTTGTTCCTTATGATGTATTATTGTCACATCGATATATTAAATCAAAGTGGAATATTTAATAATATTTCAGTTAAATATCCTACGTACATATTTCTATTTTGTCATTTAATAACATAAAAATATTTTTAATCGCAAGAACCGATTGTTACTTTATTTAAAGTTGCAGAATTTATTTTTTTAATTTGGCCATTTTGTTTGCTATCAGGTTAGTTAGAATGAGTCACGTTGATAATGGTTTTTAAAAAGTTCAAACGAATAATTTTTAGAATAATTTATAGATAGTAAAATTATGTATATAACTTGATTTTATAAATAACATTCAACAGCTTTAAAAACATTGTTGTTAAAAAGCTACGATTTATGCCGAAAGCAAAACCTCTAACGATAAAAAATTATTACAAAATACAGCAGTCAAATGATGTGAACAAAGCTAGGCCCCCCACAATTCTCTTGAATTTATAAAACTCTTAATATATTCTCTTACGATATTAACTTCACATTCATATTTTAACAATACATATAAATTCAAAAGAGGACATTTCAACAAAAGAAAATCCATATTTAAAAAAAAACGGAATTCTTTTATAAATAACAATACAAAAAAAATCTTACCATTTTTATCATTTATCCTCGAAGGGTCTTGTAAAAAAAATAATACATTTAGTTATTCATCCTTAAAAACGAAAGAATTCAAATACAAAAAACTTAATCCAATTTGCTTCTATCTGAATGGCAACATTTTCTAGCCAAGTCCATTATCGTCTGCCCTTCCCGAATTGGAACAAACTCCAGCGATTGGAATACGAGTTGAGAAAAAAAACCTCGTGGAGTATGGCTATTTACTGTTGATACTTTGCTCGCTCAATGCGACGCACTCAATGAAGGAAAGATGCACGATGTAAACACTGACATCTCACAGTTGCGTCATCTGGTGGAGTGGCCTCGAAGCTCAACTTCGGAGCGGGAAAATAAACAAAGAACATCGCCACGCAGGCGACGAACTTTTATTGAGGAATGTGGGGATGAGACCCTATCGAAGGAACATCGAAATCCGATGATGATCGGATGAGTTGTTTATGTGTGTGCTGCGTAATTTATATGACTTCGTAGGCGTGATATTTATTGGAGCATCCATTAAAATGAAATAGGGCTTCAGGAAAAGGGAATTAGGTAAAATTTGGAAGATGCAAGTTGAGTAATTGCGTTTATGAAATAAGCATTGATAAATCAAATCAAGTTAGATAAATGGTTAATATGTTACACTGTAACTTTCTCAGAATTAAGTTAAACGTAAACTGAAATTACATACATCAAATAAAATGGGAGATGATTATAAGTTTCAATTGTAAAGGATACTCTTATCTGACATTTAAAGATTTCGATTTAGAACGAAGTTTCGCTCAAGAACATTTGATGAGTTATGATGAAGATTTATTGACGAGATGAGTCATACAAACAAAAATTCAGTTTTTAAGTATTTTGCCATTTTCTGATAAAGTGTAAGTTAAGTTTTTTATACGTTAGACAAATAATGAACTGAGTTCCATGGATTTTAATTTCGATATTAGTTTTGTATTGTAAAGACAAATTATAGAATGTTGTGTGAACCGCATTTTTATTCGTTTTATTTTATCTTTTTTTTCCCGAAATTTCTTTTTATGAAGCCTTTAACCTACTAACGCTTAAGCAAGTTTTGCAAATATAAAGTAGTTTTCCCTTCCTTAAAATTTTAAATACTTTTTCCCGTGCATATTATATATTTTAATGTTTTTTAATTAATTTTAAAGATATAGCTTGTAAGTTGTACCTCAAAACTTTAAATTAAAAAAAATATATTATAAAATAGAGTATTTTTATTGCTTGAATGTCTGGAGATATTACGTCCGTGACTGTTAGGATATTAATTTCTTTGAAAAAACTGCATCTTGCATCGATACAAAGTTATTGGCAATATGCACGAGTTGGTGACGAGATTAAATTGAGTGAATAACAAAAGCGCGTGTTTCAAATATGCATATTTGTTTGGTAAACAAAAACAAAGTATTTTTTATTCCTCTCCTATCATAGGCAAAAGGATTTTTAACCTCGAGCATTTTAATCTCGACCCCAGATTGCGTTTTCGGGTTTTATTTGAACAAATAGTTCCGTTTTTGTTTTCTTTTTAATTTATTGCAGAAGGGTTTCAACTAACAAAGAACCATACACTGTTAAAAATTTCAGTTTAATGTTGCACCATATCTTGTTGCTCTGCAGCAACTTTATCATATTATGGTGCAATCTAGGTTGAACCAAAAATCCTTGATCGGGAATAGCGCAGCTTTTACCAAAAAATGGTGCAATCTCTTAAACTGCAATCGAAACCTTCGTTGAATCTACAAACCGGGGAATCCCCTCAATCCTCTTGCATTAGTGGCACAGTTGCCTAGTGGATAAAGGAAATCAGCTGGTAATTAGAGAATTGCTAGTTCGATGGTGGACTTGACAAAAAAAAAGTAGTGATCTTGCGATCGGATGGTTGCCAGCATCGCTACAAAAATAGTAGAAAATCGTCCAGAACATCCAATAAATTATACAGGCATTTACCATAATATGGAGAAGCGAAAACGCGACTTTTGGTTCAACGTTTCACCATAAAATGGAGAAGCAAAATATAGGAGTTATGGTGCAACGTTTACCACTAAATGATATCCGTGCTAACATAGTAAAATGGTGAAACTAAGCACCAAATGTTTGTTGCAGCTAAATGGGTACCAAATTTTGGTGCAAGGTCGTCATAATTTTTAACAGTGTACATAGAACCAAATACAAGTAGTTACAACATAAAATTATTTTTACAGTATATATAAAAAAAGGAAAAGCTAGAATACAACAAACTAGTTTAAATAGCTATTGAAAGTGAAAGTACGAAATTTTTTAGCCTGTTTTAAAAAGTTTTGTACATAATATATTTATTAAATTTTCAGCTATCCGATTTACAATATTGAAGTACGCGAACAGTTCAAATATTCCCTTTCTCACTCTCGATTTATATACACATACTTTTGTTACAAAATTGTTGTTATATATTTCTATTATAGTAAATGAATCATAATCAGCCTTTTTTTCTATTGTGAAAAAAATGTTTTAAGGTCACCTGATTTTTTAAACTCTTTCTTTGATTTTGCCCCTCACTTTTAGCATCCAATCGCCGCTAATGTATAGACGTCTGTTTCGTCCAAAAGAACACCTGTTTCGTCCAAAATGACACCTCTTTCGTCCAAAATGACGCCTGTTTCGTCTAAAATGACGCCTGTTTCGTCCAAAAGGACACGTGTTTCATCCAAAATGACGTCTGTTTCGTCCAAAAGGACACTGTTTCGTCCAAAATGACGCCTGTTTCGTCCAAAAGGACACATGTTTCGTCCAAAATGACGCCTGTTTCGTCTAAAAGGACACCTGTTTCGTCCAAAATGACGCCTGTTTCGTTAAAAAAGACGCCTGATTCGTCCAAAATGACGCCTGTTTCGTCCAAAATGACACGTGTTAAGTCCAAAATGACACCTGATTCGTCCAAAATGACGCCTGATTCGTCCAAAAGGACACCTGTTAAGTCCAAAATGACGCCTGTTTCGTCCAAAATGATGCCTGTTTCGTCAAGTAATTAGAATGCATTTTTAATAGTGAAGTGATTCCATTTGAAAATAAGCTTCTAAAATATTCTAGTTATTATTCTTTGTTTTGAATATACGTCGAACCCAGTATTCCAGATTTTGAAAGAAAACTAATCAAAACCAGGGGATTGCCTGCCACAAATTCAAACGACCAGAACGACACGTGTAGTCTTTAATTACGCAACGCATTGAGAAGTCAGAATGCGTCTAATCAGTCCTTAGGATTTTGTTTCGTTTGTCGCACAGCAGCCTTGGCTCTCGGGTATAAAATAGAAATATTGCACATTCGAAACAGGTTTACAAGAAGCCTGAAAAACACAAACGCAGGTCGCATCTGTTGAGGAATACATAAACGCGGAAGTTTCTTTGGGTTTCTTTTATGACAACTTCGTATCAAGGTGGCTATATATGCAGTGGCGGAATCAGGGGGTGGGGCACAGAACGCGCCCCTGCAAAAAATGTTCCATATGTTGTCGTACTTCAGTGAGGAATTTTTAAAGGTGGTTCTCTCTGTTTGACGAGCCCCAGTTGCTCAGTTGGTAAGGCGTTCAGCTACTAATCAGAGGATTGGTGGTTCGAATCCGGGAAATGGACTTGACATAGAAAAGTAAAAAAGTAGTGATCTTGCGATCGGAGGGTTGCCAGCTTCGCTACAAAAATACTAGAACGTCGTTCAGAATATCCAACAAATTATACTGGCGTGTATACGGGACTGGTGCACGATAAATCTGATCGGGGTCCAAAGTCCCGACGTCTATTGAAGGCGTTGGGTGCCAGTTCAGGTGTTTCCTCGTCATCTGACCATGGTTCTAAAATAACGAGGTGCATGTATGAATGTGTATGTGTTCCCGGGTCTTTCCTTCGAGATTGACCCCGAACCGTCGCCAATAGCCCACTGTGCAGCTCTAGTGCGACGTTAATTAACAAAACCAAACCAAACCAATCTCTCTGTTTGACTAATGTTTTTTTAAATACTTGCTAATTTCATTGTAATGCAATTCATTCAATTGAAATTCTTTGCGTACTCCATCGGTATAGCCTGACTCCGATTGGGTAATTGGCGGGTAGGTAACGCCCCTTTCAGCCTGTTCAAAAGAATCAACACACGAGTCTGGGCGAATCGACCAGTTGGTTTATCTAAACCTTGTAAATAATGTGTAGTCACAGCGGCCATTTAACAATAGTCGATCTATATCATTAATCACACACGAAGACAGATTCTCGGTAAGGTTCAAAATTTCAAAGGACTGGAGCCGTGACGTCTGCATATTTACAAGGATGCTCAATTTCGATAATATAAGTGATCTAAAAAACATGCATTTGTGAGCAACAACTTCAATTTCTTGATGAATAATAGCAGAGGGCGCTTTGCTAAATAAAAATTAAAAATAAAATAATCTTTTTTTTTTTTTAAAGTAAAACCGACTTTAATTCAAATGCGCTAAAAAGTAAAAAATAATTTATAATTTTATGAACAAGTTGAAAAAATGTAATGTTTTAATATCCATTTTATACTTATTCCAACTTTTTGAAGATGGTGCCAATTTACAAAAAATTACTAAATTTTGGCGCCGATTTAAAAAAAGTTGTAATGAGTATACAATGGATATTAAATAATTAAATTTTTTCGACTTGTTCTTAAAATTACAAATTATTTTTTACTTTTTAGCGCTATTTTCTTAGTCGATTTTCAGTTTTTAAAAAAGGTTATTTTATTTAAGCTCACCTGTTTCCTTCTCAATGGTTTACCCATTATCTATACTTATAGATCTCTAGAATATGATAGAATTTTTTATTTATTATAATTACGCTGGTACTTTCAAAACTATCTTTTGGCTAAGAGTATAAACACATGACACAAGGAAATTTGAATTGCATCCAAATGGGCAGATTAGTTAGTGCGTGTATCTTCAAAAATACTTTTGTAATCTTTATCTGAAATACAACGCATATAAGCAAGGCCACGACGAAAAGTTATTGATAAACAAACAAATGAAAAAAAAAAATCGGTAAACATTATGGAAGATAAAGGTATGACGTATACATGAATTTCGTCTTTTGAACAGCATATGCGGCGAATTATCAAAATTTGTCGGACAAGATAAATTTTTAAAACTTTCGGAGATTGAACAAGAAGTTCTTCAAAATTGCAATTTTTTAATTTTCTCAACAATTCGCAAAATTAGGCTTAGTTCGGTTCCAGCAATATGGCCGCTGTGACGTCATATTGTTTACAGGTTTTAGATAAGCCCATTGGTCAATTCGTTGAGACTCGTTTGTTGATTCGTTGGAACCAATTAAATGGACGTTACCTATCCGCCACTTAATCGGAGCCAGACTATATAATTTGTGTTAGTAGTTTGGCAATGTAAAGTATGTTATCAATATACATATGATTTCCTGGAGGAGTATTGAAAGCTGATGAAGGACAGTGAATGAGCCATGAAATCTCGAAAGAAAGATTATCAAGCTGGGATGTATCGTGCACGTTTCTTTTAGATAACAGTTGCTTTGCGTTCTTGTTACTTTTAAATAGTCAATTGAATTATGTTATTATATTAGAACTCTTCTTTTCATGTTGAAAACGCTGCCGATTGGCCAAACGTAAAAGCGTGTTCACAACGCAAGTAACTTTCCTACAGAAGAGTTTCAACAACCCCTTTTCATAAGCTGCCATTTTCATTTCTTATATCACAATTCCCCAGTACAAATTATTGAAACAAATTGTGTCACTTTTTATTCTCTTAAACAGTTCTTTCTTTTTAGTTTCATTTATATCAATCTAAAACGCACCTTAGACAAATTGCCACTTAAATTTCAGATAAAATTGTTAGAACCGTTTACGAACAATTCCTTAAAAAAACATCTCCCTCCTTAGATTGTTTAATTTAGACTCAATTCTTGATGTGACGTTCCATAGACCGGCTACAGGTCAAAATCAAAGGAAAAAAAATCACCACTTTCAGGGATCTCTTTTACTTACATAACACCCAAGACATTTGCATATCATTAAATGAATCCAACAACAGTGCAAAAGTCCAGACATTCACTTCAGTAAGTATGCCTTAAGTTGGAAAGGAACAACACGCGGAGTACACATAATTAAATATCAATTACTCGCGCAGTTTCATAAGCCCTGGGAAGCAATGGCTATGGTCACGTGATGAGACTGGAAGGCTCCTTTGCTACCATTACGAGCACAGCGAAATCGGTTCGATACCCCAGCCTAGGCGAGAATGCTGAATAAAATCGGGGCGAGTGAGAAATTTTGTATTTTCAGAGCATTTCTGGAATAAACCGACTCTTTCAGAAGGAGGTGGGGTTATTTTTTCGGATGTGTGCATTGTGAAAAAGTATGTGTACTAAAAAATTGTGTGTACTTTTTTTTTAGTATGTGTTTGGGTGATAATTCTGATTTGTTTTATGTGTTTGGCTTTATTACTAAGTATTGTCGTCAAGGGTAACTTGAAAAAAAAGCAACTTGTATAAAAATCGATTTTTTTTTACACAAAGAATTAAATAAATACATACAGCAAGAGACAAAAATAGTGGAGGGGGGCTTCGCGGAATCGCAGCACTTCTTTAAATTATCTACATTGTTAAAAGTAGGTACTCAAAAATAAGTAAAATTTACTCCTTCTAGAGTACATTCGATGCTTATCATATTTCCGAATACATAAGTTTCATTTTTGAAAAAGACATGTACTCAAAAATGAGAATAAATGAACAAATAGAGCAGACGCTTGCCTACGTAGGCTGTCTTCATAAAACGCTTTCAATAAACATCAACAATTACAAGTAAGACTTACCGGGAATCGAACCCAGATCCTCAGGCACTACAGTCCAGTGTACTACCAGGGAGACGTGAAAAAGTTATACACAGAAAAAAATGACAAAAAGGCGTGCCAAAAGAATGGAAAATGATTGAAATATAATAACTCAGTTTTCATTTAAGCAATCGACATCAAATAATGTGGAAAACCATTTTCTGAACAACTATTTTAAGTGTGTCAGGTCGCTTTGTTAAGATGGCTTGAACAGAAGCTGAGATGAGAAATATTAAATCACACTGCTCATTTTTGAGAAAGTACGATTACTTAAATTTAAGTACGTCTTCGATCATTACGATGCCATTGTATTCAAAGAAAAACGAGTACTCATTTTTAAGTACCTTTTTTTACAGTGTAATTTCTTAAAAATATCGTCTTTCAAATTCATCTAATTTCTTAAACTCGGGACTCAATTCCAGTCCGATAACAGCTGTTATGAACACCTCGCTTTTTTTATAAAGGACAAATTAACGTCACGTGGAACCGTTGCATTCAATCAAAGGCTTTCTCCTCCGCCTCTTCTTTTTTCGGATAGCACAGACACAATGTTAAGTACTTTACACATATCAATAATTCATTACATAATTGTTGAAATCGAACAAAACTAGCTAGCTATCAAAGCTATTGTCGTAGTCTTTAGGATTGTATAGGTTTTACTGCATGTTGATGAAAATTGATGTGCATACTAACGTTTCATGTTTGATTTTCGTGTCATGGTCATTCTGATTCCCTTCAAAAATAGCTTTTTTCTTTGGAAGACCGAACTACACAAGTCTGCTTACACAAATGCAGTTGCAGGCAGTACGCGAGACCCAAGGGGCCCTGTCACTTTTTTGAATTCTGGTCCCACTAATTTTGAAATTTTTCTGTAATCATAATTATATACATACATGAAGCCATTTGCGTGTCGTAAAATTTAAACAGGTTGAAATAGCTGGTTTAAAGAGAACAAAATGATGCCAATAATTCCAATCTTATGAAACGTGAGGAAATATCTAGAGCTTACCGTAAACGCAAGAAGGAGAAGGCGCGCGTCCAAAGTATTTACGAACCAATAAATGAACCCCTTATGTTTAAAACATCGGAAGTTGCTGTGTTGGAGCATGAATGGTTATCTATGAAACTTTATTTCAGCAGAAGAAAGAAGTTAAGAATTGGTCGCCAACAAGTGAAAACAACAGAATAAAGATAAACAAGGTGTTTCGTCTTGCGCTGTGATCCATTCCGACACCATAAGTCCGTGGAAAATTGCACATTTGACATAATTTTGGTCTTTTTCCTTTGGAAATTAATCGTTGATCTTTGTAAAATCTTTAAATAAAGCTAAGGAAATATAAAATTTGGATGGGAGCCCAACCATGTCTATCTTCCTCTTATTAGCGAGGTTTGATTTGGCGACCAATTCCAATTTCTACAATCTGCTGAAATAATTTTTCAAGCATGGACTGTCCGTGGTCTTACGCAGACACGCCCTATTTTTTAAATCCAACTATATTACGCTATTTCCTTACCTTTCCGTATATAAGATATTTTTTTCAATTCTCCTCAACTCTACTCTTTCGTCAATGTATTTTGTTTTATATATTTAAAATTCAATCTCTTATTAAGCCGATAATTCGAGAAGGAACAAAAACTTCTCACGGCATTGTGATGGCTAGCTACGAAGACATATGTAAACAATTATTCAATTGTCTTGTGTACCAATTTCATTTTAACGACCACAGTTCTACAGATCTTCAGAAAATAAGTTCATTCCTTCAGTTCGACTCGTCTTTTATCAATGAAAAGGACGAAGGTGGCATAACTCTTTTAAACCGAGTGTTGAATGACAATTGTCCGATCGATATCATCAGGATTCTGCTCGATTATGGAGCGGATGTGAACTCCAGATACGAAGAAGGGCATAATGTCACCATCCTAATGGTCGCTCTTTATTGCAAGAGAGATGCTGCTGTCATCAGACTTCTGATAGAGAGAGGGGCCGATATTGAAGCGCAGGATGATGATGGCGCGACAGCTCTTTGCCATGCCCTAGGGAACAATGCTTCGATGGACGTTCTCAAACTTCTCTTGGAGGGTGGCTGTCATCCGAATGCTTGCAGGGAACACGCTTCAGCTCTGGAATGTCTCTCAGTGGACCCGACACAAGGCGGGCTGAAAGAGGGCGTTCTCGACCTGCTGATTGAAGCTGGGGCGGATGTGTTGAGATTCGGGAGCGACGGAGAATCTCCCGTGTGCTTCGCCCTCACAGCTGGCGCTGGACTTGGCGACATACAGCGACTGCTGCGACTAGGTGCATCTCTGGACGCATGCCAGAAGCACGCTTCTGTGTGGCTGTGCGCCACGAACTTTAAAACTGAAGCTGAGGAACAGAGGCGATATCATAGAGAGATTTGGGGAATGCCTTTGAAGGCCGATGTGTTCGAGCTGCTCCGAACAGCCAGCCCACCTGTTGACAGTGTGAACGAAGAGGGATACAATCCCCTGCAATTAGCTCTGTATTGCTGCAATTACCAGATGCAAGCAATCTATCTGCTGATGGAAGCGCCAGGTTGCGATTTTAGCGTCAAGGACGAACAGAACCGGAATCTTCTGCATTTGGCGGTGGAAAATGTTCGCTGTAAGAAAAGCGCTGTGAAAGTTCTGATCGAAAGGGGTGTCGAGTTAAATGAATTAAATTCACATGGACTGATTCCGTTGAGTGTGGCTATTGATAAGTGTACATTTGATATAGCTGAGCTTTTATTAAAGAGTGGCTCTCCAGTAAATGTAGTGGATGTGAAGTTAGGTGTGGGAAAGAGCCCCCTGGATATTGCAATCATGGGCGAAAAGGGTTTGGATATCATCAAGCTGCTTCTCTTATATGGGGCTAGGATTGACATCTGGAGTCATCCCAATATAAAAGTAACTCGAACCTCCACAAGTGATCCCGAACGTTTATTGACAATTGCCTTAGAACATTACTTCTACAATGAATGTCAGGAGAAACTTGAAATCTTAAAACTCCTATTGAAGCATTATTTTTTAGAAAAGCCTGGTTTTGAAATGGATCATTGGATCAGTAGAAGCTGGTTTCTTCACATCACATTAGTCGAAGAATTGACGAGTTTTGCCAATGAGTGCGTTTGGGAAATTCAAGTAATGAAATCAAGTAATATAGACATCAAATGTACATTATTGGATTTTGTTAAGAGGAGAAGCTTCCCAACTCAAATTGCCACAGGCATCAGGCCATCTTTGAGTAATAAACAATTCAACCGATTATTAAGTATAATGGTCGATAATGACTTGCCTCAATATTTTGAATTGATATCGAATAAAATTGGTAGATCCACAATGGAAACGAAGCTAAAACTGTATGCCATTACAAATTCGAATGAGAAAATCTATCTGGATTATCATAGTGTATGTGTTCTGAGTCGATTCCTGTCTACAGCAGATCTGTTGCGGCTTATTCTAGCGTATGTTCCGGAGAACTACGTTGATCGCCTGAATAATGTCAGTGGAGATAAAAAAAGAGGCAAGAGAAGCCCTGAACACTCGTTGAAGAATTTTCAAAAGCACCAAAAGTTGGAATGAGTAACTCAGCTTCTAAATGAGTATTAGTGATAAGTGTGTGATTTAAACCAAATTCCGAAAAAAAGTGTACATGAATTTGATTTTTGCTATGTTGAATTGGATGAATTAGTAGAACTAAGAAAAATTTCAAAATTGTATAAATCCAAAGATTAATTTGGCGTGTGATTTGCTCAATAAAATCTTTTTATTCTTTTTACATTTTTCGTCACATTGCTATCAATTTTTAAGTGTCCGATTTCTATAAATCATTTGTTCGATTTTTAGTTTTGGGTGTTGCCGCCAAAATTTGGGAATCTTCTTAAATTCGGTGAGAAATGTTCTACTAGATATTGGTCGTACCAGTGGCGTAGCCAGGATTGTCCAAAGGGGGGGGTTCATAAATTATTTTTGGTCCGACCAAAACCAAGTAATTGTTTTTATTAATAACTGATTAGAGCAATTTTTAATTAATAATTTTAATTAAACGTAATTAATAATTGTAATGAAATTTAATTAATAATTTTAAATTAATTTTAATTAACAATTTTAAATTAATTTTAATAATTAAGTTTAATTAATAAATTTAAATTAATTTTAATTAATAATTTTAAATTAATTTTAATTAATAATTTTAAATTAATTTTAATTCATAAGTTTAAATTAATTTTAATTCATAAGTTTAAATTAATTTTAATTAATAATTTTAAATTAGTAATTTTAATTAATCATAATAATTTATAAGTAGTAATTTTAAATTAGTAATTTTAATTAATCATAATAATTTATAAGTAGTAATTTTAAATTAGTAAATTTAAATTTTATTTTTTTTAATTTAAGCAGTAGTTTTAAATTAAAATTTTAATTAATCATAATAGTAATTTTTAAGTAGTAATTTTAAATTAGTAAATTCAATTCATTATATTTTTTAATTTAAGCAGTAGTTTTAAATTAAAATTCTAATTAATAATTGTAATTAATTAAATATATATATAAATTATAAATAAGATGTAAATTTAAAGCTTAATTTTCGCAGGTTAATCTTCAGTCATTTCCTAATTTAAATTACTAACACACCTGGCTGACGTTTTACTGGGATTTAAGTCTGTAGCTAGATATTGATAAGGGGTCCGGACTGAAGCAATTTTAAATTTGTAATTTTAATTAATATTTATAACTTTTAAGTAGTAATTTTAACTTTGTAAATAATTATTTATTATATAATTAAAAATAACAGAATAATAATCATTATTTTCCGGTTAATTTTATCATGCATGACTGTGGCGCGACATGGGAGAGGAGGTTTCTTTGGTTGCGTGACGCAGCAAAACGGCGCATTGCGGCAAAATCATAACGGAAATTGGCGTTGCTCGTAAAAAAAATCAAATAACTGAATAAAAAATACAGTACTATAAAAAAAAACATTGATTTGTAGAATTTGTAAACCTAGACAATGGAAAAATGCTTGCCTAATCATCAGCACGAGATGCAGCGCCGCAGAAAAAAAATCCAGAAAAAGGTTATGAACACAGATTTAAACGAGAATCTGTTGACCCCACCCTTCTTAAATCGAGCCAACTTTTCCACTATGTGCCGTTCGTATTTATAATAGTTGAACATAACTTTTTAATAATCCCCCATAAAATGTTTCAAACGAATGTGCATCAATCTTGGGAATGATCAAAACCCAAATAAAAAAAAAGAGGAAAACCGCGTTTCCGCGTGAAAAGTAACACGTCTGAGTGACGGAAAAATAATTTTTAAATGTAATTGAATAAAATATTAGCTAGTTTGGGTATTTTCAACGATAATCTCAATAAACAAAAAATATTTGAATAAGAAAAGGAGCACATACTTTAAACATATCAGAAAAAATTTTGCACGATGCTCCTTTCTTTTGTCTTGAATCTTCCATTAGTTTATGTTTTGATGACGGCATACCGTGAAAATGCGTAATTCAGATAATCTTAGCAAGCACATGCAGTACTAGAGTTATTTTCAAATTCAAATGGCAAATGAGAGACATACAACCTCTCAGAAAACTGATTTTTGAGAAGGGGAAAAAATTCCACCGACATTGTGAGGGAGTGAAGAGCATCACAATTAGGGGCGTTATTTTTTTACAGGAGTCATTTACAATCCTTTCTTAAAGCACGTAGGGAATTAATGGGTCGTTTCAGGGAAATTACCTTACTTCAAAGCAAGCAATTTCTGGATTGATGCATTGTGAATTTCGGCTCAACTGCCGCACCATTTCAAGTGTTAAAAAAACTAACCCTTTACATGTACAAACGACCAAGACAATCATACAGACCTACTACCCAGTTGCGGCGATTCGGGGGGGCAAGGGGGGCGGTAACCCCGCACTTTTTTTGGATGTTGCCCCTCACTTTTTTAATTTTGCACTTTTTAAAAATAAAACATAACCCCAACCACTTCTACAGACCGTCAATGGTCAAATTTTTTCACCCTCCACCCCTCACACACTTCTTGTGTCCTCTTGATCTTTCCCCCGCACTTTTGGCACCCAATCGCCGCCACTGCACCCCATCGTCCCCCCACAAAAAGTCGAATTTTCTGTCTTCAAGGTTGTTTGACTACTGTTCTCCTTAAAATCATCCCTTCAGGGGACAGAAGGGAAGGGAGCAGGAGATACATGTGTTGTAGACCAAGAAATGCGTCGTGTGTTTTCTCTATAGAAATCAGAGAGTTTTTTTTTTTTTTTTTTTTTGCACTTGTTATTTTTTCAAAAAAATAATTGCGATTTTGAACTGGCTATGGGGGGGGGGGGGGGGGGTTCTGACCCAAAGTAACCCAATGCTGGCTACGCCACTGGGTCGTACTGGTGTACCTGCATTGCAAAAAGTTTTCAGGTGAGAAATTTATGACTTAGAATTACTATAAATTGCCATATATATCGAGCTAAAGATGCAAATAATGAAGTTACGTCTCGATTTGGCTACTTTTTTCTTGAAATAGTTCTTCCACACGTTTTTGACGTGATAATTCTTTACAGTCAGAGGGTATCAAAATAGAATTAACATGTAACGCTTTTAGGATGTCCATTCCAACACAAACAATTAGCACACAATTGACATACGTTTAGTCTCTTAGGATAGAAAATTAGGCGATGCGTGTGATACCTTGAAATAAAACAAATACTCCTTTTGGCGAGGTTTCTGTTGGCGACCAATGCCTATAATCTGATTAAATGTCGTTTCACGTAGACCCATTTCACCTTGCTCCAACACAGCCACCTGCAATTTGTTTGCTGATGCTGCATGGCCCAAAATAGCACTTGTTACAAGTTTAGACTTCTTGGCATCATTCTGTTCGTCTTGAACTACACACCCAGACCGGGACTAACTTTGGCTTTCAGCTTCGGCCTCAGTCTATAAGCAGCAGATTTTTTTTAAACATGTTTAAATTTTCCATTCCGGCACTGAAGTCCAGTATGATATTTTGGCTTCATAGTGAAACTTTTGCCAAATAGCCACTTTCCATTATTCCATTACCACGCAATTTTCCCATAAATGGTTTAAATTGCCAAATAGTCAAATGGAATCGCAGTATTTGAAAATCGCCTTAAACTTTTTTTGATTTTCTAAATCGATATGTAAAAATCCACACAAACGTTATATGCTCTTCCTCGCCAATATATTGTAGTCAAATAGATTAGGATGCCAATGTTGGCAGCCCTCTAAGTCGTAGTGATGCTAATATTAAGTAACACATACTGTTTTGCCGTGTATATAAGTTTTTAAAAATGTGATTTTTTAAAATTAATTGCAGATTTTGAGCATGCTTTTTTTTAATTATAAGAATTTAATTTGGGTTTATTTTAGAATGAATTCCAATGAAAAAATTTATTACGATGCGATATTCTCAAGATTTTCTGAAAGGGGTTTGATATGACACAACCGACTGCTCGGATGGGATGAATAGCCCCAAACAGCTGCTCGAAGGGGGTACCAGCTGTTTTCGAAAGGCAACGTGTCATTGCTCGGTGCCAAAACCGACTGCTCAAAAAATAGTCGATGTTGTTATTGATTGACTGCTCAATGAGCAATTAAGGAAAAAATCGGATGGGAAAAGATGGAAGTTCACACTAGAAGGAAACTGGCTTGTTTTATTCGCAGCATTTTAGCACGCCAAGGTTACAACCAAAAATATTTTTGAAGCGATATTTACACATGACCGATAACGGTTTCAGCGGATTTTTACATGTCTTGGACGAATTTTTGTATATGCCCAATGGAATTGTAGAACTTGCCTTTTTCTTCAATTTAAGCATTCACTACGACCAGTCGATTAGAACTGAAGTTATAGCGGTTAAACAGACCACTGTGTGTTCGAAATGTTTAACCACCGGTTATTTTTAAATAGGTTTGAGTGTAAATAAAAAAAAATTCTACCACAGTTGTCACCCTGCTCACATTAACAATCATTTCGTGAATATTTTTTTCATATAATGATTGTAAAGTTATAAATTCATAAGTTCGAACGATATCGACTCTCTGTATTCATCCAAACTCATCTAATACTCTTCGCAGCATATCCGCTGATACAGTTTGGATGTCTGGAGTTTGTCACCCCATCTCTCGTCAAACAAATGAAACTTCAGAACGTCCCCCTCCCAATGACGCTCCAAGTTGTTTGGTTGCGGAGATATTGCATTTCAAAGTTGGGACATCCTTTTGTAATCTCCTTGTACACTAAGAACCAACGATTTCCCAAACTGACATACAATATTTCAAATTGCAATGATTTCTTCTCCGGAGAATAAATGCAACGAGCTTGGCTTCAAGAGCCTTAAATAATCCAATTTGAATGGAAGATTTGTGAATGAAAGATGAATGGGAATTATTGCGCAAGACTTTTCCTTTGCCCATTGAGGAAGTCGGGGAAAACGTACACCCCTTTCCGGCGGAAGTACTCGAAATTCGAACTCTTATATGTTCTATTCTCCACAGATGGAAGATGACCATTTAGACTTCCAAGAGATTTTTTTGTCACCCTGTATATCAGAAAGGTAATTAAAGCATTGTTTTAGGTTGAAATTTCAGTGGCTGGTTATGCCTGTTTCCATACGCTTCGGGGTTATCTGAGTGTGATTTTATTTTTGACTTAAAACCTCTGTAAAATTATATGCACTTGGTATCAAGATGTTGCTCTTTTAGGATGAACCATTTAGACATTATAACTCTGCATCACATAGCACGGTTAAGATAAATTTATGTCGGCTCAATAAAAAATTAGGCGACATTGCGAGAAAAACCATGAAATAAAGCAGAGCAATAAACGAACCATAGGCGTAAGACATAACAGCTTATGTGTTTTCTTTTCCGTTTTGACGTGAATTTATCTTTAACCCACTGATAATCAAGCATTTTTGTAATAACTTCAAATCGGTTTGACCAGTGGTCATTGGCAGAAACTTACACAACATAAAAAGTGTTGATATGTCAAAGCTCCATAACTTCAATGAGAATCAGCCTATACCATCATTTAGTGTAAAGGAAGATGGACTGCGTCGACCAGGTCGGCCATTAATCCATTCCCCCTCTGATCTTTGTACCGCAGAGGTGGAGAATGAACCAAAATAGGGCAAACCATTGCAACTTCAGTTCTAATTAACGTGTCGTTGAGAGTTTACGCTTTAAACTCAATGGAACAACGAGTTCTGCAGTTTCTTTTGACAATTTAAACCATTTGTTTTAAAATGACGTAGAGGAACGACCAAGGACTTCACTAGCAAGCTAAAATATCTAGGTTCAGCTCTGAAGTTCAATTGCAGCTTCGGAAATTTAAACAGATTGAAACAGCAATTTAAGGAGAACAAAATGATACCAAGAAGTGCGGAGCGATCTAGGACTTCTCGAACTCGTAAGAAGAAGAAGCTAGAGTGCGCGCAAAGTATATGTGAATGAAGCCTTAGGGTACAAATGGAAACTGCTTTTATCCGAATTGTCAGCACAAGAAAACATGATTTTTTTGTAGGCAATTCGATGACCTCCGGGCTTGCAAAAGATTCCAACTATGTCCCCAGGAGGAAAAAGGGATATTTTTTTTCTTCAAAAAAGGGACTTTTAGGGACCTACATTATTTTAGGCTACTTTGTGTTAGCTGATTGTAATCAAACACCTAACTAATCCAATGAAAAATTAAAAGAGATTTTGTAAAGCTAAATAAATAACAGTAAATCTGCAATAACAAAAAAAAAATGCGACTTTTTAGTCTGCAAAGTCTAAGTAATCGCGACTTTAGCTGATTTCTCAAAAACTTGGCATCTTTTATTATCTGTTGGCTATCTAACCTGGCCAATAAGGTAAGATACAATTCTAAGAAAATTGTCATTAAAAACTCAAAATTAAGCTCTAAATCTGCAAGAAAACTAGATGAAGTCGGAAATTCCCGGTGGAAGGCGCAAGAATTCCGTTTTTGGTTAGTGCAGATTACACTGAAAAAAAAGGTACTTCAGAATTAGTATCTGGACATACTTGTTTTTCTTTGAGAGCAATCGCTTCGTAAATGAGCGATGACGTACTCAAATTTAAGTAATCGTAGTTGCTCAAAAATGAGCAGCGTGATATGGCAATTTCAGCTTCTGTTCAAGCCATCTTAACAAAGCGACCTAACAAACTTAAAATAGTCGTTCAGAAATGGGAACTGAGTTATTGCAACTCAATTATCTTACGTCCCATTCTTTTGGCACACATTTTTAACATTTCTTCTGTTTATAACTTCTTCACGTCGCCTTGGTAGTGCAACGGATGTGGAACTGGACTGTGGTGCCTTAGGATATGGGTTCTATTCCCGGTAAGTCTTGGTTGTAATTATTGGGGTATTTATTGAAAGTGATTTATGAAGGCAGCCTACTTAGGCAGCAACTGCCATTTTTTTTCTTCATTTTTACTCATTTTTGAGTACATGCCTTTTTTAAAAATGAAACTTATGTATTCGGAGGTATGATAAGCATCGAATGTACTCAAAAATGAGTACGTTTTACTTATTTTTGAGTAGGTACCTATTTGTAATAACTTTTTCAGAGGAGATTGATCTACAATTTTTTTTCTATCAATGCATCTCCAGAAATGCAAGAAAATTTAAGGATTTGTATTAAAAAAGTGTGAATAGGGAACACAGGGACATTTGTCACAAAAAGAGGGAGGTGAGGGACTTTTAGAGAAAATAAAGACCAGTTGCGAGGCTTTGATAAGATAAGTCATATTTTTAAATAAAAAAAGCCCATAGTTTCTAATTTTATCAACTAAATAATCAATATTGCTTTTACTAAGATGGAAATTATAAAAAAAAATTCTAGAAAAAAATTAAAAAGAAATCTGTAGAAATTGGTACTGTTTCAGGAAAAATTAAATAAAATCCAATGTATTTTATCCATTATAAATTAATATACAAACATAAATGAGTGTTAAATATTTATTTAATGTAATATAGTTAAATTAAAAAATAAAATTATCAAATCCAGAATACAAAAATTCCCACAAAATGGTTTACATGTACAATTTTTCACGAAAATGTGTTGCGCTTCTTAGCTTGCTTGCTATTAATTAATTTTAAAATACGTTGTTTACATAGGAAACAAGTTTTTATGAATCTTGAGACAATATGCTTAATTTAATTTAAGATCACTCAAAATTACGTTACCTTGTTTTTAATTCATTAGAGCTGTTTTTGAGTAATACTTTAAAATGAAAATCGAACAATGGTTGCTTATCCTTTCGAATAATCGATTTTGACTTTACCCCTTTGAGTACCGATATTTACAAAAATATATAGTTGTTGGAAAAAAAATTCTACAACATATTAAAAATAATTCGAATATATATATTCTTTAAAAAAATTAATCTTACATTACACACTTACTTGATATCCCCCTCTTCAAAATTCGACACTAGCGACAAATAACAGATGGATGAGGAAAAGAATTACGACAAAACCATCCGGAGGAGCAAACGATAAAAAAAAATAACCAGAGAGGAAAGTTCGCATTTTTTGGGTGGCAATGCCTTCTGTCTCATCGGCCATAAATCTCCATTCGCAGTGTGACGTCACGGGGACGGTCGTCGGGCGCCAAGGGTAGTCGCATCTCGGATCGTCTGCACCCAAGGGCGTAGACCTCTAAAAGTCACGTGACATCCACAGCACCAAACGATCCTTTTAATGTGTGACACTTTCTAACAGTCCGTCTCCCCCCCTTCCTCACCCCCACCTCATTACTTATTTGTCAAAAAGTTCTTCGAAGTTAACACATTTAGAAACACACATTTTGAGTTGAGTAAGACAGAAGCTTGTCGGCTCTTCACTGAAGAAAGAATATGCTAAAAGGATTTAACTGTTAAAGAGAATCATACGTTATTGCCATAGAAACAATATTTTTTTTTAAGTATCATTATATTATAACTTCTCCATAATGAATTAATATATATATTTTAAAGATATCCAATGTTAATTTATTAAAATTATGAACTAAAATATTAGCTGTGATATATTTAAATTGTAAACAACTTTAATTTTCATAAAGGATGCCTTAATTGAATGAATTTTTTTTTAAATAAAGAATAAATAATAAGAATAATAGTATAAATAATAAGAATAATAGAATAAATAATAAGAATAATAGAATAAATAATAAGAATAATAGAATAAATAATAAGAATATAGAATAAATAATTGAATAAATAATAAGAATAATAGAATAAATAATAAGAATAATAGAATAAATAATAAGAATAATAGAATAAATAATAAGAATAATAGAATAAATAATAAGAATAATAGAATAAATAATAAGAATAATAGAATAAATAATAAGAATAATAGAATAAATAATAAGAATAATAGAATAAATAATAAGAATAATAGAATAAATAATAAGAATAATAGAATAAATAATAAGAATAATAGAATAAACGAGGAATAAATGGATAATGAGGAATAAATGAGAAAAACTTTATTCCTATTAATTTTGAGTTTGACATATCAAGTTTTTTTATGTGCATTTATGTATTATTTATGTACATTTATGTATTATTTATGCATTATTTATGTGCATTTATGTATTATTTATGTGCATTTATATTATGTACAGTTATGTTATATAAAACATATAACAAAAAAATAATTTTGAAAACAAATGTTACAAAAAAAAAATTAAAATTAAATTTATTAAATATTGTTGAAAATATATGGCAAAATTTAAAATAGTTTGCATCTATAATACGAATGCGACGTTAACTTAGCGAACCAACTAGTCTGCAGTGTTAAACGTGCTAACACTGCAGACTAGTAAACGTAAATAAAATAATATTCAATATCCATAAATTAATTTACAAATTAAAACAGAGTAATAAATAATTGTGAATTAAATTATATATTTAAATGCAATAAATAATTTAATTGAAAAAATAAAGCCTAGATTAATGCCAAAATTACCACGAAAATCGCTTACATTTTTCCTTTATGAACGTTTTTAAAATCAACTACATGGGTATTAGGGACCAGGGTAGAATCATTATGGTATGTTTTAAGGGTGATCCATTTCGATATTATAACTTACTTGACAACTAGCATGATAGACACAAATTGGGACTCGTTAAACAGGATTTTTGGCGAAAATGCGTGTAAAATCATGAAATAAAGAAAAAAGTACGGGGGCGAGACGTATAAGTCAGACGGTACATATTACGTATCTTTCTTCTATTGGCGATGTTATACGTTGGCGACTGACGCCTCTGTCTATAGTCTGCTGAAATGACGTTGTTGGCCTTGCTCCGGTATAAGTAAAACCGATTTTTTTCATACAACAATTTGGCGCCCTCCTTTGCCCGGCGCCCCAAGCGGCGCTTGAGCCTGGAGACGGTAACTATAATTAACAGTTGTAATTTTAATGGAGATATTTTTAAAGAGAAAAACTCGTACTTACAGTGAGTATGTGAGCACCATAAATGTTCTTACTCGTCGAGATTTTGCTCTTCGTCCGGGCGAGCCAGCCATTTTTGAAATACAAACTGAAAAGAAAATATTCTGCGTGAGAATAACAATAAATTTAAAGTAAAAAATAGTCAATTAAAGCACATACTGCCACGTCAGACGATAAAAACTAAATGTTCAGCGCAGGCACGTAGATATAGATTTTTCATGGGGGTGGTTCACTGACTGAGTAACTTATTCTCCCCCCCCCCCCCCCTTCTAAAAAAATAACATTCTCCTCCCATTGTTTAAAGCTTATTAATTTTTATTTAAGTAAACAGGAACACGTTGGCATATAAGTATCGAAACTGCTACGTTTATCATTTATTTTTCATAAAATCGTTACCAATATCAGTCATTACTACTTTTAAATTATAGCAAATATTTTATACAAATTTAAATTTTGAGATTCCTTGTTTAAAATAATATATGGATCCCGTTTTAAAAATCTTTTCCCTTCCTCGCCGAAATTCAAATGCTATATAATGAAACACGATGATGTTATGTTACGCTTAGTTTGAGATAAAAATAACCTCAAAACATGTTTTTGAAGAAGTATTTTGAAAATTATTTTCCAGGATCCCCGGAAAATACCCGGTTTTCCCTCATGTCACTCAACAAGAAGTATTATACTAGAAAAGGAATTTTTTCTAGTTTTTTAAAGCATTTTTATGATTTTTACATTAATTCGATTTGTAATATTTTCTTCACTTTCAATGGGAGGGGTTTGAACCCAGTGAACCACCCTTTTACCTACGTGCCTGGTTCAGCGGTTATGCACGAAATTCGAGAGGAACGGAAAAGGAAGATGGGCCGCGTCGTCATGGCGGGTCTTTAATCCACTTCCACCTTTGACTTTTTACCGTGTATGAGGTCAAATGTCGAGGTTGCGGGGCGTGTTTGCATACATTGAAGAGAACCAGTGGCGGCTCGTTGAGTACAGCATGTACAGCCGGGCTGCACCTAAATTTATTAGTGTATTTTAAAACTAAAATAAGATATTTTACTAATTTTCTTAAATGAAGATTAGAATTGAAAATGAAATCTCTACGATAAGTAAAAAAAACGGACGTAAAAAAAAGTAAGGGAATTAAAAAAAAAGTAGGGAAAAAACTCCATTCAATCAATACTGCAGCCAAAAGTCAGGAATCAGCTGCATCTTTGCCATAACAACCTCTACGTAGCATGGAGACAGTGCACCATGCTAAATGCACTGCCCTGGTGGCGAAATTCAGCCGCCCGAAATGAATTTTCCCGACTTCGGCTGTACTTGGGAATTCGATAAACTGATTGGCTCGTGCGTAAATCGCGGGGATGGGCGGGAACCGAGAATTTCCAAGAATCTCTCCAAACGGAAATAGTTTTAGTGATAAGTTTACACGTATGTTGTTGTTTCGTTACTTAAGTTAATATTACAATTGACCGATTCGCATGTTTAAAAGAAAGGAGAATTGATTTAATTTTCAAAAAAATAAGTGTTTATATTTTTTTTCGCATGTTATCATTTCGTAAAATTGAAGAAAACTTTGGTTTGGAGTAATAAATATTAAAGAATTTCCGTTCATTATGGTTGTGGAAAGTAGGGGGGGGGGATTCACATACAGCAATTTAATTTGACTAGTTTATAGTCTAAAACCTTTGTATGAAAATTATGTGGAGTGAGAAGAGACGATTTGTCAAATATTTCACTATGACGCCAAAACATACCTCTAGAGTTTAATTGCGCATAGGAAACTTAAACAAATTGAAAGATCAGTTCTAGACAAACAAACTGACACCAAGAAGTCAAGACTTATGAAAAGCTGGAGAAATCTAGAGCTTACCGAAGACGCAAGAAGGAGCAGGCCGAGCAGGCTTGCCCGTATGAAGTATTCAGAAACCAAACCTTACGTTTTACGATGGGAACGTGGTCATATTCATATATATTCCAGAAACATTTCAAAATTTCTTTGAGCGCAATGGCCATTCCTTCTGCCAACTAAAGGGCCTATGTGAAACATAGATAGGGCTACCAGAAATCCCCCAAACCAACCCGGAACACTCGCCGTATGTGTTATTTCTCGCCAATCATGGTAAACTCTTAATATGTGAACATGAAGCTCAAAGCTCTCGCAACCCCGCAAGGTCAAACAGCCCGATTCACACTTGTTTAAAGAAATTCCGGCAATATGTACAGAAGGACGGGAAAATAAGAGAGACCTAATTACCAATAATTCACGCTTGACCAGAGGCGCGAGTGGTTCTCGCAATGCTCCGGGAAAGTTTCTAGGGAGGGAGCTGGGACAGTCAATCGCACCAGCAATAAATGGGGAGATTTTTACAGCGACAATGGGGATTTTCAGAAAAAAAAATGGCTGATGTGTGTGAATGATCGGAATTCCAGGGTTTCCGAAATATTTGTCCTCGGTGCGACGGGCCTGTGTTAGAGGTATCCATTCAGTTACAAATGAATCTTTATCAATTTAAGGTTGGGAATCACTGTCATATTGAGTTCTAGGGTCGAAGATAATCACAGTGACTCAAACGTTGATGTTCTTCCAAAAAAAAAAATAGAAAAGATTTTGAACTCAATTGATAGAACTGATTCCGGAAATTGAGGTGAATTAGTACAAGTGGGAAGTAAACGTGGTTCGTATTTTTTCCTTCATAGTTCGATGGCAAGAGCTATTAACTTTATGAGATACACCTCTCTTACTGTAAGACGTATGATCTAAAAAAATTCTCAGCAATTTTTTTTCTTTTTAATTTGGTGTAAAGTTGCTTTCATTGCAATAGTTAATTACAAAAAAAAAATTAAATCTTTTCTTTAAGTGTTTTTTTTTATTGAGATTAAGCCCCTTACCTTTTTTAAACAGGATATGTAAACACCGCCCGAAACTTTCGTTTTTCTAAATCGATTGGTAAATTCCGCCCCGAACATTATCAGCTCTTTCTCGCCAATATATTGGCGATACATAGATTACTACGCCAAACTTGGCGAGAATATGCGAATTCGTTATTATGTGCAGGGGTTAAACAGGCTTTTTTAAAAAAATTATTTGCCAGGTTAATTTAATTGAATTTTAGAAAAAAAATTTATTATGATGCGAGATTCTCAAAACGATTGCACGAATGGGGAATTTGATGTAAAGTTGCTTTCATTACAATACTTAAATATTAAAAAAATAAAAAATATTAAGTGTTTTTTTTTATTGAGATTAAGCCCCTTACCCTTTTTAAACGGGATATGCAAACTCCGCCCGAAACTTTTTTCGTTTTTCTAAATCGATTGGTAAATTCCGCCCCGAACATTATCAGCTCTTTCTCGCCAATATATTGGCGATACATAGATTACTACGCCAAACTTGGCGAGAATATGCGAATTCGTTATTATGTGCAGGGGTTAAACAGGCTTTTTTAAAAAAATTATTTGCCAGGTTAATTTAATTGAATTTTAGAAAAAAAATGTATTATGAAGCGAGATTCTCAAAACGATTGCACGAATGGGGAATTTGATGTAAAGTTGCTTTCATTACAATACTTAAATATTAAAAAAATAAAAAATATTAAGTGTTTTTTTTTATTGAGATTAAGCCCCTTACCCTTTTTAAACGGGATATGCAAACTCCGCCCGAAACTTTTTTCGTTTTTCTAAATCGATTGGTAAATTCCGCCCCGAACATTATCAGCTCTTTCTCGCCAATATATTGGCGATACATAGATTACTACGCCAAACTTGGCGAGAATATGCGAATTCGTTATTATGTGCAGGGGTTAAACAGGCTTTTTTAAAAAAATTATTTGCCAGGTTAATTTAATTGAATTTTAGAAAAAAAATGTATTATGAAGCGAGATTCTCAAAACGATTGCACGAATGGGGAATTTGATGTAAAGTTGCTTTCATTACAATACTTAAATATTAAAAAAAAAAAAAAAAAAAAAAAAATATTAAGTGTTTTTTTTTTATTGAGATTAAGCCCTTTACCCTTTTTAAACGGGATATGTAAACTCCGCCCGAAACTTTTTTCGTTTTTCTAAATCGATTGGTAAATTCCGCCCCGAACATTATCAGCTCTTTCTCGCCAATATATTGGCGATACATAGATTACTACGCCAAACTTGGCGAGAATATGCGAATTCGTTATTATTTGCAGGGTTTAAACAGGCATTTTTAAAAAAAATTATTTGGCAGGTTAATTTAATTGAATTTTAGAAGAAAAAAAATTATTATGATGAGAGATTCTCAAAACGACTGCACGAATGGGGAATTATATGACAAAATCGACTGCACAGAAGGGTCGAATGGCCCCAAACGACTGCTCGAAGGGGGTAGCAGCTGTTTACAAGAAAAGTGATGGGTCAGGGTTTCCTTATTTACTTAATCGGAAGGCGACGAAAAGAATTGTATGCGCGGAATTGACATATCGAAAGGCGGAATTTGTGTATGCCCCTTTTAAAATATACGCCAATGCAGAAGAATTATTTGAAACTTGTCGCAGTGCTGGGAAATCTAGAGATCAAACCCTAATCAGAAAATTGGCTGTTAGTTTGCTCAGAACACTCATTTTAGTTTATTTGGTGATGAGTTGCAGTTTCACTCTATTCAGGGGCCGTCCTCAGCAGACGCGGGGCCGAAACCGAACCTTGACGAAATATTCAATCGGAGCATTTAGCAAGTGCCTGTTTCGTCAAAAACGACGAAAGTTTCTTCAAAAATGAGCAGGCATTTCTAATAGTGCGCATATGTAAGGTATCTTCGAAAGATCTTGCATTAAAAATGTGCTCTAATACAGTGTATGAAGTTATAGAGTTGGTGTTTTCTAAAATATTATGGTTTTGGGGATTTAAGGGGATGGGCTAATGTTTTAGCTAATATATCACGTTTCAATACTCCAGACTAAAGGTGAGGAACATGTCGTCTCTTTTTTCATCTGCAGACGCCGCGCTCGACGTCGGTGGCACTGGATTCAATCAGTCCAGTGTCGGAATATTTGACGGACGTCGAGCGCGACGTCTGCAGATAAAAAAGCTCGGACATGTTCCTCTAGCTTAAAAGGGTTACTATACGTCCGAATTTCGCTGGGACAGTCAAAATTTTAAATTCAAGCTAGCATCCGGAGTTTCAAAATGTCCGGATTTATACCAATGAATGCGGCGAAAGAGAAATTTACTGGTAATAGGAAAAATCTGACGTATACGAAGTCGAAGTGTGGTAGTACCGGCCGTCCTGCCAGAAGGAAGAAAACACATCTATATGATCTTAAAGATGCAGTACTCTCCCAGGACATTGCATGTTCTATCATTAACATGATGTTTCATGTAGCTAATTTTTAAGACGTTATTATTTTATCTGTAACACTCTTATTTTGTATGTTTTTCTTTGATGAGCGCGGGACCCTGTGCGGTTTCACACGTCGCACACCCTTAAGGGCGGCCATGTAGCTATGAACTTTCGAGCATGAATGGACTGTAGTAGAGCAAATATGACGTCATCATCGTGATGCAAACATTTCGGACCTGATGGCATCAGACACGTGACTTCATTTCAAAATTTATGAATGAAAAAACGTTCGCGATTGATTTGTGATTTGGAAATAATAGTAAATGAGTTACTTCATGAAGTACAGGATATTTTTATGAATGAACTAGAAACAATTTATTAATGGATGACGTAGTAAACCAAGTGTCTGAGGCCATACATGTTGGCCTCTCTTTGACGTTATGATTTCTCTACTATGACGAATCCATGCTCGAAGCTATGAACCATGTTACTTTGGGAAGGGGTTATGGTTGACAACTTTTTTAAAACGAATATTTAAGTAACAAAATATAAGTTTCAAGCTAATGTTGTTATGCGATCATTTCCACAGTTCAGCGACCTTTTCGATTAAATATTTAAGTGTTCACATCCGATACAGTTAATTATCAGCAACCGCGACTATCGAAAGTCGTGATGAAGATAAAAAATAATGTGCATGAATGAAATAGGGTCCGCTATCTTATCCACGATGAGGATAAAAAAGATTTTATGACGTCTAAAGTTTTTGATTTTCGAGTGATGATACTATATGGAACAAATACAAACAGTTTTAATGAGTGAGGTCATTGACCTCTAATGTATCAATCGATTGTGTTGATAATTTAAAATACAGGGTAACCAGGGGTGGCTTAAGCAGTCGCTTGGGGCGCCAGACTAAGGAGGGCGCCAAATTTTAGTGAAATAAAAGAAAAATATAAATAATTTGAATTTGAAATTTGTTCTCAATATTAGACATTTTCTAGGTTTATATTTTTCATTAAATTATATTATAGGTTAAAAATAGGTACTCAAAAATGAGTAAAATTTATTAATTTTTTAGTATATTCAACGCTTATCATAGCTCCGAATACATAAGTTTCATTTTTGAAAAATAACAATACGTACTCAAATATGATTGTGTTGATATCGAATTACAATGAGTAAAAATGAATAAAAAGAGCAGTTGCTTACCAACGAGAATGCCTGCATAAATAACTTTCAATAAATATCCACAATTATAACCAAGATTATCTACCGGGAATCGAACTCATATCTCAAAAGCCACCGCAGTCCAGTGCCTTACCCGTTGTACTACCATGGCGACGGGAAGAAGTTATAAACCGAAGAAATGTTAAAAGGGTGTGAAAAAAGAATGGGAAGTAAGATAATTGAGTTGTAATAACTCATTTTCCATTTAAGCAATCGACATCCAATGATGTGGAAAACCATCTTCTGAACAACTATTTTAAGTGTGTCAGGTCGTTTTGTTAAGATGGCTTGAACCGAAGCTGGGATTAGCAATATTAAATAACAATGCTCATTTATGAGAAAGTACGATTACTTAAATTTAAACACGTCATCGCTCATTTACGATGCGATTGTACTCAAAAGAAAAACGAGCATGTTCAGGTTTTTTACAGATTTGATTGAAAGAATAAAATTTTTATAAGAAATTAAAAAATTGAAAAGTTAAAATTTTAAAGTTATTTCGCATTTAATTATTTTGCATCGCTTAAAAAATAATATAAACTGAATTGACACTTAATTTTATTTAAAATGTAAATTAAATTTAAATTTAAATTAAGTTAATTTTAATTAATAGTAAAATTACTATTTTAACGCTAAGTTCATTTAAATAAATTAAAATTCAGTTTATAATAACTTAAAATTGCTAAAATCAGGCCAAATTACTCTACAAAAGGGTGATTTTCCTTATCCATAATTAAAAATTAAAATTTCTACAAATATGAAGATACTTGTACTATATTATATAAAAAAATTGTTTTTTATATTTCTATTGATAATGTAAAATTAATTTTAAATTCTCTACTAAAAAGAGTATTATAAAAATTTTATCAGTACCCTTTATTCTATTATTTCAAGTTGAGTAATTATATAATTCGATAATTCGGTTAATCCAATTATTTTACAATAAAAATATCCCAATTATCCTGTCAATTGTTCTATTATTCAGAAGATTCAAGTTATTTTGTTAATCGGTTTTTTCGAATAATTATCTTAATTAGAAAACTCAAATAAACTATTGTTAATTAGAATCCTATATACGAGTAATTCGAGTATTTCCCAGCGAATTCGACTTATCTATGATGAGGCAACATAGGATGAGTTTTTCACTTTTGACATTTTGTATCGCCAATAGCCCAATTGCGGTCGAGAGCCAGGTTTACCATATTCTCAAAAAAGAAAACAATTGTTTATCGCCCAGACAAAAAGTTGCCAAGGGTCGCAATTGGAACTTTCCGATTGTATCAGTTATTACCAAGCCGTGATTCGTGTTTAACTCCAAAGATCATTTTAGTTAAAAATAGAAAAACAGCACTGTTAAAAATAAGTACTCAAAATAAAAATGTACTTATTTTTTATTACATTCGATGCTTATCATAGCTCCGAATACATAAGTTTCATTTTTGAAAAAGAGATGTACTCACAAATGAATAATAAGAGCAGTTGCTTGCCTACATTGGTTGTCTTCCTAAATCCCTTTCAATAAATATCAACAATTACAACCAAGACTTACCGGGAATTGAGCCCACATCCTCTGCCACCGCAGCCCAGTGCCTTATCCGTTGTACTACTAGGGAGACGTGAAGAAGTTATGAACAGAAGAAATGTTAAAAGGTGTGACAAAATAACGGGAAGTAAGATAATTGAGTTGTAATAACTCAGTTTCCATTTAAGCAATCGACATCAAATACTGTAGAAAACCATTTCCTGAACAACTAATTTAAGTTTGTTAAGATAGCTCGAAGAGAAGCGGAGACCAGCAATATTAAATCACACTGCTCATTTTTGATAAAGTACGATTACTTAAATTTGACTACGTCATCGCTCATTTACGATGCAATTGTACTACTTAAAGAAAAACGAGTATGCCCAGGTACTCATTTTTTAGTAATTTTTTTTTTGCAGTGAGGCACTGTTTGGTATGTACACTTTTTATAATAAAAAAATTAAATTTATAATAATAAAATTAATAGTCTGTCTGTGTCTCTGTGGCACGCAAAACTATATCTGCCACTGCTCAGATATGTCTGAAAATGTATATAGAGATACTATTCAACCTTTAATTGTGCATTTTAAAATTCCCTTTAGTTTTCCGTTCATAACGGTTTTAGAAACTATTTTTTTAATAGATGGCCATTTAAAAAACAAAAGAGTCTACATTGTAAAAAATCATAAGATCTTGACAACAATGAAATACTTTAAAATAAATTAAAATACGTTTATTGTGTTAAACAATTAAGCGAAGCCATGACCCGCTAAATAATCTGGAAATTCAAAATTTAAACTTTTAATATATTTAAAAAAAAAAAAAAACGCTAAGTTTTTTTTTTTAATATTTATATATTTTCACCAAATGTTTTAATAAAAAATTATACATTTCTCCAATAACAATAGAAGAAAAGCCTTAGCGTTTCGAAAAACTCAATACCAAAGAAAACCAAACACTAAAAAAAAAATATTCTAAGTTCGTTCATTAAAAAACATACTTATTGCAGCATTAAATCTCAAATAACTCATTAAAAAACATAAATACAGTTCTAGAATTTTAAAAGAATATTTAAACGATTTCAAACTATGCTTTCAGCAAACAAAAAAAAATCGAGAAATTTACAATTTATTAGGTGCTTTGTCCCCCCCTTAAATGCGACAAAAGAGAGAGCATTTAATTCCGATTCTCTGTATCCTAGGGAATAAAGTTTTGGAACAGTTCGCCACCCCTTTCTCTGGCAACCCTTCTGGGTCAGTGGCCTCCAGAGACGGGCGCCAAGCGTCTACAGATTGGCACATCGACCATAAACTCAAAACTTTTCTTAAAACGCCTCCGTGTCCGTTTTACGACCTTAATCCGGCGACCATTTATTTCGGGAAAGAACAGGACGTCCAATTTCCGGAATCTATCGCCCCGGTCCGGACACTCTCGATTTAGCGTTCCTCGAAGTATGGAATCGGATTATGCTAAAAAAAATTCGATGCTGTCGTGACCTTCGAGCATGGATCCTTTTGCAGTTGAAGAGTCATAAGGTCACTCTCGCTAACATCAAAGTGAAGCCAACATGTATGGCTTCAGACACGTGGTTAATTACGTCATTCCATTCATAAATTTTCACTGTTACACATTTCCCAATTCATCAGCCAATCGCGAGTATTTTTTTAATTCATAATTTTGAAGAGATGGCACGTGACATGGGCCTTTCGCTCTGAGATGTGGGCTTCACGATTATGACGTAATATTTTTTCTACTACAGACCATTCATTCTCGAAGGTCGTGACATGATTTTAACACGTTTAAGAATGATCAGTGTTCAACAGCGGCGGCGATTCTGTGTACGAGGGGGGGTGGGGGGGGGGGGGGGGGTTACCCCTGCACTTTTTTAATATAGCATTTTTTAAGAATAAAATATAAGTTAATTGTTTTAATGCATTGCCGAAACAAGTAACTTTTTCGAACCCAACCCCCTCCCCACCCACTATTGCAGACGAGAACGCCTTTGCTGAACAAGTAAATGCGTCCATCGCAAGTAGAGTAAAATAAGGTTAGGTCGTCATTTGAAGTCTTCCATTCATGCTTCGAGCATGAATGGACTGTAGTAGAGCGAATATGACGTCATAATCGTGAAACCAACATCTCAGACCGAATGGCCTCATGCACGTGACTTCTTTTCAAGCTTATGAATTAAAAAATACTCGCGATTGGCTGATGAATTGGGAAATGTGCAACAGTGAAAATTTATGAATGGAATGGCGTCATTAACCACGTGTCTGAGGCCATACACTTTGGCCTCACTTTGATGTTACCGAGATTATAAACTTATGATTTCTCTACTATGAAGGATCCATTCTCGAAGGTCTAGTACAATACAATACAATCCATGGTGTTTTCGAATTACATGGGCTCGTGGCCTTTCGCCTCCAGTATTACAAAGATAAACACATAACTTGCGCTCAAGGCGACACATAATTAAAGTTTTTACATAGAGATATTAGTGAGAGGCGACTCGCGGACATTTGGCGAGGTTTTCCAGAACATGATGGAACATCATTAGTGTGTGTTCCAGGGGAATAAATGATTTTTTTTTAGTATTTTTTAAGCATGTTTTAACGAGACATCCAATATTTACAATAATACGAATATTTACAAATATACATGTTATGAGGTGTCCAGGAGGAGCGACACTCTATCGAAGGTCTAGTCTCTGTAACTAGTGTTTAAATATCCCTGAAAGTAAAACTACCAAAAAAAATTTAGCTTATTTTGAAATGTTGTTGTATATATATGAAATGACCCATAGGATGATCATTCATTAGGTAACTTTTTCAGTCGTAGAATTAAAGTAAAATCAAAATTCGCAGCCTGTAAAGTGTCATTAATTTGAGTAGTTTAATTAATTTGCCAGTTGAACACTGCTCAATTTTTTTTTTTGATAGATGGATGAGTGAGAAGGGTTATAAGCGAAGGAGGTACTCATAACTGAAAAGTTTTATCAAAGGGTATATGAGAAAAAAAAAGTTGAGAATGTAATGCTTCAAATGTCGACTAAATGCGGAGACGAACGTGCATATCCATTCCTGTGTCTCCTGTTGCAAAGATAAAATTTTACCGACTGAAAAATACGATGAAGTTCTTACAAATTCAGAAATTTTTATAAATTACGACATTCCGCGTATTATTTCGCAATTTAAAGTTCTTCCACTAACAATAATTTAACTCGATTTCGATTCTCGAGCCACAACCTTTCATTTCAATTGCTTTTGAATATCAAAATCTATTTTAAAAAAAAACGTTATAACCGAATGATAAAAAAAAAATTATATTTATAAACAAAGCTGCTAAAATATCCAAAAATGTTGAATTTTTCTTTAAATGAATATGCCGACCTAGAAAATTACGGAAAGTTCCAATTGCGGCCCATGGCAACCTTTTGTCTGGGCGATAAATAATTGTTTTCTTCTTTGAGAGTATGGTAAACCTGGTTTCCTTCGGCCGCAATTGGGCTATTGCCGAAAATTATTGGTTAGTAACCTCCCCCACAACCCTCTTTGGCCAAGGCTCTAAGTTCACATAATTTAAAAGTTCTTAATTTTTTTTATTTTTGAAATATTTTTCGAATTTAAAGTATGGAAGGCCGTTTGTGTGTGTGTGTGTGTGCGTGCGTGTGCGTGCGTGTACGTGTGTGTGTGTTATTCGTAAATAGTTTTTTTTAAAGAAATATGTTGGAAATATATAATTAACTCTTCTTTAGTGTAAACAAACCTACAGATTTTATATTTGTTATACAGGTAAGTCAGAGGGTTTAAAACTTCACCAGATCAACGTATAAACATCTACGAAAACAATCCAATCTGTCATAAACTGATTTTATAGTAGTCGAGGTTGTAAAATTCTAAACGTATTTAAAAATTGTATTAATAACACGATTAACCTTTAAAAAAACTACTCAAATTAAATTGAAACTGGAAGTAGACTTCAGTCTAAAACGTAAACGGTTAAAAATACACATTAATTAAGGGCACTATTCATGTTTAATTTATTAGAGATAAACGGCCTTTAGAGTATTTTGTAACTCGTATCCAATTTTATTTCAGAATCACTCAATCATAAGACTAATCTGAACAGAAATTTAAATTCAATTGAAATCGAGGGCTAATAAAAGATCCTTTACAAGGATTTAAATTTAAATTTAATCTATTAGTAGATTCGAGTACCTAATGACGCATGAAATGATTTTACAAGAATTCAAATAGAAACGTAGTGAAAAAAATATTATATTATTAATAAATAGGAAACGAAGGTTTAATTATATTTCACAGTTAAGGTAATTACTTCGGTTGATTTAAAATAGATTTATTTTATTTCTGAATTACGGACTAATAAATTGATATAATACTCTTTACTAATTTACTGTGTTTGTCGCCTTATGCACCCCACCTAACTAACTTTTATGACAGTATACATAAAAGTTAAACTTTTATGACTTACAAACGTTTCTAAACTTTTATGACAGTATACACTGTAAAAAAAGGTAATTAAAAATGAGTTCCAGAACCTATTCGGTTTTTTTTTCAGTACAATTAATCTAAATAAGTGATGACGTACTCAACTTTAAGTAACCGTACTTTCTCAGAAATGAGCCGTGTGATTTAATGTTGCCGATCTCAGCTTCTGTTCCGGCCTTCTTAACAAAGCGACCTGACACACTTAAAATAGCTGTTCAGAAGATGGTTTTCCACATTATTTGATGTCGATTGCGTAAAATGGAAACTGAGTTATTACAACCCAATTATCTTACTTCTCATTCTTTTGTCAGACCTTTTTAACATTTCTTCTGTTTATAACTTCTTCACGTCGCTCTGGTAGTATCACGGAAAAGGCTGTGAACTGCGGTGCATGAGGATCTGGGTTCGATTCCCGGTAAGTCTTGGTTGTAATAGTCGATATTTATTGAAAGTGATTTATGAAGGCAGCCTATGTAGGCTAACATCTGCTCTTTTTATTCATTGTACTCATTTTTAAGTACATGTCGTTTTCAAAATTGAAACTTGTGTATTTGGAGCTATGATAAGCATAGAATGTACTCAAAAATGAGTAAAATTACTTATTTTTGAATACATTTTTTTAACAGCGTAGTTTTAACTCGACCTTTCGGCACTTCGTTTATTTGTCAGTAAATTTGTTTGTTTAGCAGTCATGACCAAACGTCTTGTTCGAATTTCTTCAAATTTGGTAGGAATGTTCCTTTAAGTAATTAAAATCAACGTATATGTTTTTTTTTATATTTTGGTCGCGAGGTCTACTGTTCCCAGAACTGCTAGTTAAATAAATAAATTATTTTTTAAGATGGAATTTAAAATTGTATATCGATAAATTTTGTAAAAATAATGTTTTCTTCATTTATAAGTTTCATGTGTTTACCTAATAGACATGAAATTCATGTATGATATATAAAGCAATGTATGCAATTTAGGCCCACTGCTAAAAATAGGTACTCAAATATAAGTAAAATTTACTCATTTTTGAATACATTCGATGCTTATAATGGTTTCGAATACATAAGCTTCAATTTTGAAAAAGACGACATGAACTTAAAAATGATTAAAAATGGGCAGTTGTTTGCCTACATAGGATGCCTTAATAAATCACATTTAATAATTATCGACAATTAAAACCAAGACTTACCGGGATTCGAACCCAGATCCTTAAGCACAGCAGTCCAGAGCCTTATCCGTTAAACTACCAAAGGGTCCTGAAGAAGTTGTAAACAGAAGAAATGTTAAAGAGGTGTTCCAAAAGAATTAGAAGTAAGGTAATTGAATTATCATAACTTTCCAATTCAGCAATCGTTATCAAATATTGTGAAAAACCATCTTCTGGACAACTATTTCAGTTTGGTGGGTCGTTTTGATAAGCTGGCTTGAACAGAAGCTGATATTACTAGCAATATTAAATCATACAGCTGATTTTAGAGAAAGTATAGTTATTTAAATATGAGTACGTCATCGCTCATTTACGAGGCAATTGTACTCAAAGAGAAACGAGTAGGTTTAGGTACTCCTTTATAAATACCATTTTTTTTACGGTGTGGAACATTTGTAAAAATCTGAAAACCATTATATGAAGACTGAATAATTTAACATGAAGGTTTGTGAATAATTTACACCAGTGGTTCCCCGCCCATGGTTTGCGTGGTTTAAAGTGGTTCGCGGTTTGGTTTGGTTTGTTAATTAACGTCGCACTAGAGCTGCACAGTGGGCTATTGGCGACGGTTCGGGGTCAATCTCGAAGGAAAGACTCGGGAACACATACACATTCATACATGCACCTCGTTATTTTAGAACCATGGTCAGATGACGAGGAAACACCTGAACTGGCACCCAACGCCTTCAATAGACGTCAGGACATTGGACCCCGATCAGATTTATTGTGCACCAGTGCCGTATACATGCCAGTATAATTTGTTGGATATTCTGGACGACTTTCTAGTATTTTTGTGGCGAAGCTGGCAACCCTCCGATCGCAAGATCACTACTTTATTACTTTTCTATGTCAGTCATTGCACGGATTCGAACCACCAATCCTCTGATTAGTAGCTGAACGCCTTACCAACTGAGCAACTAGGGCTCCAAGTGGTTCGCGGAGCCGCCATTGTTCGGTTCCATAGGTGTTTTCACTTTACTTTTTCAAAAATGGGTGTTGTCTGAGGAGTATTTCTTTTCAAACGAAATGCATCTAAATTGAAAATCAAAATGTCATCAAGGAAACAAAATCGTATCCTCATTCTTTGATGGTTATTGCAATTAACCAGAAATGGGTTCGTAATTGTTTAGACGTATAGCATTACAAACTGTATAGACTTTAAATTTATAAATTGGTAATAATTTATTTTTTAATTTATAATTGCCTAGACATTTATTTTATAAAAATAACAAATCTCCTCTTTTGAGATCCAACTTACACTATCTAAAATGTACGTTTTTCCGTTATTTACTGCTTTTTTTTCTCGTTTTTTAATGCACATTGGAAATTATTAGACGGAAAGAACATCCAGTAAAATATGCTTTTAAGCAAACTTCAAAAGACAGACTTCTTAATTTCCCCTGACAGACTACCATATATCACATTAGTGCGACACTTTTTTTCTCTTATTTATTTTGTTTGTATAATTCTTTAAAGTGCTAAATCTGCTGGATAGGAAAATGAAATAACTATCGGCTTCCACTTCAAGTTGACCATATAGCGGCAATAGCGTATCAATTCATAAATTACGGGGGTGGGGGGGGGGGGTCAATAATTCCATTCCCTGAATGTTTATTAATATAAAAATAAACGCTAATTAGCAGTTATTATGATAAGTGATTAGCCATTAATGAGCAATGCGTCAATTAGCGAGGTAATCATCAATGATTTGTTAATTACCTAGTTGCATAAATTTCTTGAGAAGTTATCATTTAATTAGAATTTATATATATATAATTTCCCTGGAAAAAAAATTGGGGTTCAGTAGGACTGCCTCCACATTGGCTTCAACGCGCCCATAGAGGAAACGTGTTTTGAGCCTTCCAGAAGTTATAGTTAGAGTTCAGTGGGTTCACACAATAGCTGGTTGGAAAACTAGTACCATTTTCAAAATTCTTAAATACTATATTTGAAGACTCTTGTTTAACGTAGACATTTTTGTGGTAAAAAAAATAAGATATAAACTATGCAACCTCTATAAAATGTACAATTTTTTTTTAATGAAATATATAGAAGTAAGTTCTGCTAAGTACGTTCTAAGTAATCTGCATTTATTAATATTTTCCCGGTGCGCCACAGATTATCCCAGTGGCGGCCCGTGGTCGAAAATGATAGTACAGTCGAAATCATGTGACTCCCCCCACCACCATCCCCAAATTTTCCAGAACCATACATGAATGGAAATTCTTTATTAATTACTACTCAAATCAAAGTTTCCTTACATTTTTTAAAGAAATAATAACATGTGAAAAAAATAGAAAACACTTATTTTTTCCTCCTTTCTTTTAAACTTGCGAATCGGTCAATTTTAATATTAACTTAAATAACGAAGCAATAGCAGGATCATAATGGTCCTGAAACAACATCACACAGTAAATTTAATACGGAAACTATTCCCGTTTGGAAAGATTCTTGGAAATTCTCGGTTCTCCCACCATTACCCGCGTTTCATGCACGAGTCAATCAGTTAATCAAGTTCCTGACTGCAGCCAAAGCCAGAAAAATCATTTCGGGCTGTATCTTCCCACAAATGCAGT
Source organism: Troglohyphantes excavatus (assembly GCA_963932185.1). Classification (NCBI taxonomy): domain Eukaryota; kingdom Metazoa; phylum Arthropoda; class Arachnida; order Araneae; family Linyphiidae; genus Troglohyphantes; species Troglohyphantes excavatus. Next base: position 15,854,425 of record OZ010666.1, on the reverse strand, counting down.
GCATTAGCATGGGGGGGAATCTCCATACCACGTAGAGGTTGCCATGGCAACGATGCAGCCGATTTCGAATTTCGCTTTTTGGCTGCAGTTTTGATTGAATGGAGTTTTTCCCCCTCCTGAATTGTGCATTACGGCAACAGGTTTGCTATTTATCGGAGATTTTGTTTACTTACCGTAGAAATTTCATTTTCAATTATAATCTTTATTTAAGAAAATTAGTAAAATATCTGATTTTAGTTTTAAAATACACTAATGAATTTAGGTGCAGCCCTGCTTTACTTGCTGTAGTGGGCGAGCCGCCACTGCCCCACTATATTCCTCAAACGCTAAATATTCCAAATTTGTGGCGCATCTAACAACTCTTTTCCAAGCCACTTACAAACAACACGCAGAAAAATTTCCATTCTTCTCCTCCAGAACAAGATCAAAGGATGGAACGCGCGGAGATCAAAAGAACAGGACCGCTTTCTTGAACGAACAAGGCAACCGATTCATCCATCACCTTTCCATCAAAATTCCGGTCCGATGACGTCACACCACTCCCTGAGATCGTCTGCGCCCCACACACCTGCAACCTCGTTCGTTTTTGTTCTTATTGTGCGAGTGGAGGAAAGTTCCCATTTTATGCAAATTCCGGGTTCCACGCGTGCCTGACGACCAGCGGCGCGAGACATCCTGGAATGGCGGGAAGGAAAAAAGGGGGTCAAGGCCAATGTCGTTCGTTCAACTCTGCTGGTAAAGCTCTGAAGCCCTGCTGGCAAAGCTCTGAAGCCCTCCTGGCAAAGCTCTGAAACCCTGCTGGCAAAGCTCTGAAATCATTTTATAACCCTATCCCCACATGCAGAAAAATATTTTCATTGTTTAATGCAGGCACGTAGGTAAAGGGGTGGTTCAGGGGGTTCAAACCCCTCCCATTGAAAGTCAAGAAAAAAAAATTCGAACTACTGTAAAATCATAAATATAATTTTAAAAAAACTAGAAAAAATTCAATTTCTCGTTCCACATTTCTTGTTGAGTAACATAAGGGAAAACCTGGTATTTTTAACCAAAATGATCCAAACGTATATTATTTTTAACAAGGATTCTCGAAATTTAAATTTGTTCTCTAATTTATTTCCTATCGAGGAGTGCTATTTACTACTTTTAAAAATAGGTAATTGCTGATATTGGTAACGATTCTATAAAAATTAAATGATATTACTGTTTCGATATTTATCTGCCAATGTATTCCTGTGTACTTCAATAAAAATTAATAAGTTTTTTTTAAAACATGGGGGTGAGGGGGAGTTGTGAATTATTTGGAAGGCCGGGTTGGCGGGGGGGGGGGGGGGGGTTGAACCCCTCCCATGAAAAATCTATACCTACGTGCCTGGTTTAATGCAGGGCCCTTGCTAAGGGGGAGCAGGGAGCCTTCCCCCAAACCCCCCATGTTGGTAAAAATTCCTGTAGATTTGGCAAAATCACTAACCTAGTTGGCAAACTTGTAAAACATTTGGCATTTTTTAAAATTTAAACTAAGAAGTTTCACTTTAAAAAAAAAAGGCACAATGTTAAAAATAGGTACTCAAATATAAGTAAATTGTACTCATTTTTGATTACATTCGATTTATCATAGCTTCGAATGCATAAGTTTCAATTTTGAAAAAGACATGTACTCAAAAATAAGCACAATGAATAAAAAGAGCAGATGCTAGCCTAACATAGGCTGTCTTCATTCAGTAAATCCACTTTAAAAAAATATCAACTATTACAACAAAGACTTCTCGGGAATCGTACCCATATCCATTGGCACCGCAGTCCAGGGTCGTTGTACTACCAAAGCGACGTGAAGAAGTTATAAACAGAAGTATTGTGAAAAGGATGTGCCAAAAGAATGGGAAGTAAGATAATTGAGTTGTAATAACTCAGTTTCTATTTAAGCAATCGACATTTTTTATGGTGCAGAAATCAATTGTTTTACTATTGTGAATTTTGTTAAAAACTGCAAATATTCTTCTCTTTTTTTGTTGTTAATAATGTAAATATTTTGGTATGAACTGAGGAAAATTCTCAAAGACAACACAAACCTATTAAGCCTGAGAGTTTAAAATGGAAATAGGATGCTTAAAAGATTGCTCCTTTGGTGCCGTTTAATTTTCTAAATAAGTGATCCAAAAAATCTTTTTAAAAATGAGGAGTCATATTTAGATGCCCCCCCCCCCCCCCCAAATATATAATTCAAAACAAAAAATAATATTATTTACTGCTAGACGGCAATAGCCCAATTGCAGCCGAAGGGAGCAGGCATATTCTCAAAGAAGAACACAATTGGTTATTGCCCAGACAAAAGGTTGCCATGGGCCGCAATTGGAACTTTCCTTGTGGCTGAAAAGGAATAAAGCGAAAAAGAATAATCTGAAACTTAAAAAAAAAAAAAAAAAAAAACATTACACTTCTTCATTCTCTAAAAGTATCCAGTTACCGGAATTTTCCTGTAGCCTAGAAACCCACCCAGATCAATATACATTCAAAAGAAGCATAAAATCCACCATCCAAATGCAAAAAAAAAAAAAAAATCATGTGTCCGCTGAGTAGAGGAAAAACCCGCCAAAAAAATACCAATAAACTATTCCCCGAGACAACCTAACCTTTTACCAACCGTCCAAATCCCCCCCCCCCCCCCTCCAAAGACGGTTGTTCCCGTTCTCTTGAACTTGGAAAGTATGTGGGTCGTGCCATAACAAAAGACGGTTATCGCGATGTGACCAACGGCCGTGGAAGAAGAGTCCGGTTAGCCTGCATTTGTATCTCATACCCGATGCACATCCGCCTTTGCCTTTGCTTGTTAGGGATTCTTTGAGCAGAAATACCGTTGGGCAGAATGGTGACGTGCGCGGTAGATTATATAGGGAAGCAAAAAAAGAGTTGCGAATGCCAGAGTCCATTTCGGCAGTTTCCCAATGGCAAGAGCAATCCTGTCGATGATGATACACTGTAAGAAAAAGGTACTTCAAAATAAGTACCTGAATACAGTGGCGGCGATTCGAGGGAGTGCCATCAGAAATCGTATTGAACTTTTTTTTTTTAGGTTTGGTTTGGTTTGGTTAATTAACGTCGCACTAGAGCTGCACAGTGGGCTATTGTCGACGTTTCGGGGTCTATCTCAAAGGTTTGGTTTTGTTAATTAACGTCGCACTAGAGCTGACAGAGGGCTATTGGCGACGGTTCGGAGTCAATCTCGAAGGAAAGACCCGGGAACACATTCACACACACATTCATACCTGCACCTCGTTATTTTAGAACCATGGTCAGATGACGAGGAAACACCTAAACTGGCACCCAACGCCTTCAATAGACGTCGGGACTTTGGACCCCGATCAGAATTATCGTGCACCAGTCCCGTATACACGCCAGTATAATTTGTTGGATATTCTGGACGACTTTCTAGTATTTTTGTAGCGAAGCTGGCAACCCTCCGATCGCAAGATCACTACTTTTTTTACTTTTCTATGTCAAGTCCATTTCACGGATTCGAACCACCAATCCTCTGATTAGTAGCTGAACGCCTTACCAACTGAGCAACTGGGGCTCCTATTTCAAAGGAAAGGCCAGGGAACACATTCACATTCACACACACATTCATTTCTGCACCTCGTTATTTTAGAACCATGGTCAGATGACGAGGAAACACCTGAACTGGCATCTAACGCCTTCAATAGACGTCGGGACTCAAGAGTAACATGTACATGTCAATATCCACATAGAACAAACATTTCACTTAACGAGGTCACCGTGGCCGAGCGGTTACAGGTGTCAGCTGGGAATACGAAGATTCCTGGTTCGATACCAGGCGATGGACTTGACAAAGAAAAGTAAAAAAGTAGCGATCTTGTGATCGGAGGGTTGCCAGCTTCACTACAAAATACTAGAAAAGTCGTCCAGAACATCCGTAAAAATTAACGGCGTCTATACGGGACTGGTGCATGATAAATCTGATCGGGGTCCAAAGTCCCGACGTCTATTGAAGGCGTTGGGTGCCAGTTCAGGTGTTTCCTCGTCATCCGACCGTGGTTCTAAAATAACGAGGTGCATGTATGAATGCGTGTGTGAATGTGTATGTGTTCCCGCGTCTTTCCTTCGAGATTGATCCCGAACCGTCGCCAATAGCCCACTGTGCAGCTCTAGTGCGACGTTAATTAACCAAAACCAAACCAAAAACCTCGTCATCTGACCATGGTTCTAAAATAACGAGGTGCATGTATGAATGTGAATGTGTTCCCGGGCCTTTCCTTTGAGATAGACCCCGAACCGTCGCCAATAGCCCGTTGTGCAGCTCTAATGCGACGTTAATTAACCAAACCAAACCATTTCACTTAAAGCAATAATAAAAAAAAGGCCCGGGTCTATAACTCAATACAGAGTTAACAGAATGAAAATTCGGAGTTCTGTACTGATTAGAAACATGCTCGTGCAAAAGAAAAGAGGAAAGAATTTTTATCGTACTGAAGATAAAACGCTTGTTTCAGAATATGTGGGTCCGTGTCGTTGACCTATGATCAAATCTCATGTTAATCTAATTAGATACGATTGTAGGAACCCATGCCATTTTGACGTTGAATGATTGCCCCGAAAGACATCCTTTAACTTAAAATACATTTAGGAATACATGAAATTAAGAATATTTAATAAAAACTTTAAAGAAAAGTGAGGTGTATTTCGGAGGTACACTTTTATACATTTCCATAAAATCCTGTTCTTTTAATACATAATTTAAAAAACCTTTTATCCGCGTGTTATTCTTTCAATCTCATTTTTAAATACACCCTGTTAAAAATAGGTACTCAAAAGTAAGTAAAATGTGCTCGTTTGTAAGTACATTCGATGCTTATCATGGATCCGAATACATAAGTTTTAATTTTGAAAACGACATGTATACAAAAATGAGTACAATTAGTAAAAATGAATAAAAAGAGCATATGCTGGCCTACATAGGCTGCCTTTATAAACCACTTTCACCAAATATCGACAATTACAACCAAGACTTACCGAGAATCGAACCCATATCCCCAGGCACAGTAGTCCACAGTCTTTTCCGTTAAACTACCAGGGCGACGTGAAGAAGTTTTAAACAGAAGAAATGTTAAAAAGATGTGCCAAAAAGGGGAAGTAAGATAACTGGGTTGTAATAACTTAGTTTCCATTTAAGCAATCGACCTGAAATAATGTGGGGGACCATTTTCTGAACAAACTATTTTAAATTTGTCAGGTCGCTTTGTTAAGACGGTTTGAACGGAAGCTGAGGTTGGCAATTTTAAATCACACTGATCATTTCTGAGAAAGTACAGTTACTTAAACTTGAGTACGTCATCGCTCATTTATGATGATACAATTGTACTCAAAGAAAAACGAGTAGGTTCAGGTACTTATTTTTCAGTACCTTTTTGTTTACAGTGCAGATTCTTAAAAGGTTTTTTTTCAGGTAGGAAATACAATTTCCAGTCCTTAGTGCTATTTCAGTATACATTATTGAGACGATTAGACGTATAATGCGTCTATTTACTTTATATATTCAATTGGCTGCTAATATAATGGCACTAGAGCTGCACAGGCCTATTCGAAGGAAAGACCCGGGAACGATGCCTCGCATTTTTGAACCATGGTTAGATGACGAAGACAACACAGCACTTTAGACCCCGATCAGATTAAGGACTATTAATTAAAAAAAATGGGATTAGCCAATATTATTGTAGCCAATCAAACTGAAAAAGTATTGTTAAAACGATTATAAATATTATCCTAGGGGAAAAAATAAGCAAAACGGCTTACCTGTTATCCATCATTCGTCAACTCTTAGTCGCATTTTCTTAATTTTTAATAGTTGGTCCGATTTGATAACCTGGAAAAAATAAATTCCATTATTATTCAATCGGAACAATACCGTTTATATAAAATACAAAACCTCGAATTTTACACCTGTCTGCAGAAGGATCCCCAATTCGGTGCCAGGAGTTTATGCCTCTCATGTTTCTTGTGTAAAATGCATCTGATTTTCCCCTTAGGAACAACAAAAAAGTTGTGTGTTGTATCCATTTCCTTTAAGGAAACACTAATTATAAAGGAATAGATTGATTCTTTTCTCGGAATTAAGTGCGAGTGGATGGTGATAATATAACCTAAGAGTGTGCAGTGACGGATCTAGCTATAGGGAACTTCGGGCAATTGCAATTCATTATTTTTTTAAACTTTAATTCATTAGGCAATTTTTATTAATTTGGATAAATATCCTTCCAAATATATCGTTAAAGTTAATATCATTAAAACACACAGATCGTCTATATAACGTACTACGTAAATATAATTTTTTTTTTTGGTGAAACAATAAATTTCCCAACTCAACAGTGCTGAAAATTCCCAGTTAAAACTTCTCGGCATTTTTTCATCTTTTTTTCTGTATATGTTAGGTAATGTTAAACAGTTCTCTCACAAGCACTGATTTGCAGCACGTATGTTCCAATGCAGTGTTCGTTCTGAGGTCTCATTTAAATGTAATCTTACAAATTGGGCAATTTTTAATCTTGACTAGCCTTTATTTGTTAATAATTTTAATTTTCTTCAGGCATAAATTTTCCCTACTCGGGGGTTTTTAAAAGTTGAAATTCCCAACTTTCAGGGTTTCTTGGTGGGGTCGTGTCACCCCCCCCCCCCCCTCCCTCCCTCTTGTTCCAACTGGCCTGTAATATATATATTTTGTGAAAAAAATAAAAAGACATATGTAAATTATTTAATTGCTTCCCCTGACGATCATGAACTTATTATCACGTGCAGGTATCTCTAGTTTTTCTAGGGATGCACCCAATTTTTAAGTTCATAAAAATACTTCATTTTAGAATATTTTTTGTTTTAATTTAAAGGTTTGAGGTAAAACTTACAATGTGTTTCTTTACAATTAATTAAAAATTAAATAATATATAGTTGCACGTCCACGAAAAACTATTTAAATAACCAAGCACTGAAAACTACTTTACAAGAGTCGGTAGCTTAATTGGGAAGTCTACTTTTGTTTTTTAATTTATATTTTCGATTTTAAAAGGTATATTACATCCAATCAAATGAATTTCTTTGACATTAATTTATTATACTATTTTTATTTGCTAGGGTCTGTTCTAAGCGAAATTTACTACTGTTATTAATTATTAATTTACTGTTACTATTAAAAAAATATTTGACTTCCTATTTTTCTTAAAAACAGCACGACCGCCCATTTTCCTAAAAAAAATTACAACTGCTAATTTTCTCAGAAAATTGTATGACTGCCAAATATACGAATGCTTATTTTCTCAGAATATTTACGACTGAAAATTTTCTCAGAAAATTGTACGATTCATTCTCTGTCAGTGGCGGCGATTCGGGGGGGCAAGGGGGGGCGGTTGCCCCCGCACTTTTTTCGGATGTTGCCCCCGCACTTTTTTAATTTTGCACATTTTAAAACTAAATAACAAGTCAATTGTTTTACGGCATTGCCTAACCATGCAAGGAACATTTTTGAACCCAATCCTCCCACCACCACAGGCATTAAAGAGGGGGGGGGGGGGGGGGTCAGGAATTTCAAACCCCTTTCATTAAAAGTCAAGTGAAAAAAAAATTTGAACGAATGTGGTATCGTTATTCTTTAAAAAAAATTCCACATTTTAAAACTAAAATAAATTCTTTATCTAAATTGAGCAGCGTCGTTTTCAGATTTCCAGACAGACAGCTACTAGCATAAGTCATTGATGGCGCCTCACATTTACTCATTCTGGTTTTTTTTTCGGAAAAATAAATAGCATATCTTTACATAGAAAATGCAACAGTTTGACCTTCAATTCAAAAAATAAATCAAACCCCCTGCTTTTATTTATGTCTATCTGATACATTAAAATAGTATTCGGTCTTAATAAAATGCGTTAAATGAGATGTTTATTGTGTAATCTATTGGCGCCGAACAATTGCGTAATCTATAGGCCTGTAGATAGGTGGTTGTCATGAGTTTGCCATTAATGTCTTTGTTTTGATCTTCGTCTGCTCTGCTTTTTAGAAAAATGAAGCGAATTGTGCAAAATTCAGTTTTAAATTACTTTGTGCAAATTACTTTGAACAAATGTGAAGTTGAACCAGCAGCAGTAACACAAGCACTACCGTTTCCATTCAAGAAAGCTTGTCTATTTGTTTGCAATCTACGCCACGGAATTTTCAAAATCGCGCAAATATACGTTTAAAGATACCATTATCTTGATTTGTAACATTTATATATCATATTTCGAAATCTTTTACATCATTCATATTATGCGATTGTACTTCAAATTAATTTAGCATTAACTGTTCAATTTATAATTTATTTTCCAATTATTATTGGAAAATTAATTCGAATTTCAGTAATCATTGATATTCGTAACTTTCGACTATTACTGCACTTCATGAAATGCGTAACGAGGGTACAGTTTAATTTAACCGTGAATAGATATATTTAAAAAAAAAAAATAAACATTGATTTATTCATACACGGATGAGATGTTTTTGCTTTTTCCCAAAATATCCATTTAAAAAGAATAGTAATAATAATTCGACAATCAGATCTTGTGATATTATTATGATTTTGGTTTAGATTTTTACAAACCCGAGTTGGAAAAATGTATGCCCAAAGAAAATTTATATTATTAGCAAATGATAGGGAAGATTATAAATTATCCAACTTGTAAGATTAAATTTATATCAGATCTCTGAACGGACACTGCATTGCATTGTAACATGCGTGCAATAAACCAATACTTTTGAAAGAACTGTTTAATATTACCTAATTTATAAAAAAGTTGAAAATGCGGATAAGCTGGAACTCAAAAAATGATATGAATTTTGTTATTCTTAATTTCCCGTTTGTCACTGGATTTTGAAAATGACCCATAAAGAAGCTGACAAATGTCTATAAGCTAGAACTGGGAATTTTTAGCACTGTTGAGTTGGGAATTTCGATCGTTAAGTTTGATTTGGTTAAAAACGTCGCACTAGAGCTGCATATTGGGCTTTGCCGACGATTCGGGTTCGGGGCCCATCTCGAAGGAAAAACCCGGGAACAATGCTTCATATTTTTGAATAATGGTCAGATAACGAGAACAACACCTGAGCTGGGCATCCGGCGACGTTAAGCCGGAAATTTTGAATCGTTAAGTTGGGAAATTTCTTAATCGTTACCAAACAGATATTACAAGGAATCTCAAACTTTAAATTTGTTCTTTAAATTTATTTCATAATTAGGGAGTGATTTATTAATTTTAAAAATAGTTATTGTCAATTGTTAAATATAATTAATGACAATGATAACTTTTGATGTTGTTTATCTGCCAACGTATTCCTGTTTACTTGAACGAAAATTAATAATTTTTTAAGAAATAAAAGTGGTGATGGGTTGGGAGAGTTGATTTTTATGGGGTTAAGGATTCCTCCCCCTAGGTGAGGGGAGATAGATGCCAGATGCCTAAAGAATTTCGTTGCTCAGTCACTGAACTCCCGTGAAATCTATACCTACGTGCCTGCACTATTATAACGTTTCAAATGTAAGTATTTTTCTCAAGGTCCCAAAAGTCACAACACAAATGTAGAATTGTAAATGCTGCAGGAAGTTTCCTAGGGATTGAAAGGGTGAGGAGGGAAAATTTCCTCCATTTCTTTTTCAATACTGATACAAAAGGAAAGGATACCTATCCCTTTGGACGTCGGTCAATAAGTATGTTAATTATATCCTTTGCAACAGTCAGTATCCTTCCAAAACAAATTGGGAAACAATCGGTAATGGGTTAATAATCGACCTGGGCGTCTCGCACTTATTTTAAGTTAGTATCCTTTCCTTCAAATAACTCAAAAAAGAGAGTAAATATATATATATGCAATATTTATTGTTTTGGCGGTCAACATTTTTAATTGTTATACCCCCCCCCCCCGCTTGTTTGGTCTTGATATCTTGCCCCCCCCCCCCACTTTTACTACCCAATAGCCGCCACTGTTCTCTGTTCGTGGTTTTGAAATTTAATGAACACTAAAAATGCTAAGGCTTTTTTACTATTATACTTAAAATCATAATTTTTGTGTGTATAGCAAGATAAATATATTTTAAATAGATGTGTGCATTCAGATTTCCTATTTTTACCATAATTTGTTTTTTAAAACCACTTAAAATGGAATTGTGCCAATTAGAACACTAAAATCATGTTCATGTATGTCACCAAAAAAAATTTCAATCCCACATGAGGTCGGGTAATATCAGTTTTCAACCTAATCAAGACTTTTTCTTTAAATATATATTTTAAATTTAAAGAAAAAACAAGTCACAACACAAAAAGCTGACATCTTTAAATTTATATTAAATATTTTGTACATTAGAAATATAAAGTTTCACTCAATTACTATGTAAATTCAAAATAAAATCTTGGCATTAATATACAATGTCGAATAGAAAGTACATAGAAAAAGTAAAAATTTTACCCGAGAAGAGATTTCTTCATTTTACCTTTTTCTGTTTCTAAAATTTTTACCTTTAAATTCGAAAGTATTTCTTTAGTCTCATTGAAAATAATGTTTTTTAGAGTTTTAAAAAAAAATCTGACCTTTTCCAGTGTACACTAATACACATTTGTGGGTTTAGGGGAGGGGGACGGGAACCCGTGCCCCACCCCCAAGAAGTCCCCTTGCTGTCCTGTTTTACAATATTAGGAAATCAAGCATTAACAACCTTTGGGCAACAATCAATAAATCAATCTAACTTGCAGTCTACATTTTTTCTTTTGTTTATATTGTATTGTAATACAAATGCAACATATATTTTAATTTTTCGGATTATTATATCGAATGATTTTCATCAGGTTATTATTTTTATTCGAAATCAGTTATTTTTTTTGCCTTAATTAAAAAAAAAAAAAAAAACTTTTATAGTCAAAGAATTTAGAATCCAAAAATTAATTTCGGAAAGAGTTAAAATTTTAATAAAATTATTAAATATTAAAGCTAAAACTGTTTATAATTGTAAGAAATTAATACTAAGTAGGTAATTAATTATACATATTAAACACTTCATAAAAAAAATTAGTGACCTAATATTGATGAAAACATTTTTAAAAAAATACATACTGTATGGAAGTTATTTAAATTTATTTCGGGAGTGGTCCGTATAAAACGTACCAACCTCTCTCCCCCCCACCCCTTATGTACGTCCTGTTCCTCCCGCCTCCCCCCGCCCCATCAAATATATTTTTAAAAAATAGGCTTTTATAAGTTTAGAATAATTAATAACATAAATTTAATTTAAAGTACATTTGCATATTTTCAAAATATTCATGCCTTTATAAGTTTAGAATAATTTTATCAAATGACCTGGAACTTAATTTTAAGTAATTTTTGAATATTTGAGTTTAAAATTACAAAATCTGAAACCCAGTTCTCCAAAATTTAAATCAATATCACATTATTAAAAAATAAAAAATCATATTTATAGCCTTTTCTTGCTTTCTAAGAAAAACAGGGGGAAAAAAACTTCCGCAGAACAAAAATGTTTTGAGTATTTAAAAAAAAAATATTCACACAATTTAAATGCAATCTTTTATGGAACAATAAAATAAATCTATCAATAAAAAACTCACCAAAAAAAGTTATTATTTCACATAACTTCATGAATATGTAAAGGAGCCAAGGGTTCCGATAACAATACACTCGTAAATATCGAATTAAAATCTGGACCGAAAACTGGAACTTGACATCCTTGAACGTCCTTGCCAGTTCGAATCCTTCCTCCCTTGCGAATCTCATTTAATCGTCTGTCCATTCAAACCACCAGATGAGCGAGTTGACTGCAATACCCTCGATTCGAACGGCGACTGTTTGTCTACCGCGAGAATCGTCTACCAGTTAAAAAAGATCCGCTCCATATCATAATCTTGCGCTCGAACCCAATCTTGGCGTTCGATTGCGGTTTTGGCGACGTTTTTAATCCTTTCGAATAGAATTTAGTGAGGGTTTGTTATAATATACAAATTTTAAGGGTTACTCCTTTATGCAGGGTTAGTAGAATTTTTAAAAAGTATTTTAGAATTTTTTTGTTCTATTTGACGTTTCTAAGAACTCTTAGAAAGTACTTAAAATTATTTTTTCATTTCGAATATGATGCCTCATAAAATAGAATAGAAATATGGGAGAGTAAGCTGCCAACTCATTGAATTAATAATTTAATCTAAGTTATTAACACTGAGCTATATTAATCACTGGATAAAAGACTAAGCGTGCGCGACCATTTTACACCTTTTTGAGCGAAGGTAGAAAAATATTGTCCGTTCAGAGGTCTAATTTAATTTTAATCTTACAAGTTTGGCAATTTTAATCTTCCCTCGTTTTCATTTACTAACAATATTAATTTTCTTCGGGCATAATTTTCCCAACTCGGGGATTTTTAAAACTCGAATTTACCAACTGTTAAGTTTTTTTCGATTATTGGGTGGGGGGGGGGGGGCTGTGCTCCCCCCCCCCCCCCCCCATCTTGGGATTCATAGACTCTTTCTTCAACAATAGCTCCCATCAGACTATTGAATCTTTTATGCATTTCTATGCTGAATCTGTTTTAAGCATAGCAGAAAGTATTGTTTGGGGATAGAGTAGAGGAAGAAAGGTGGGTGAGGGGAAACGGAGTGATCTCATCAAATAAGTCATCCACGAAATCTTTAGTTGTTTAAAAAATTGGAATTTATTGAAAGTGATTTATGTAGGCAAGCAGCTGTTCTTTTTATTCATTGTACTAATTTTTGAGTAATGTCTTTTTCAAAATTGAAACTTATGTATTCGGAGCTATGATAAGCATCGAATATAATCAAAAATGAGCACATTTTACTTATTTTTAAGTACCTATTTTTAACAGTGTTGTCATGCAATTTATAACAGCAACTATCTCATTAATTAATATCGATTTTTATACGACACTTTTTATTATGACTCACGTATTTAATGTTCATTTAAAAAAAAATATGAATAAAATTATGAAAAATTTTTAATATTTTTTTCCTCTTATTAAAAAGTGTTCGGCACGGCAGCAATTCGATACATACTATTTGTAAATTTTTTGACACGGGCACATAAAAAGTTTTACTACCACTGGTCTAGAGAATTTTCGTGCACTTATCCTAATAAATAATTTCGAAAATAAATAAATATAAAAATTCAACATTAAAAATGAGTTCTAATAAATGAAACAGTCTGTCTGTTTGGCACGCAAAACGCTATCTTCCACCACACGGAAAGGTCTGCATATTTAAACGTAAATACTATTCAATTTCTGATTGTGCAATTGAGAGCCAGAATTTTTAAAAAAATTACTTTGTTATTTCTTCATTAATATTTAAAGTTTCCATCTAATAGGACTGGTTAGAGGTCGCCCTTTTAGCTCATTCTATAGAGCGTGGGACTTCGGAACGATAGATAGCGGGTTCAAATCTCGACGGAAATAACTAATTTGTTTTTTAAACTATAAGCCTTAACGAGTGCATCAGCAGGGCGGGTCAAACATCTATACTCAGGAACAACCTAAGCAATTGAGCCTCAAGCAATTAAATATTTATACATATCATAGCTTCCGCTTCAGGTTCAACTTAGGTTGTCCCCGAGTATAGTGCAGACATAAAGTTGGCCTTACCTAGAAAAATTTTAAAGAAATATAATTTATTTTAAAGAAAAAGAATTTAGATTTTATTTTCGCATTTCAAAAATTGAGTTTGTTCGATATTGCATATTTTGAAACTCCTGACTAACGTCTAGATTCTCACATCTAGATTCGTCCCACACAGGCACGTAGGTAAGGGGGTGGTTCAGGAGGTTCAAACCCCTCCCATTGAAAGTCAAGAAGACAAAAAATTAAAAATCGAATTACTGTAAAAATTTGAATTTATCGTCTAATATTTTTTTGTTGAGTAATATGAGGGAAAACCTGGTATTTTCCGGAGAGTCTTACCTCGGAAAATAGTTTTCAAAACGCGTCAAAACATGTTTTGAGGTCATTTTTTATCAAAAACTAAGCCTTACATGACGTAATCGTGTTTCATTATTTAATATTTGAATTTAGACTACAAAGGGAAAATATCAAGCAAACTGAGCTGTATTAACCAGAGATAGGAATATTAAAATTATATTTTATATCATTACTCTATGGTATAAACAAGTTGCTCCAAACTGTTCTAAACAAGGTTTCTTCAAATTTGAATTTGTTCTCTAATTTATTTCCTATTTAAGAGTGACATTTACTAATTTTAAAAATAGGTGATGACTATTATACTGGTGACGATCCCATGAAAACAAATTTATATGTTGCTGTTTCGATATTTATCTGCCAATGTATTCCTGTGTATTTAAATAAAAACAAGTTTTTAAAAAAGTGGGGGAATGTGGGAGTTTTGAATTTTGTCGGGGAACGGGGTGGGGCGCGGGGGGTGGGGGGGGGGGGGTAACCCCTCACTTGAAAAATCTATACCTACGTGCCTGGTCCCACATCTAGATTCTCAGGGACTGCTAGAGCCTTGGCCTGGTCCCTGGATTTCGATATAAAAATATTCAGATTTTTTTTATATAAAGAGAAACGCCCGACAGTCGGCGACCTGCTCTTTTCCGAGAGAAGGTTGGCGCGCGAGTTTGGCGACGGTGTGTGTGAGTGAACTCCAGATGAACTTCCGAAACAAGTTCGAATGAAAAGGATTAGGCATTTTTTGAATTCCTTGATTTGGCGACATTGGAATAGTTCTATCAATTGAGGAATGTGAGGCATATCCTGGAGGGGATCGAGGATGAGTGGGCTCATTCGCTTAACGCATCGAATTCATATATGGAGAATATACGCATGGTGGAGCCGTGTTAGTGAACAGTAATTGGTCAAGGATTACATAATTTCATTTGTGGATGGATATAAGTTGATTAAATTTGGAATATAATAGCATAATACTTGGAAGCTGATAAAAAAAAATACATAATTGCTAGGTATTAATTAATATGGACGGACTGTTTGCCAGTGGCAGCCCGCGGTCAAAATTGTTAGTGCAGCCGAAATCATGTGAATCCCCCCTACTTTCCACAACCATACATGAACGAAAATTCTATAATATTTATTACTCAAATCAAAGTTTCCTTTCAATTTTTACGAAATAATAACACCAGTGGCGGCCCGTGGTCTAAAATGTTAGTGCAGCAGAAATCATGTGAATCCCCCCCCCCCCTCCCTACTTTTCAAAAACCTTACATGAACGGAAATTCTTTATTATTCACTACTCAAATCAAGTTTCCTTTCAATTTTTAAGAAATGATAACATGCGAAAAAATTAAAAAACACTTACTTATTTTTTTTAAATTAAAGCAATCCTGCTTTCTTTTAAACATGCGAATCGGTCAATTTAAATATTAACTTACATAACGAAACAACAGCAGGACCATGTCCTGAAACAACAGCACACAGTAAATGTATCACGAAAACCATTTCCGTTTGGGTTCTCGTTTCACCCATTAGCCAATCAGTATATCGAACCTCAAGTGCAGCTAAAACAAGAAAACTCATTTCGGCTGTACCTTCTCACAAACGGCAGTGCATTAGCATGGGGGGAATCTCCATACTACGTAGCGGTTGCCATGGCAACGATGCAGCCGATTTCGAATTTCGCTTTTTGGCTGCAGTTGATTGAATGGAGTTTTTTCCCCTCCTGAATTGTGCATTACGGTAACATCCGTGCTATTTATCGGAGATTTTGTTTACTACCGTAGAAATTTCATTTTCAATTATAATCTTAATTTAAGAAAATTAGTAAAATATCTGATTTCAGTTTTAAAATACACTAATGAATTTAGGTGCAGCCCGGCTGTACTTTCTGTAGTGGGCGAGCCGCCACTGAATAACACGCGAAAAAAATTTGAAAGTACTTTTTTTTTTGAAAATTAAATCAACTTTCCTTTCTTTTAAACTTGCGAGATGGTCAATTTTAATATTAATTTAAGTAACGAAACAACAACACACGTGTAAACTTATCGCGAAAACTATTTCCGTTTGGAAAGATTCTTGGAAATTCTCGGTTCCCGCTCATTCCCGCGATTCACGCACGAGCCAATCAGTTTATCGAATTCATAAGTACAGCTAAGTCGGAAAATTCGTTTCGGGCTGAATTTTCAGTACTGTCTCCATACCACGTAGAGGTTGTCATGGTAACGATGCAGCGGATTCCTGACTTCGCTTTGAGGTTGCAGTTTTGATTGATTATAGTTTTTTCCCCTCCTTTTTTTTTTACGCCCGTTTTTTTTTTACTTACCGTAAAAATTTCATCTTAATTTTCAATTCTAATCTTCATTTAAGAAAATTAGTAAAATATATGATTTTAGTTTTAAAATACACTTATAAATTTAGGCGCAATTCCCCACGAGCCGCCACTGCTGTTTGCTAAGTGGTATGTCCAAAAAAAGAGTTTTGAGGTAAGAGTATTTAAGTTTACAACTAGCTTGCCTTGACTATAATGTTAAGTGAAGTGGCTTTTAACTGATTATTGGGCAACCTGTTAAACTTAGACCCACACTTCTTGGTCAAATGACAGATTTAATTGTCTAGTAATTTATGAGAAAAATGTTGTAGAGTGGGTTTTATTTAGAGGGCCTCGAGTTGACTTTTGGGATTTCTGGTAACCTCAAAGCATTGATTCACTAACAATTTTAGTAGGTAGAACACTTTAGCCAAATCAATTTTTTTAACCGCTTCTCTGCCTAATCCGAAATAACTCGTGTTGGTGTCTATTGCAAATACGTGGTATTTCTAGTTTATTGTTAACGGAAGCAGTTAAAGACTCAATTATAAGAAAAGTACCGTAAGGTGGGTGAAAATGGGTACTTTGAAATTAAATATTATTAAATAACTCTTCTTAAACTATAATTAAATACGATGACGTCATGTTATGCTTAATTTGAGATAAAAATGATTTGGACCTCCGGAAAATACCGTTTTCCCACATACAACTTAATAAGGAGTTTTATACTAGAAATTGAAATTTTTCTAGTTTTTTAACTTTTTTAACTATTTTGTCTTAAAACAATACTATCGGCATGCTCCAATGCTGAGTATTGAATATTTGAAAATTCTTGTAACTATATCTGTATACTTTTTTATTCGTGAATTATTCAGGTATGTACTTTCAAATTATTAAAAGAAAAATCAAAATTTCTACGATTCACTTTTCTGAATTTTCTTTCAAACTATATATATATTAAAAAAATCTTATACTGTTCAGATTACAAAAATATGTTTTCAAAACAAAATTTTATGAAAACAATTCAAAAATTATATTTTTGTGAGTTATCTAAAGTGAAAGTTTTTATTTAAAAATATTAACTTATATAAAAATTAGAGAAGTCTAATTTTTGATATTGTTTTAAATTTGGGCAACATTCACTACATCAATCTAACATGCAGTGATCAGAGAGTTGTTATATTAAATAGAGAGCGCCTTCAATACCAGACTCTCGTAAGGCCGCGGTGTCAACATTGAAAAGAAAAACTCACATCACGTGGTTATAGCGCTGCCACATTTGGCGTTCAGACATCTGCAGGAGTTTCAAATTTGGCGCACTTTCTTCTCTTTTGGTGATAAGGAGTTCTGTCCGTATTCAACTTTTTAACATATATGTACGTATTTACTTATTTTCAAACAATATGCGCTAAATATTTCCTCTTCATTAACGAAACGAAAATATTTTATTTGTGTTCAATACTCGAAGAAGCGAAACTCTTTATATTTCTCAGGTTTTATTGTTTATATTTTCTTATTGAAGTATACAAAATAACAATTGAAAGAACTACGCTTATGGTACAATGTTTACATAAAAACTTAATGCAATTATTTCAAAACTACAAAGTAAGAAAATCTCTTTAATATATCTGTTAAACTGCCTTAAATTGTGCCACTCGTTAAAAAAAAACTATATTTAAATACAAAATTAAACACAAAACCATATTAAAATACTTCGATCTCGTTTAGTTCTGAAAGTCGCCAAGGCCTGCCAAGTAATATTGGCGCATGAATGAATTGGCATTTCCACATATCACGTGGTTTCAATGATGGACACACGGAAATCAGCATTTTTATTCCTCTATTTGTATTATTACTCTATGGCAGTGATCCCTTTCTTCCTGCTCTTAACTGATCACAATAGTCACATCATCGTTACATAAATATCAGGCACTAATACGTATCGCTAACCCTCCCATGTACTGTAAAGATGGCCACCAATTTTAAAATATAGCTTGATGTGTTGCGCTCCGAGCTATATGCTCGAATTCGCTACCTCATTATCTACAGCGAGATGCTTTTACCCACTCGGCCAAAACGATCGCCGATGGTCGAGAGTGCAGAGTTGCTATTTAAGGCATCGATTAGTACACTGCCGCAAGCTTAATTTTAGTATTCGAGCAGAGTTAGATTATTTTTTAAATCATCATTTGCAGTAAAAATATTGTGCCAAGAATTTTATTTCGGAAGGGTCTAGAAGGCAAAATTTTACAAAGTTATTATAATTATTGAAAATTAAAGATAAAAATTTTAGGATTTGTTTAACGAGCTTATAATTGCTAATTTATTATAAATATTGACTTAATAAATAATTATTGATCTAATATTCATGAAAACAATATTATGAAAATTGTTTGATTAAATTACGGGAGAGGTTTGTATACCCCTTGGATTCCTTCTCCTTCTTAAGTATGTCCTTGTACTGTGTGCAAGATTTTTTTTTCTGGATCTGCTTATGAGTCCCTTCCTTCCCTCTTGCCCTAGTTTCATTATTTGATGAAGAAATATCAGACGAAAAGGTTAATGCCTTTTTTTTTTTTAAATTAGGATTGTTTAATGGAAAACTCCCTTTGTGACACTCTCCCCTACATGTATGGGAAAACAATTCCCTATTCAGTCAAGTAGAACAAAAAAAAAAAGACACTTTTGTACAATTTAAAATTTCAATACTTAAATTGGGGGCCCCTCCCCAATAATCTGGAAATCTTGTAAGTTGAGAATTGCAACTTCGAAAACCACGATTTAGAAAAATTTATCCCTGAAGAAAATTAATATTATTAACAAATGAAAGCTAGGGAAAATTAGAAATCGCACAACTTGTAAAATTACATTTAAATTAGACCTCAGAACAGACACTGCATTGGAATGGGTGCAACAAATCAATGCTTGTGAGAGAACTGTTTTATATTACCTAAAATATATATAAAAAAACAGGAAAAATGTCGATAAGTTGGAACTGGGAATTTTCAGTATTGTTGAGTTGGGAATTTCGAATAGTTGAATTAAGGGGGGGGGGGGCGTGTTGGGGGGGGGGGGTTGAAGATTCGAAATTCTCAATTCAACTATTCGAAATCCTCCCCTCCCCCCGCGTAAGTAGTTATTAAACCAAACCAAGCAAATTTTAATAAACCGCCTAAAATTATCCCATTGAAGTTTTGCGAAACAGCAAATGATAGGAGAAACATGTGCATGTATTTATCCGATTCATGACGTCAAGTGTTTAATGTTCATAAAAGTTCCGCATTTCGGATTTCTTCTGCAAACAACTCAACTATACTATCATCTGTAGTGTTTAGCAGAAAAGCCAAATGTAATGTTTTGATATTGACAGATGTCAACTACTTAAATTTGTAACAAATCTAAAGAAAGATTTTATAGATGTCTATAAGTGTATTTTTCAAATATCATCATGATTTATGAACGCATAAAAAAGGAATTCCCACTTCATTTATGTGTATGGCACAACGATTTTAAAGAATTAGATAAAATCTTACAGGTTTCAGAGGTATGTCATTTAATAACTTAAAAAGTATGGCCACATTTATCCATCTAATGTAATTGGGAGGTAGTTGTGTCTTTTCACGTAAAACGTGCTGGGTTTGAACCCTGGAATAGTTTTGATAGATGTTTGCAATTCCTTTCACCTGATACTGTTCTTTTACCGATATTGCGCACAATATAGGCTTTAAGATTGTAATCAACGATTCAACTCAATCAAGTATATAAACAAAGCAATAATCAATCAAGAGTATAAACAAAGCAAAATTACGTTTGTTTTAGTACTTTTTAAAAAAGGCGATAATGCATAAGCTATACATTATAAGCAAATCTGATATTTAATTAAAATTATACACATACAATGATTTGTAGGAAAATAGATTATTAAGGAGTTATGCATTGTATGTTAACCCTTGGCGGCTTTCTAATAAAAGCGATATTCTCTTTGCTGACCCTTTCTTGGGACCAGCACCAAGTTTGTCTCCAATCAAAGATTTCCGCTTTTTTCTTCTGCTGGGTTGTAGAAAAGAGTTACCAGATTTGGCATAAAATAAGGGTTACCATTCCATTTTAACCAAATTATGTTAAACATGTATTAGTAAGCTAATTTTGAAACATCTTCACTTATAAAAACGTTGATTTTCATCAATAGGTAGCTCATTTTTATTCGTTCTAGTGCATATTAATTCCTTCAACCAATTTATGGCTAATATATGAGTAGACAAGTAGATATATTTATTTACAGTAGACTCTACATTCACTCACTGCTATAATGTCCCTTTTGGTATTTAACAACTGAAAGTGCCATTGGCAGTTGAGGTAGCTAGTGCAACAGCCGAAGGGCCCGTGCCCGATTACTTTTTTGGTCCCCCGCCTCAATAATTAAAAAATATTTTTATGCACAATTTAAGGGTTAAATTGACAAAGTTTATTCAAATAAATTTTTCACTAGTCAAATGAACTTTTTTCTTATATATTTTCTCTTGATTTTTGTATGTTATCCATTTGAGTTTCGGTTTATTTTACTTCCTTTAGTTTACTTTTTATTTTCAATTATTGGGTTTATTCTCAACTTTTTTATGTATATTTATTTACAAGAAAGGCTTACCATAATTTACTAATTGTTTATTCATATTAATGATTCGAATTACACTGTTGTGTTTTGTGGATTGACGAGCGTTAGCTAGTAGTGGCGGAACCCCCAGTTTTATTTTGAATTTGTTACAATGCTCTTTCCTTTTAACTACCTTATCTTGAATATGAAGTACAATTTTAGTCACCTTATCTTAAAAAAATACATAACAGCCGAATTGATAACCTCTCTCCTTGGCTCGTGATTTGACAGTTTTAATTTAAAGTTTTGGATGTTTTATTTTAAAGTTTTGATTGTTGAGTTGGGTAAAAAGATATTGACTTGTTAGATCCGGTTCAATATAAGGCTGGTTCAGGTTTTCATCATGGTATGGTAACAGTCTTGGAACTGTATACACCTGGAACATGTTTGCACCTTGTAAAACTATAACTAGATAACCTTATTTAACCATTATTATTTATTCAGTTATTTAAATTTATCAAATGGAATGATGGCATAAAATTTAATGCTGCCAATGGGACTATAGGTCATGGATACAAGTTACACAAATCACAACTTAACCGTGGATGTATAAAGCATTTTTATAATGGAGTATTGGTAAATTCCTAGTGTACGGTGCCCCGTTGTCGCCAAATCCAAAAATTGGCGCCACAGCAAAAATGACGTTTTTTTTTGTTGCCAAATCAAAATGGCGGTTTGGTTTGGTTAATTATTGGCGACAGTTCGCTATTGGCGACAGTTCGGAGCCTATCTCGAAGGAAAGGTGGAACCAAGCTAGAGGTAAAAAAATTAAAGTTGCCATATTACATAATATTTTCGCACGCATCAAGTAGGGTTGCCAAAATATAAACTTTATCGCCCAATCATTTGTCGCCAAATCCCATTTGGCGAGGGCACCGGACACTAGGAATTAACCGGAGTATTGTATGAATAGTTTGTCTGAAGAAGTAGTTATTTGTCAGGAGTAGTTAGTTTTAAAAGACAACTAAATCTGCATTGTGGGACTGTTAAGATGCATTTAACAGGACCGGTACTTCTCTTCTAAACGGCCTCAAATAGTCGCCAAGCGTAAGTTTGTCGCCGTATTGATTATTTACAATTTTAATGTTGCCACTCACAAAATAAAATGTTAAAAACAGTAGTAAATGATTTACGATTAGATGACGTCAAAAAGTATATTCTAAATTATAGACAATAAGTCGCACATAACCTGTGCAATGGGCTATTAGTTACGGTTCGAGGTAAAGACTTTCGCTCGTCAGCGGATCTGGATGTATTTTCAAGTGAACATCAAACGACCGGATGCGTTGCGCATGCGTCTTTTTTTCTGATCTTTATGGTTACTTAAGGAGAAATGCACGATTACGGTTAATTACTCAAACGCTGTGTCTTATTTTCGAACCACGGTGGATGACGTTCACTGCGTAATGGGCTAGCGGTGACGGTTCAAAATTATTTCCGAAGGATTTCTTTAAGGTCTGCACGATTGAATAAAATAACGTCGCACTTGAGCTCCACATTGGGCTAATGTCGACGGTTTAGAATTCATCTCGAAGCTTTGATTTGGTTAATTAACATCGCACTAGACCTTCACATTGGGCTGTTGGCGGCAGTTCGGCGCCTATCTCGAAGGGAACAATGTCTCGTATTTTTTAACCACGGTCAGATGGCGAGAACATCACCTGAGCTGGCAATCCTTCCGGCATTCGTTTGGGGCATTTCTATGGCACTCTTAAGCGCACACGCGTTCCGCGCGCTTAAAGTCACAGGCTCCTGCCGTCGATTTTGTGGTCTCCGGCCTGCGGCCTCCGACTACTCAGGATCACATCCGTGACCCCCTCCGGGCTGTCGATCATGGTGCTTACAGGCAATCCTCCGGGCCGTCGTTTGGGGCATTTCTATGGCACTCTTAAGCGCACACGCGTTCCGCGCGCTTAAAGTCACAGGCTCCTGCCGTCGATTTTGTGGTCTCCGAACTGCGGCCTCCGACTACTCAGGATTACATCCATGACCCCCTCCGGGCAGTCGATCATGGTGCTTACAGGCAATCCTTCGGGCAGTCGTTTGGGGCATTGCGACAGCACTCTTAAGCGCATTCTAAACAAATTTATTTTAATAGCTATCCTAACAATCAAACATCTTTCCAAAATTATAAAAAATATTCATCAAACCCAATTTAAAATCGTTTGAACCAAACCCATAATTTACAAATATCCGAATTTAAATATTTGTAACTATTAAATAGTTTGCATAGTCGTGCAACCAATCAGAGTTTGTTAAACACTTATATATTCTAACCAATCAACAATCGTAAGGCAATAGACGTTTACTGTCAGATCGCGAAGGAAAATGCGCACGCATCCAATGCACGTAATCCAAACAAACTTGTCGCAGGAAGAAAGTAAATATATAATACGAGGCACCCGTTTCCAGGTCTTTCCTTCGATATAGGCCCCGAACCGTGGCCAATAGCCCACTGTGTAGCTCTAGTGAGACGCTAATTACCCATACTAAAATCAACTCCAAAGAAATTGTGTTTTAACTATTTTGAGCAATGACACTAAAAAAGGCACGTTCAGTTTACTCTCCCGTTTTTATTTAGCTCAGTGCACTCAATCATACAATCAACTGAAACGCGATCTTTTGTGTATGGTAATCCCTAAGGTAAACAACTTTGGCGCATTTTCGCTCAATGGTATACGAGGCCGTATAACCGAAAAGAACCACAGGACCAACCTTACTGAGCTTAGAACCTGTATTTGGTTGTCATCATATTGTACCACAACCACATTGTAAACCACAAATGTGGTACGTCAACCACATTGTACCAATATGAGCTTATACAAATATAAATATTGGTACAATGTGGTTTCGTTATAGGTCTACTGTAGCTATAAAAAGCAGAGTAAGACATTTCGATCATGTAAAACTTTCGAAGATGGTAAATTTATTTTTTGCTTGAATCATCATTTTAGATTGCTTTGAACTCTACTGAAACTCTTTGTAGCATATTGTTTCTATTAAAATTGTGTTTGTTATGTTTCAGAATGAGATTGAGAAACGGGATCCACGGGGGAGGACCCCCTTGATGTTGGCAGTGACATTAAACCACTTGGAATCAACGCGGGTTCTCCTTCGACATGGCGCTGATGTTATTATTGAAAATAAACAAGGCTACACAGGTTTGGGCTAGATACAAAAAATATTTATAGAACTTTTTTTGAAAAACTATGATTTTGCATTTTTATAAACAAAATAATGTGTTTAACAAATTGTCTTTACATATTTTTGTTATTTGCAAAAAAAAATATATATTTAAAAAAAATACAATTTATATATTGCTAATCCCTAAAGACAAACTAATGTAACATGTTTGAGAATACACTGTAGCAAATTTAGAGCAGTTTCTTCAAATAAATTTGAGCTTATATAAAGTAATATTGGTCAAACATGATAAAAGTCATCACTGAGAAAAATGAGCTCAATGGTACATACTCAGGCAATGTTGTACAAAAGCTTTATATTGATTTGCAAAATGTAATTAGTTTTAGTTAACATATATAAATATAATTTGTGTCAGTAGAATATTTTTTAAAGCAATAAAATATCTTTGAATATTTTTTTATTTATTATTTTGTGTCCTATAAATATATTTTACTTGTGTCATAAAAATTCCTTGCACTAGTCATGATATAATGCTCCAGTGCCAAGAGCTGGTTGTTTTAATGACAAGTTTTTATAATGAGTTAAAAATGAGCTGTAATTAATTGTCAGGATTCTCAGTTAGGACAAGGAAGGAGCACCTATCTTGCGGTTGTTGTCAGGACGAGACAATTGAAGATATGAGTGTAAGAACTAAACAGTACCATTTTTTCATATAAAGAAAAATATCCTCTATCAATTGGTGCAAGAAAAATATATCTGTAAGCAATGGCTATAAAAATATGTAAGGGATTGGAGCTGTACTTTTGTCTCATATGGTGCGAGAAACATACAGTGTTTTTGGTTTATCTGAAATTGAATTTTTTTTTAAACAGGAGCTGTTTGATTCTTATACCCACATTTTCAATTGTAATAGCTAAATAATCAGAAAAAGGGATGATTGTTATTAGTATAACCTTTAATAACCAACCTTAACAACCTTTAATTTTACAAGTCAACCTTTACCTGTATAATTCATGCCTTTTCTGTAATTTTGTTAAATTGTTTTAATCACTCTGGCTTTAATTTCACTATATTATGGAGAATAAAATCTGTTGTCTATATATATAAAAAAGAAAGTCTGTGGGTATTTGTATACAAATCTACGGTTTTATTCCAAGCTTGATGAAATTTTGCATATTTGACCTTTAAAACAAGAAGATCACTGTCTACATGATATTTCATAAGACCACCCAAGAAATCGGTGAACACTCCGCATAAAGCTGGGCCATATAGATAGTTTACTTTTTAAAACTCAGAATTATTTTCACATCCTCAAAACCTGTTGCAAGGTTTGAGGTTTTTTCTCATTTACTCAAAACTGTTAATTGTGGATATCGATGGCTAAAAGCACAATCATTGTATGTCCACTTTTGTAAACTTTCGAAAAATACAAAAAGAAGATTTCAAACTTATGCTTTTATCGTACTTGGGTCAAACTTTAAACATACACCACAAAATTATTATTTGGAAAGGACATACAATGATCTAATTTTTGCCAAAGATGGACATAGATTGTGCTTTGCACCTGTACTATTCATTTGTAATTAGTATTGGCAATAATATAATTTTTATTGGTAATTTAAGGGATAAATTCTGGTGAGGGAAGCCACAGACAAAAGTTATTTTGTAATAAAATAATTTAAATCAATCATGATATAAGTTATTTAATGAAGCTTCAATTACATTAAAGCTTTCAAAAATTAA
The DNA here is from genome assembly GCA_963932185.1 of Troglohyphantes excavatus. NCBI lineage: Eukaryota > Metazoa > Arthropoda > Arachnida > Araneae > Linyphiidae > Troglohyphantes > Troglohyphantes excavatus. Next base: position 15,828,580 of record OZ010666.1, on the reverse strand, counting down.
GCTTTTTAATGTATCTTATTTTAAAGTTGTTCATGAAGCTGTGAGCACTGAAAACTCACAGTTACTGCAAGAAGTACTTGAGAAGAGGGATTTTCAACGTTACAGTACTCGTGCAATTGGAATTCCAGATCTGCTTTCCAAAATTCAGGCTGTAAGTACTGTAAAAGGATATTTTTTTGTAATATTTGTATTTTTTTAGTTTCAAAAAGATGTTAACCCTTCTTCCAGCAGTTGCTTTTGGGGCCCAGTTACTCTGTGATTTTTCACTCAGTCAAAACATCAAAATGAATGTTATTTTAATAATAAATTAATAACTATTATATGAATTCAATTGTAAAATTCGGTAATTGAAAAATTAATTTTATATATATAAAAAAAGAACAGGATTTTAAAATTAAATATTGGTACTATCTTATTAAAAATTATTGAAATTTATTTAAAAATAATTTGTTTTGTGCCAATTACCACACTCTGATAATAGTGGCGATTTTCAAAAATCTTCTTAAACTTTTATACCAATTTCAGAGGTATAGTAGCATAAAATTGTTCAATAGAATTTTTTAAAGTATATTTTTTTTAATTGATGAGAATGTTTTATTGAACACATGATATTTAACAATATTATTAAATTTGTATATTTTGTATATTATATTTTCAGACTCCAGACTTTTATGTGGAAATAAGATGGGAATTCAATAGTTGGGGTGAGTGCCTCTTATATGCTGTATATCAACTTTAGTCTAATAAGGATGAACTAATAGCTATTAATGTAATTATCTGAGTTGGTACTTGAACTTGATTATATTTTGATCATTTTATCATCTTTCAGTTCCACTTTTATCCAGGCTCTGTCCTAGTGACACGTATAAAGTATATAAATGTGGTAAGTATTACTCTTGTGTTTTTATTTTGACAACATGTAATACATTGTAAAGAAATTAAATATAATAATATTCCATTATATTTCTTAAAGTATAAAAACGAATATCACTTGTTAGGTACTTTATATTCTTTGTTATTAATAGGGTTTTGTTTATTACACCAAAATGGCAATTTTTGAAAGTTGATTAATAATGTGTTATACGTTATACTCGTGTATCGTAATTTGTTCAAGTGTTAGATGCTCTAAAAAGCTTTTCGTATGTACATTCGAACGAATGCATGCATAAACTCTAGTCTTATGCCTTATGAATCCTATTGTAAAAAGCTTTTTGTATGTACATTCGAACGAATGCATGCATAAACTCTAGTTTTATGCCTTATGAATCCTATTGTAAAAAGCTTTTCGTATGTACATTCGAACGAATGCATGCATAAACTCTAGTCTTATGCCTTATGAATCCTATTGTAAAAAGCTTTTCGTATGTACATTCAATCTAATGCATGCATAAACTCTAGGCATGTTTTACGAATTGTATGTTAGAAATATAGACTGATTATCAGGTATATGAGTGAACAAAATTTAAGAATGTTGTTTCAACTAGGTTTTATAAAACTTTTAGAAAGTGATCTAAATAATTCTTTAGGCTACCCACACACAAGTGATAATTGTACTGCAACTTTTGCTCGGTGATAATCAATTGAGTGAATAAAAAATCACTCATCAACTGGTCTGGTGATTATTTTAATTGCATTTAACTAGGGGATGCTACATTTCAGATTTTAAAATCGCCAAAGTAAAGATGAAAAATCACCAAATTCGTATAATTACAATCCATACAAAATCACCAAATTGTTGATTATTTTCAAAAGTTGTTAGCATGGTAACAAGCGAAAACGTATTTTGTCCGAAAATTGCAGAGTAAGTGGATAGAATTACAGTTTTTCAATTGCATGCAACTTAATTGTTCAGTTGCATGTCCGCAGTTAGCCTAAAGTTAGCGTTAGATTCAGTATTTGACAAAAAAAATTCTACATAAACTCACAATCTATATCACAGTCTATTCTTTGAAAACTATATATTGATAGCCCATTGTTTGATAGCATTTCTTAGCATATAGAAAATAAAATAATGATTGTTAGGATTAATCTTGGAAATCTTTTTATTGTGATTAGGAATATATTGTTTGGCATTTTATATGAACCAGTTTATGTTAAAATCATAACACTTTTAATTCAAATTTTGTATTTTAATAAAATAAAATATTACTATTTTTTCACATTTTATTTAATAAACCAAATATTTAAACATGGTTTATAAAACTATTCCTTTATGCATCTTGCATTAACTTTTTACATCGTTGCAGGATCCAGTGTTCGTATTGATACTACTCTTCTAGGGTTTTATCATTCTAAATGGCAACGTGGTAACAGGAGCTACATTTTCAAAGGCCATGGTAAATTTCTTCTTTTTAACTTGTATGTTCGGTAAAAACCAATAATATTCGTTTATAAAAATACAGATACAAGATGAAGAAAAATATCATAAATATTTTACTATTAAAATGTTTTAAGAACTCATTACCTCACATATTGTCCCCAATTTTAAAATGTAGGACTATTGAATTACTATTTTGTGTGCTGATGGGAATTTTTGAAATATTTTCAACTTGTAGTAAATTGAATAAGGCATTTTGATTGTACATTTTAGTCCTAATAATATAATTGGATGATAAACTATAAAACTTTAAAGGTAGTAATTGAATGGTACCTCAAAGTTTGTATATGTTACATTATATACCCAGGTTAATTCCTAGTGTACGGTGCCCCTGCCAAATGTGATTTGGCGACAATTGTTGGGCGATAAATTTTATATTTTAGCAACCCTATTTCATGACGTTCCTAGCAATTTCATAATGTACTGCAACCCTACTTTTTTTTCTTGCACTGCTTTACGTTGTTTGCCAAGGCCTTGGCGCCAATTTTCAGAATCACGCTAAGGAGGCACCATACACTAGGAATTTACCTATACCCATATGTAAGCTGTAAAATTTAAATTGAAATTTTCATTAAGAAAGTAGGGGGTTAGCTTGTATGTAAGTCGTTGGAGATTATAAGGAAAGTTACCTAAAATGAGAAGAGGAAGAAATAGACTCAAGCTTAATTGTCATGTTAAGTTTCCCGATCTGAGTGTACCAGTTGCATATTGCATACCACTATTGCATAACAAATGAAGATGTGGGTGCAAGAACAAGGCAGCTCCACTTTTTATCTGATTTACACTTATTCCTATAAAGAAAATATCTTTTATCAATTTGTGCAGACAGCTATGGCAATGGCCATAGAGATAAATATAAAGGAAAAAGAGATGTACTTTTGTATTATAGGATACAAGAAACGTTCCTCCTTGTTTTTTCGTTGTTTCGTTGTTCCCAACAACGTTATTTTTTCTCCTTTCTTAGCGATATTGATAAATTGGAGCTGCCTTGTTTTTGCACTCTCATCTTAAATTATAAAATGAAAAATTATGCTATTTTGAAAAAAAAAATAGCTAAACAAGTAACTTTTTTAAATAATTCATTAATTTACACAATTTACGAAGAAATTAATCTAACTTCAGTAGAATTTAGGTTATTTTAAAGATAATGTTTTTTACTCAATTGAAATACTTTTAATTTGTGCATTTTTGCAATTCATAATACTTACCTAATTTCAGTGCTTGTAGAAAAAAATCCCCTAATATTGATACATAATTTAATGGATTTTAAATGACAACAAATATATATTCATAATGAGCCCTTTGCATTTGTTTACTGATGTCATCCAATCCAAAATGAGACTTTCAGGTTTATTTTCTATTCTTTATAGATGATGGCGCTGTTATAATGGAAGTAAACCATGACACCAAAAAAGTTTTCATCGAACAAATGAAAGTATTTCCCGCCCACATGATGACTGTGATGGTTGCCCTTTCCCCTTCACCCGAACAAGTCGCTTTGAGGTTTGCCGCACCCATAGTTGCTACTTATGTGGATACCGAGAAAATAAGATTTGATAGGTATTTGAATTTCGAGTATACTTCAGTTAGTTTCATTTATAAATTTATATATCTTAATAGTTTCACATTAACCAATTACATTGTCTCATATTGGAGAATACTTTTCCCAAGTTTATTTGATTTATTCTTCATATCTTTCCATATTGTGTTCTTATAATTAAAGATAGTGAAAACAAGATAAATGGTTTTAACGTATTTAAAAGGTTTAAAGCAATTTTATTTCTCAAATGCAGATTTATCTACATATGATTATGAAGGTTTTATTTTAATAATTATTTTATAGATGTAACTTTTGTAAGAATTTTCTACTTTTATTTAGGTTTACTTCATAAATGGCATCATAGTATATTACATACATATATGAAGTATGTAACTTTTATATATTAATAGCATGATTATTCATTTTTCAGTTTTTATTATTCTGCTAACTCAAATATTGGAAAGGAAAATTAACCTAATATTGTTATAATTTTTTTTAAGAATTTTTGTGGGTAGTTTAAAATTTAATATATATAGAAAACTATGTTTTCTAATAGTTTTTCTCTAATTTTTTTAAGTGTAAAATCAGGTTTATTACATCGGAAGAGCAGCAAACCAGTTATAATCAATGGCTATGAATGCAGGGTAAGTATAACCTTATGACACTCTTTGTTATCTTCTTAATATAATTCCATTAACTAAATTTGGTTAAGCCCTACCAATAATATTTTATAACTATTTTTTATCGATGTAACTTTGTAGTATTTATTATAAATCGAAATGTTGATTTGATTCACATCTCTGCCATACATTTACACTAACATTCTATCATATATCTATGTTAATATGTATTAGTTGATTATTAAATTTATCATATTTTTTAAAGTTTACTATGCAAGCATTTCTTTATTACTTCAGAATGTTTTTATGTTCTTTTGTTTCTCCCTGTCTCATCATGTCCCTTCAACTTTACTTTCTTCCACATACAATTTTTATGCATATTTTATTTACAATAATATGGATCATAATTTAAAATTTATTTTACATATATCTTTTAACCCAAGAATGTTTACAGGATTTTTGCAATTGTAAAGTTGTTTTCAGTGCTTGGACAAAGAATTTTTTCTGTGCATTCTCTCTTTTGTATTTTATAATTTTTAATTTAGCTGTAAAGAGATAACTGTCAAGCTGCACCTCAAACCTTTAACTTAAAAAAATATTGTGAAATGGGTATTTTCATGAATTATAAAATTGGATCCATTATTGAGAAGACTGCAGGTCCCTGGATGTGATATTACGTCCGTGAGCGTTACACGGCTAAAGTGCCGTGTTTTGAATTGAACATTTTGTACTTGAACTTTTTTGTATATGAAAACTGTATAAACATTTTAAAACTTTCCTTTTATAAATATTGACTCTTTATAAACAGTTATATACTGACTTTATTTGTGTACTTATTTGATTTTTTTTGCTCCTATTTAAAAATAATATTACAACATTAAAAAGTGATAATGTAAATTATTATGGTGTTAGTTTATGAAACTGATAACCAAATTCATTTAAGATTCTAAACTACAATAGCATACCACTAAATTCAAATTAATAAAATACTTAAACTTTTCTAGAATTTTTCACTCAATAATTTTGTATTTTTAAAAACTAGTTAATCGCAACAGACTATGTTCTTTTTTAGACTTATGTTGCAAACAACGTAGAATTAGTTACCAAGACCAGAACTGAGCATTTATCTGAAGTTGATAAGCGTAGGTACAAAGCTACAAGATCAGCATTCCAGTCTTTTCTTGGCATCATGGAAATAGATGAGCATACAAATTCACTATCAGTAAGAATGACTTTTTTTTCCTTTATAGCAATGATACTGGTTTTAAATTATAAAGTGTAATTTCCCTCCTCTTCACATGCCATGCATTATTTTACTTGATTAGGGATTTGAACGAAATTCATTTGAGCCATTTTTGAAAAATACTTAAAATTTCAAATAAGACAGTAGCTGCCTCTTGTTTCAACTCCAGGTATCCATATCACCAATAATCGAATCGCTTTGAAAAAAAATCAGCAAAACCCATATTTTAAAAGTTACTTATAGGCAAATGATAAAAAAAAATCGTGAATGTAGTGATAGCAGTGATATGTTCAAGTAATGATACATTTTAATATATATTTTTTTCTTTAATAAAATTTTCCGGATGGGGTCTCATTTGAGCCATTTTTGAGAAATACTTAAAATTTCAAATAGGACAGTAGCTGCCTCTTGTTTCAACTCCAAGTATCCATATCACCAATAATCGGATTATTTTGAAAAAAAATCAGCAAAACCCATATTTTAAAAGTTACTTATAGGCAAATGATAAAAAAAATCGCGAATGTAGTGATAGCAGTGATATGTTCAAGTAATGATACATTTTAATATATCTTTTTTACTTTAATAAAAAATTTTCCGGATGGGGTCTGTACCCAATTGATCCGGATCATTGGAGTACTATTGTACTCTCTGTTCTTGAGATATTGTGCTCACATAAGCACAGATTATGTTTTAAAAACCAATTTTTGATCTCAAAATATCTAAATATGTTTTAAAAACATTAACATTTTTATCAAAAATAATACTGTGGTGTGCGCCGACTGAGCGATAATTCGCCAAGTCCGTCTTCGCACCCACAGGGTTACCTCTAGGAGAAAGCGCACTTCGAGCTTGGATATCAACTAGATCGGATGCTATGCAAAGCTCCGTAGATAAATAAACTTCTTGTAAACAACATTCTGATTAAATTAATAAACCTAAGTCACCTCAATACTTTTATTAACAATAAAACGTAAAGTGCAATTATTCATCACTGTCGAAAATGCTTTTGTTGTATTGATTTTGAGATAACACATTTTGGAAAATTTATTAACAATCAATAACTACTTCGAGCTTGTTGTAAAGTGTTCTGTGTTGGGTCACGGAATTTGAATAAAGCGTCTTTAGTAAGCCCTATTAGATGATTATTTTTGTGTAATATTTATGGTATGCTAATAAATAATTTTGTGCTTAGTAATTAATCACTAATCAGGATGACTTAGCTGTATTATTATTTTATGGCTTTTTTTTGCTGTACATATAATTTGCTGCCAAGTATAATTTTAAATCACTATAACAAGAGAACAATCTTTATGAATTTCTTGCAAAATAAGGAGAATATCCATTATTTTTATCCATATTATTATACATTATTTTAGCAGTGTTCCTATTAAATAAACTCTTCTCTTCCTAAAATAATGTTTTGAAACTAATTAAATAGTATAACTAGAAAAATAGCATTAATAAATGAATGCATATTTATTTATTAATGCTGTTTTTCATCCTTTTGTACCCATTCCACCTCACCCCCCCACCAATGCCATGTTATGGTAAGTTTTGCTGTTAAAAAAAATATATTACAACTTTCATTATGTGTACTTTACTAGGCATCCTATTAGGAATATAGTAATTTCTATATAAACTGACTTATATACTGTAGTTTGTTGAAGAAATTTCAGCATATTTTTACAGTTTTGCTACGTCACACAATCACTAACACCCCCCCCCCCCCTTTTCCCATGCCACACCTGTGCATGATGTAATAAATGAATGACCCTTTATAAATAATTTCTAAAAATAATTGTTTGACTCAAAGTTTATAGTTTCCACAATGTTTCTTGTTTTTGATTTAAATAATTAGTTTCTAATGTTCATTTCAACTATCCAGGAAATTCGTTCGCCAAATCCAAGATCAATCACCCCGGAAGAATACTTTGACACCCTTCTCGACCTCAAAGGCCGCGACATTGGCAGGCCAAGGGAAGTGAACACGAAGATACAGAAATTCAAGGGCACCATATGGCTATGCGAAGATTATCCTCTTTCATTACAAGAGCAGGTAAATTACAATTTATATTAACAACAATGTTGCTTTTAAAAATGGATTTATGTAATTTTTTTATATTTAACATGTTCAGTGAGGTACATGGTCAATTGACTCCTTATCTAGCTATCCCCTAGAAAGTGTGAGAGGTAAACTTTCAGAAATTTATATAGCAGTTTCAGCTCTGAATCCTTACATCAGTGTTCACTTTAGAAATAAAAAAAGGGCAGGGCGCTGTTGGCGGTAAATGGGCACCCCGTTTTTTAAAAAACACTTCTTGTTTTTAAATGGGAACTTTAAAAAAAAAAAAATTGAGGTGGGCGTGGCCAACCGCTGATATATTGGACAAGTGACCAAACAAAAAAAGTTCCGATTTGTTGATTGATATTGCGCTAGAGCTACATATTGGGCTATTGGGGATGATTCGGGGCTTATTTTGAAGGAAAGACCCTACAAAATTGATGTCTTTTTATGAAGTTACTACTTAAAATCCAAAATTTGACACTTAAAAATTAATGTTTTCGCTATAAACCAAATCTGTTAGTAGCCCTAATCAGACACCTTACAAAACTGATGAAAAGGCTACTTAAATCTAAAATTTGGTAATAAAAGGCCTAATATTGAAACCAAACCATCTTCACTTAAAAAAAAACATAGCATTTCATATGCGGGTACAGACAACCAATAGGATTTGTGTAATGCCCCGTGCTCAAAATAACCGCGGAATAATTGAGATTGCACAACATGCATAGTTAAAAAGAGTTTGTTTTTTTACTGTCATAATTCACTTAATTCCAATTTACACACAATTTTTTTTTAATCGATGCCTTTTTTAAAAACAGCTAGGGAAGCAAGAACGATTGAGCTTGACGGAAAAGGGCAAAAGGGGCGGAATGTTTTCAAAAGAGGGCAGGATTTTTGAAAAAAGGGGCATGAGGGTGCTATCGTGATGAAAAAAGGGCGGGCAGGGCGAACCTCCCTTCAAAAAACTTCTAGAATGAACACTGTTTACATAAAGTAGAAAACCGTTTGGCTGTGTGTTATAAAGTCCAATAAAAAATAGTAGAGATCACATGACCCTGTACCACACTGAACACGTTAAGTTAATAAATCTTTAAATGAATCAATTTACAGCTTGTCTTGTGGAATACTGGTTAAAACAATGTGGGAGAACATATGATGTTTTCCAATTTATAATTTTTTAAAGTGCTGGATACATTTTAACTAAGGAAAAAGTATGGGGTCGATTGACCCCGTGACTCATTTGTGTATAGTTATCAGAGTTAAAAAGACTCTGTGTCGCACTTATTGATAAATACTGATTTGATCATTCACACTAAACGTATTAATGTGCGTTAACAATTTCAGTGCATACTTTCTTATACATCTCCTTGCAATAATGCCTAAGTTTTCTTGCCTGTAGTTTATATTATTATTATGTTTTTCAAGTGTGTTTGAACATTCAAATGAATATACTTATTTAATTTTGTTCTGCATTTTGTCTTTTCTAAAATAAACTATCTTTTAAGTAGCTGGTGACTTAGTTGTTTCTATGGCAAACTGTGCAATAACTATTCCAAGAAGGTGTGCCAAATATATGTTCAATTCTCTTTATTTTGTTATGTTTTCTGCTTTCAGCTAATACCAATTATAGATTTAATGGCAATCAGCAATCGCCATTTTGCAAAATTACGAGATTTCATCATGCACCAGCTACCTGCAGGTTTTCCAATAAAAATGGGTGAGGTATACAAATCATATGCTAGCTAGCTATCTTTCTTCCATAATGAGAAAATGCTTGCATGATATTTTTTTTTTAAATGCATGCCGTGTGGATTGTTGTTGTTTACAAATGACCTTCTATAAAAAATATAAATACTGTTATCCTTATGAGAATGTAAACTAGTTCAGGGTGGTAACATAACCTGGAAAACCGGAAAGTCAGGGAATTGTCATGGAAATTTTTTATTCTGGAAATATCAGGGAAAAGTCAGGGAATTTTTCGAAATTTCACAAAAAATCAGGGAAATTTTCAAATTTTTATCATTAAAACGGCAATTAACCTCCATTATGCACTCTATTCTGGGTAATTTAGTTGTCAATATTTCATTTTAGTTCTGAAAAAGAATTTTTTTTAAAAAGTTTGTTTATGCACATTTTCATATTTTCAGTTTTATTTTTGTAAAAACGTGAACCACTGCTGAGGGAGAAGCAAAGTGCATTGGACCTTGAAATTGTGAGCAACGTGTGAAGGGTTAATGAATGTAATTTATTGAAGATTGGAATAGGAAATATTAAGTATATAAAACATTTAAAATTATCTCCAAAAGAAATAGTTGGAAAAATTTACATTCTCTGCTTACAGAGAACATGATTAATTACTATTATGCCTGCCACAATTGTATAATTTGTGTATCCATAAATTATTATTTTAACTGAAAATAAGTATTGCTTAAATTTTTTTATTTATAATGCAGTAAATTTATAGTATTGTAGCGTGGATACTTTGTTTTTATACAAAGCATATATTTCAACGTTTCTTAATGTAATTTTAAAGTCGGGGAAATTTTGTGACACTATCATGGAAGTCAGGGAAATATCAGGGAACTTTTTTTCCAGAATTTTGTTGCCACCCTGTAGTTTTTACAAATTTAACCTTCTGACGCTCATGGACATGGTATCACATCCAGAGATCTGTAGTTTTTTTAGTAGTGCGTCCAATTTTTAAACTCATGAAAATATTCTAATACATAATATTTTTTTTATTTCAATAAGGAAGGTACAACTTATGACCTATCTCTTCACAATGAACTAAATTTTTTTTTAATGGCATAAAGAGGAAAAATTATTAAAATTTTCAGTCAGTTAAAACAACTGTACAATTGCAAAGATTGTGTGATTGTTAGTGCTTCATTAGCTTTGAAAGGCTTAAAAGGATTCTATTTAGATTAGTAGATTTAAAAGACAACTATATATTTATACTCAATTCTTTTAAAAAAATTGTGTAATGTCTTTTATTAATAACTATAGAACTGAAGAAGACTTTTAACATTGAATATTTCAAAGCATGTTTTTTTTATTTAGAAAAATAAAAATATTATTATTATTATTATTATTATTATTTATTAGACACACAATATTGTCAAGGGACCCCAAGGCCCGTCCAGACAACACAATAAAACTACATATACAATAAAACAACATATACAATACTAAAGTCTATATAAATCGCATAAAATTCAATATAAATCGCATTTATTAGATGAAATTTAAGACTTCAGTATTTATTTAAACTATTTTTTTTTACTTAACAGAGAAACCTTTTTAAAACATTTATCTAGAATATTTTAATTAGTAAATACAAGGTGACTAGGAAACCTTGTATAAAAAGCTATATTCTATTTTTAACTGTGCCCCTTTATAATTTTGATCATTAAATTTATTTGCAATTTGTTTGTCCTTTATATTTATTGTACAAATATATTATTTAAATTTATTAATGTATTATAATAGAAAGGTGTTTTCAAAGTTTTTATCATAGTATCTTTTTATATTATAATAATTTTTATTTACCAAGATGCAAAATATTTTTGAGATGTTATGCAATATTTTCCTATTTTTTTTATATTATAGAAGTACCTCTTTTTCGAGTTTTACATGCTAGAGTTACTTTTGGGAATGTATTTGCCTTGGACTCTCCAGTTCAGCATGTGTCGCCTTACAAGATTGACGGTTGCTATGCTTGTGAAATAGACACAGCGTGTTTTGATATTCCTGAAAGCTACGTTAAATTCGGTATAGTTAAGACTTCTTCCTTTATATCTGTTAGTAAATTTACTAATTTAATTTTAAATATGTCTCTCTTTTAGATTTTATTCAATTTTTATAGAATTTTATACATTGTTTTTCATGTTGCATATTTTACAATTCCCATATTTTAGCTTTGAAATTTTTGTATTTATAAACTTCTTTCTGAGGAAAACAATTTTTTTATAGTTTAAAGAAAATGCAAGCACCATAAATTGGGCTCAAATTAAATGAAAATGCATGTCTGTTAATTTGTGAATAAAGCATGTCTGATAATTTGTATGGATTGTCTGCCCAATAATTGGATAAGCTAAGCATGGTTATACCAGTGTTCACTAGTATAACCATGCTCTAACTCTAGGCATTTTTTGAAGGGCGGTCCGCCCTGCCCGCCTTTTTTCATCTCGATAGCACCCTCAAGCCCCTTTTTCAAAAATTCCGCCCTTCTTGCCCTTTTCATGCAAGCACGTGTCCTTGCTTCACTTGCTGTCTTTAAAAAAGGCATCGATTAAAATTTTTTGTGTGTGTAAATTGGAATTAAGTGAATTAATTATGACAGTAGAAAAATAAACAACTTTTTAACTATGCGTATTGTAAAATTGCGATGATCCCGAGGAAATTTCGAGTACGGGGCATTCTAGGGATCATATTTGTTGCCTGTGCCCTCTTATGAAAGGTTAAGTTTTTTTTTTTCTGTGTGTTTTTTGTAAGAGAAGATGGTTTTGGGCGAGCCCGATTTACCCGAGCATTTAAGTAACCTTTTCAATAGTTTTGTACAGTGTCTAATTAGGGCTACTTACAGATTCGGTTTTTAAGGAAAACATTAATTTTAAAATGTCAAATTTTAGATTTTAAGTAATATCTTCATAAAAAGAAATCAATTCTGTACGGGTCTTTCCTTCGAGATAGGCCCCGAACAGTCAACAATCTAGTGCAATGCCAACCAACAAATCGGGAATTTTTTTTGTTTGGTCACGTGTCCGATGTGTCAATGTGTGGCCACGCCCACCCCAAACATTTTTTTTAAAGTGTACTTTTAAAAACAAGAACTGCCTTTTCCAAAACGGAGAGCCCTTTTACTAACAACAGCGCCCTGCCCCTTTTTATTTCTAGAGTGAACACTGGTTATACTATTAGCTTATCAAACTGTAAAAATTTCATTGCATTTTTTTTAATTAATTTTTTTCCCCATTTAATAACCAGAAGAGCCACACATTTTTTAAAACCCATAAAAAAGATTGTATTTTTTCTTGGATTATAGAAAAATCATGAAATTGCTGTTTTGCATTTTAATATATCAAGATCAGTTTTTCATGAGTTGGTTCAAATTAAGTGCTTTAAGATTTGAAATGAGTTTTTTCAATTTTAACACATTTCCAGTTGCACCACACAAATATAAGTTTACATATTATGGAAAGTTATGTTCTCCTAAAAACTTATACGATATGATCCCTGAATTAGGATTAAAAAAAAACATAAGGAAATCTGATATATAATATTTTATTCAATCTCTTTGTAATGCATGTGGTCTTCCTTAGGTAACACTCAAGCTAAAAAATCTGTAGAGAAACCACCTCAGACAGCTGAAAGTATAGCAGCACGACGGGACGAAAGACGACACAAGATACTGTCTAAATATGGATATGCATCCGGAGCATTTCCAGCTCCTCCAGTGACAGCTACGGTTAGTCTTTTCATTGAACGCATAGCACAAAAAAAAAATGCTCTTTCAAAGTCAAATTATTTATTACCCACTATGGCCTTGTTGAGAATGAATTCCAAACTCATGATCATTGGCCAATAGCTCTACAGTGTTCAACCAACATTTATTTTACTGACTGACTGACCTCTAAAACATTTTAATTCTAAACATTATTCTTATTTAAAATATAATGACTGTAAAGTAATGTATTCAGTAAATTGAACTTTTTTGTTACTACCTTATAAAATATTTTGATAACTCGAAGTTTTGTTGTGCTTTATATATATATATTTTTCACACTTCAAATTTAATTTAACATAAATTTAAAAAACATTTTTGAGTTTGGATGAAATTTAGTGATTTTTAAATTATTCATTAAAATTTTTATTTTGCCATTATTCATACATAAATGACTTTTGTGCAAATATAAGTTAACGAATTTTTAATTTTTCCACCAATCACAAAAATTTTAGCTAAATTAAAATATACATATATCAACAGATATGTGATTATTTTTTTCTTTTCATAATTAAAAAAAAATAATATAGACTTAAAAAATACGATTTTATTGCAAGTTTAACTAAAATTTGTCTAAATTAAAAATAATTATTTTAAAAACTAATATATTTTGTCTTTATATTTGTGCCTAATAAAACTTCTAGCAGTGTGCAAATAGAAAGATAAAGTTCCCTTTTCAATATACAATCCCTGAATATAGTGAACAGTTAATTGGCTTCTCTATCATATGTATTTTATTGCAGTCTCCTAGTAGTATGGCATCTTCCAGTATGTCTCAGCCGCCTCCTTCTACGAGCACAGATGCATCCACCCTCCCTGAAGACCCCCCTGCACCCCCAGAAAATGCCAGTTCCTGGAAGTCAATTACAAAGAAATTGAAGTAATGCCCATTTTCAATTTTTTTTTATGAACTAAACTTAATTTTAAGAACTGTCCCTGAATTTATTAGTATTGCCATAAAGTTTCAATGTACATTCATGTTATTATATATTTATAATATACTGTATGTTATTTTGTTATTTTCATTACAATAAAGCTAACATAATATTGATAAATATATATTAATATTTATCAATTAACTAACTTAATATTGATAAATCTTAAGTATTCACCAACCTTGTTGGGCCTTGAGCCTGTTATTGGTCGTCAATATTTGTATTTGTATTCACTTTACAAAATAGGAAAGAATGTTTTTGATTATTAGTTTTTATAGACAATTTAAAATGTTGCACTAACTTAGTGCAACATGGACAAATAAATTTGGTAATATTTTATTGTCTAATAAATTTTAAATTTTATGTAATATACATATTAATAGCAGATAAATATATATAGCATATGTATATATAGCATATAATAATATATATATATAGCATATGATTACTAAGGTTCATGCTAAGATGAAGTTATAAACATCTAGTGCACATTATGTACAAGTTTATTCTTCATCTCTAAAGTCTATAAAATTACTGTTGATTTCAGGGTCCACAATCGTTGTGCATATTTTTCTTTAAAATTACTGCATTGATATCGCTAAAAATCAGTATTTAAATATTATTTTAAACGAGCAAAAACTTTCTTTGTAATAAAAATAATGCAGCTGTTAAAGAAAGGTTGCTTTTCAAATTTTTTAACTTCTTTAAGAATTTCTTCATGATTTATCTTGCTGAATCTTAAGAATACACCTGGCTATTTTATTTTCTTATTCAAATTGTATTTTAATATTACTTTTATTGTTTGCACTGAGCATTGCTTATTTTTTCCACATTTTACACTATATCATCAAGCTCCCCCCCCCCCCCCCCCCCCCCCCCACCAAGTCTCTAAGTCATAATGTAATAAAAAATTGGAACTTTATATTTACCTAAGGTGTTAACATTAACTATTGGATGAATAGCTATTCTTTCGAAATGTGTTTTAAATATCATTGCTATTCGTTATTCACTATAGTCATATAAAGATTAAAAAAATATCTATACTAAGAATTTATTTAGAAATATATATTTTTGAAATAGCACATAAATGTACATATTAATTTTTGACTAGTCTTAAATACAACTGATTTTTTACTGCTCTTTTTTTAGACTTGCCTTTACTAAACATTGATGTTGAACTTTGACGTAGGAATATGTGTTTTAAAAGTTGTTGTTAAAGGTAACTTATTTGTTTTATCTATTACATTGTTCTAGTTAATTTTGATATTTAAATGTTTTAAAATAATAATAATTCATTTTAAGTTTTTTTTAATTCTTTTTCTGGTTGCTGTTGATGTCATGCTTTTAGCAATACACTCTAGCCTGTTTTTATGCAATGGATAGGGACTGCATAAAAAAACATATAAAATAATTCGCACAAAACTTCACGAGTAGCTATAAATAATAGTTTTCGCAACACAATTAAATTTTTTTTTTTATGCGGTGGATAGGGACCACATAAAAAAAGTCTCACATAGAAAATAACTCAAAACCTTACGAAATAACTAGGAATTGCTTTTTTAAACGAAATCAAGACACAAGGCTTGACAGCTACTTGGAATCTCGGCAAACCTTTTGGAATCCGATTTAGAAAATACACATGCGAACATTTTAAAATATTTTTTTTTACATATGTACTTATTTTACACATACAAAACTTTTCAAAACGTATAACCATTATCCTTCGTAGTCTGACGATACGCGAACTTGGTTCAAAATCGCTTTTGTCACTTGAAGATACTACCTTGCACTCTTTTAGAGTTGATTTTTTTTCAGTTACCATGTAGTCAGTGATCAGTTTTTGCGAAGACTGTTGTTTCACTAGACGCTTGTATATGTTTCAGTAGCCAGATAATCAATTATGTTCCAATTTGATTGAAATTTGCGTATACCGCACAAAAAAAATAGCACAAAATAAGACCGCACAAAAACAGGTCCATGAGGTTATGCTCCAATGTAATGTTCTGAGAGAAAAATTATTTTCGAAAGTGAATGTTGTCCCTACTTATAAATATCTTTATATATATTATGATACTGTTCCTACTTTTAAATATTTATAATTAATGTTGCTTCTGTTATAAGAATTGCCATATGTTGGGCCATTCCATTGTATTTGTTAGTTATTTGTCCAATTTGCAACTTTTTGTTATTATTTTATTATTTGTTAATTAATGTAAAACAAACCCAACTTTTTAAAACTTAACTAAACTGAACACTAACTGAACCCATTAGAAATTGGGTTTATTTTGTATTTATTAACATATTATAAAATAATAACAAAAATATACGAAGGGGGCGAATATAGTGGAATGGCCTTATAGGACTTTTTATTTGTCCAGACTAAAAAATTTATCACACTAAATATACAGTATTTTGGAGTTAATTATTATAATACTCAGAAATCACACTTTATGCTTTATTGAAAGTTTAAAAGTTATTTTTCCAATTCGTAACTTTATGTTATTATATGTTAAGTAACATAAAATAACCCAAATTTTTAAAAAACTTAGCTAAACTGAAAACTATCTAAACCCATTATAAATTGGGTTTATTTTATAATATGAATTAACATATTATAAAATAATAAAAAAAAAGTTATGTAGGGGTCAAATATAGTGGAATGGCCTTGTACACAAAATATAGAGTGTTTTTGAAATTATTATAATACTAAAAAAATCACACTTTATGCTTCATTGAAAAGTTGACTTGTTTAGAAATTCTTTGCATTTATTTACATATTGAAAACAGCAATAATATTTTTTCTTTTATGAAGTAGCTATATATTTTTTTTGCAATAATGTGGTTTCAGGCTTCGGTTTTAAACAAAGTATGTACTGCTTTCTAGTTAAAATTTTAAATATTCAAATTCTACATGTTAATTCTCAGCAATAGAAAAGGTGGAAGTAGTCCCACTGACAACTCTAAAAATAAAAATATACATAAAAAAAGGGTTGAAACAATAAAAATATTTTCGCACGTAATAAAACAAATGCAAAATGTTATTAAAATCTAAAAATCCATTTCACAACATGTACTTAAATTTATGTCTATTATCGATTCCATTACGTTATTTCAGTTCTTGGAAACGATTGAACCATGACATAGCTACACCATCCTTGTGGGAGACGCAACTGACAAATATCAAGTTCTTCCTTTAGAGACAGTGATGAAGAAAGTTTCCCAGCCTTTCTGAGCCATCCATATCATACAGAGAGGTCAAGGTCATAATCATTTGCAGTGATTAATTCTTTACATAGTCATCTTTTTATATACAAATCTATATATACATTCGGTATAATTCTATGGATGTTTTTATGTACATAATCGTCAGCCTACGGATCTTTTGCAGTCTTGTTTCCGAAAGGAACGGTCATTGCTGCTCATCTCAATTTTTTTTAGATTAGTTTTTAAAAGGGATGTACATATTATTCCTACTTATTGTCCTAGTAATTATGAAAGCTATGTATCTGTAGAAATTTTAAAATTCTTTATACGATTTTACAGTTATAGATTTGATCTGATTGTTTTTTTTTATTTAAAAAAAAAACATTTTCTGGTAAATTTGGTGCTGACTCTGTGTGAGTATTAGTGAAATGTTCCGATTGCAGGTAAATTCAAAGCTTTAGTATTAATAGAACTTAATCAAATTATTCTTGAATCAAAAGTTTAAAAGTAAAAAATATTTATTAAGGTACCTTAGTTGGCTTATCCTTGAATTATTAAGTTTTAAACATAAAAACCTACAAGATAAACATAAGACCTAGTATTTAGTTTGAAAAGAAACATAAAATAACATACACATAAGATAACAACATAAATATAAGATAGCATACACAGAAGATAACATAAGATAATATAGACATAAGATAGCTTCTCATCAAAGGTCCTATATAGTTTAAGATAAGTGGTCTTCCAAAGACAACGAAACAGCACACAAGTAATAGTTATATTCTTGTTTTTACTTACATAATTATTTAAATTGAACGGTATAAAATATTTTAATACCCAGAAATTTATTTCGATTAAAGTACTCTTGAGATCTAAGTATTTTTAGACTGATCAATTTATAAATTTTCTTTAAAAGTAAATTAAACATGGAGTGTAGTTAAATTTATCTAATACAAATCGTGACAAATAGTTTATTTAAATAATTAGTTTTTCTCCTGGTTTTACAGAAAATATTTCATGTTATGTCAAAACATACTATAATTACAAACTGGGTAAATAATTTTTTTTATGACGATTCAGATGGATTAAAATGCATAGTGAACTTGTTATGCTGAAATAAAGTTAGGAAAA
This sequence comes from Troglohyphantes excavatus, assembly GCA_963932185.1. NCBI lineage: Eukaryota > Metazoa > Arthropoda > Arachnida > Araneae > Linyphiidae > Troglohyphantes > Troglohyphantes excavatus. Next base: position 15,809,959 of record OZ010666.1, on the reverse strand, counting down.
GTTATTTAAATTTGACTAAATGTTATTTATGTGAATATTATTTGAAAAAATAAAAGTTAAATTTATTCAATGTTATTACTACAGTTATAAATATTTAAAGTTCTATATATGGCTTCTTATAGTTTGTAATGTGAAATAGGATTATGCTTTCTACAAAAGTAGAATTGCTTTGTTGAAATAAAATAATAATAACATTAATAATAATAAAATAAGACATGTTATATTTTATTGCAGCAATTAATAGTTTTGGAAATATAGATATTAAGCATATTATATCAGTTTCTGGTAGTATAAAATGAAATAATAATAAAAAGTGTGCAATATTTTAAAACTTGTATAAATTTCTTAACATTAGGGAAATTTAATACTAGTTCATAAGTACTAGTAATTGCAATCTATGTTAGTTTCTTATCTCTCTACTTGCAGCATTGAAATTGCGTAGACGAAATAGATTTTTTGCTCTGACTGTTTTAGCTTCCAGTAATAAGCGATTTATTACAAAACTTTCAATTAAAGAACAATAGTTAGTTAAAACCAGGTTCTCAGTATGGTGAGATTTGTGATATGTATTGATTCTAAATCCCATTATTTTGGGGTTCAAGATTATGTTAAGATTCTTACAAATGAGGTTAAAACTTAATTAATGAAAATAAATTACTAAAAGGTACTGATAACAACCTCTCACATGTTAAAGAGCTATATCTCCTTGTTTTATAATGATTCGAATCTACGAGTTATACCAGTGGATCCCAAAGTGTGGGCACACACAGGGGCACCGTGAAATGTCGTAAAAGCTTCATAATTAATTAGACTCGGTGATTTCAAAAGTGTAAATCCAAAAATAAAAATAATCCCAAACCTAAAAATAATCGAACTACCATAAGATGCGTAACTGTGCAGTTCGAAACTTTAGAGTGCCCCAAAGGAGAAGGAAAATGTTTCAAAACTCGCCAAAGGGAAGCTGTCTAAAACTATACGGTAAACCGTCGACTTTACAAAAGGATCTTGTATCAGTAATCTCTTCTATATAACAAGGCAGATGATTCGTTGAAACTTATTGTGAGGTCAATAGCCCTAAGAGCGATGATAGACAGTGAGGTGGATCAAAAAGTAATACTTTTACTTAAGGTAGGGCGCCGTGGGTAAATCTTAATTAAAAAAAGGCGCCACGGCTCGAAAAAGTTTGAAAACCACCGAGTTATACTGTAAATCAGTTGAAATGTGTAATGCTAAAAATCTTTTATTTCAATTAAAATCTTCTTTCTTATAATGACACTAGTCAAAGTCTGAACCATGTGATTAGCTTTTAATGTAATTTTTGTTCATCCCATTTTAATGACCTTTTGTTATGACGAACATCTCATATTGGCCCTGTGAGGTATCCTTAGATGGACGGTTTACTGTATTTTAAGAAAATAAACGTTCACACTCATAATCAAACAAATATTGATTAGTTAAAAGTTATTATAGCCAAATTTAATTTTTAAAAAGTGTTTCAAAAACAAATAGAGCTAATCGTTATTAAAATTCATGTGGCCAATATGAAATTTAATGCAAGATGCTTTTAACTTCTGTTATGAAATAAAATCAGATTTTTCAATACTGTTTTCAGTTATTACTTAATATAGCAAGTCAGAAAAAGTAAATAGTCGGCTGATCATTGAATGCTGTTTTTATTTACTAGTTAAAACTTGTAGTTTAAAGCAGGGATTTTGCTGATTGTCAAGGGAATTACCATATATTTTGTGGATTCTATTTAAAATTCCATATTTTGGATTGCTCTTTTTTTATTTGGCAGTGGAATGGATAGATTGGAATAGTATTTATTCATATATATATATATATATATATATATATATATATATTGTCTACTTTCAAGCATATTTCCACTAATTAGTATTTTTTTATGCAATTAAAAGGATATTAATTTCTGATATATGGTTATAAAAATAAAGATAGTTTAGTGTTACTTGACTTGTAAGGCTTAAAAGAGATGTCTCTAAGTGTAAAAAGATTAAACATAATTAAAGTGCATGTTGGTTTATGTTTATATGTGTTATCTTTTGTATAGATCTATAATTGTGATTTATATTTTGCAGTTAATCTCATGAATTTTATAACTTTCAAATATATAATCTGCAATTACATTGTTATGTGGATAAAATCTCTAAAAATGGCAGCTTCAAATTTGTGTGCTCTGTAAAATTTGTATTTGTGCTTTTAAAAATTCAATTTACACTCTTTAAATGTGTAGATTGTGAAATTTGTTTCTCCATTTTACGCTTTGGTACCAAAAATATTTATCGTGAAACATTTCTATGTGTTACTTGTGGTATGTTCCTTGAATTTTTGTTACATAGAAAGGTATTTACATATTATTATTATTAAAAAGGTGTAAAAGAATACATATCTTTTTTAATTAGATAAATAATAAATTATGCATAACATTAATTTGTTGTTTATTAGATTACATTTATGGAAATCAAATAGTGTTTAGTTTTAATATGTGTTAGACATTTCCTAAACTTTTATACCCATGTCAGTTTGTAAATTTTCTTCCTATCTAAACTTGTACTTCTTAATGGTAAAGTGTGTTGTATAATAAAGTGTAGTATAAAATTGTACAGTGATTCATATAGCTATAAAAAAAATCACTCGTACATTTTATTTGTTATTTTCATACGTATTTTTATATTTTAAAATATTTAATTTGACTTTTTCTTTACCATGAAGACTAGTTTAAAATATTTGCACAAGGTATTTAACTATTTTTGTTTCCTATTTTTAAGTTAGATGTCCACTAGCACTTGAAAGTGATATATGCACATCAGAAAATGCATTTATAATACTATTATGTACTTAATATATATTGTAATTCTGTGATTTATGATTATAATGCATTTTATTCCTGGTATGTGAGAATTATTTGTAGTGGAAACCTGAATATAACAAATCTATGTTTGAGCAAATTATTTTGTATGCAGATGTGTGTGAATGTTTATGCTATTTTTTAATTTAAAATCAAAAGAAAAGTCTGATCGTTAAATAAGTTTAAACTTTGAAATAACTGCTTAGTTATAAGATAATTTATGACAGCTCTCTTATAATATAAGATATCAGGTATAAGTTTTAAGAATGCGCTCATTTGGCGGAATAGCTTGTGAATCTTTCTTTTGTTGGTGATTAATAACTTTTTCTATATTCTAATGAAATGTTTGATCTATAAGCTATATGTGCTCCGACACACACCCAATTTTTTAAGTATAAAAACTCAACTTTTTTGTTCAACTTGAAACTTAACTCATTCTTTTCTACTTGTTTAATAAAAAGCAAGCTTCAGACATCATTTAGTCATGTGCCTGCAGTTTAATACAAAATTTGAAAGCTCTAAAGGTAGTAGTTTTTTTGGAAAAGTACATCGAATTTTAGAAAAGCTTTATTCATTGGAAAAAGCAAAGTCGGAAAGTCACGTTTAATGTTTCAGCTTTAAATTAAAACTACTAAATTTCTAGGCTGTGTCGCGAAGAAAAAGAAGTGGGTGTATAAATCTGCAGTATTGTAAAAAATATTTTTTCTAATATTTTTAGCTTTCGAAGTAACTATTCTTTGATACGAAAACCATTATTTCCTACTTGCAATCTGTTCTTAAAATGCTATTTCTTAAATGTGTGTTACAAGTATTTGAGATTTGGAAAAAGTACAGACTTAATATTGTATTTTTTAGTTTTATAAAAAAAATTGTTACAGGCATAAATGTAAAGTTTTTTTTAAAAAAAATCTTGCCATGTTTTTAAAAAGGTCTGTTCTCTAAAACATTAATTTCAAGCTATAAAAGATTTGACTTTTACAAATGCATATGCTATTTAGTTTCCTGTTATTATTGCTATTTTAAAGGAATCACTTAATGGTGACCTGAGTATGTGAATGCAACAAATTATTTCTATTATCTAGTCCTTTTAACATGATCTTATTTATTTTCATGGTTGATGTTTTCTCTGTTGAAAAAACTGTTTAAAAGGTGCATTATTACATTATTTGTCTAAATAAAGGTTTATTTTAATGTTGAAAATGTTTTGTTTTAAATTCATCAATATAAATGCACACACATACAGCTTTGAGGGGGAAGCGAGTTGCCATGGCTTCTAGTTTTACCCTGTTGAATGCAAAATTTATATAAAAAAAAAATATAATTTCAGACATTAGAAGATCATGCAAATTCACCATTAGACAAAAAATTATGCAAACTGTGACATTAGAGGTAGTTTATATGCACAGCTGATAAAGTGTCTTTCCGGCACTACTAATTTTAGGACAACATTTACTACAAGTTTGCAATATACATTTCTGAATTTTTGGCTCGACCTCACCCAAACTCTTACATTTTAGAATCTGTAAATATATCTTTTTTAAAAATTATTTTCCATTGGTTTATTATGAATTTTTAACTGTATTAAGTTATTTTTTTTCAGGTGAATAGAAGCATTGCTTCTACTGACCTTAGGCATGTATTTTAAGGTGCTAAAAAAATATAACACATAAAACAAATTCTCAATCAGTCATGCTCTCTTGTTGCAAGTTGTTTTCGTATTGTTAAATATTTTTAAGAATAAAATGTATCAATAAATGAATGAACCATCAAATAGCTTGTTTTTTCAGAGAAATTTTGCAATCGCAACTTGTTATCAGGTATTTTTATTGTTACCAACCTAATAGTATCTTTTTTTTAAGGAAATCTTAAAAATGTTGTTTAAAAAGTAAATAATCACATAGCGAGATTTCTGAATCGAAACAGAATGAAAAAAAAAGGCGACTTCTTCTATTCATCCGTACTTGTGGGTGAATTGAAGCAAAGTATAAATGATTTTTTTTTTTGCCCTGAAAATCAAAAATTTTAAAGTTTTGACGACGAGGGCTTGTGGTAAGGCCACCCCCTAACTTTTAAGACATTACTCATAATTTTAAGTGTACAAGAAAAAGGCTTAACATGACTGTGAAGTTCAAAACTGCTTCTATTCACCTAGTTTAACGGTACACATGACTTATTTTTATCAAATAAAGATTAGGATGTTTACAGCTTTTGGAAGGGCCTATTAATCTGTGCTGTTCTCTTGACTGCCACTCAGAATTGTAGAATAGCTTATATTTTCAGGTTTGGTTTGGTTAATTAATGTTGCACTAGAGCTGCACAGTGGGCTATTGGCAATAGATTTTCAGGTGCAAGTAATATTGTATCGTTTCTGAACGTAACATTAACGCCAATAACTAATGCACAAGTCAAATAACTATTTTATTCAACATTCAAAATACATCTATTCATATTTCAGTAAAAATCGAGGCTCAAAATAAAATAAGAAATTAGAGCAAAAATATGAATTATAAGTAGAAAATATATTTACAAATTATTCTAAACAAGTATAAAAAAAACTGATCCCAAACATATTAACAATGCACCTTTTTAATTAAACAACACAATTGATATGTTTGATTATATTTTGGACAAACAACAACATTGAGTATAATTTTCTCCATGCCAGATTATCACGCATTAATACCTTTTTTTCCTGTAAATTTCTTATTACAATGGTTGATTTAGTGTAGCACCAGGTAAAACATTAAAAGCATTGAACATGTAAATTAACATTTAATAGATAGTAAAAATGTACCTCTTTAGGCAAAACTAAAGAATGCAGTATCAGCTTGTCAAAATGTCGACTAAATCATCAGTCAATAAACGGCTATGGCTATTAAGTTCAACAATTTTTTGCCCAAAAGGCAGATGGTCCAAAAAGAAAGCTTCTCGAAAGCTGCCTGGCAACTTTAACCATGGGTCAAACAACAACAGGCATTTGGATAAGCAGCCATATTTAATATGCCGCTGTATTGGAAAGACGCCAATTGATGGCAGTACCATGTTCTTTAGTTTAACCTGTATTTTCTACTGAAGAAAACACTACAACTTCTAAACACCTAAGATTATTTTGTGAATAAATTGAAACACGAGTAACACCTTTCAAAGAAATTTGAACTTAAAGACACTTATAAGCAAAGACTAGCAGGTTTATCAGGAGAATCACAAAAACGCTATTGTCACTGATAAATATAATTTAAGTTCTAAGAAATTTGGTTATAAGGTTATCTCAAGATATATCCTTTTATTTTCAGAAAAAATATCTGAAATTGAGTTAAAAGAATTTTAACTACTTGGTCGCTGAACCAGTGGCGGCCCGTGGTTTAAAATGTTAGTGCAGCCGAAATAATGTGACCTACCCTCCACTTTCCACAACTATACATAAACGGACATTCTTTAATAATTATTACTCAAACTCAATCAGTTTCTTTTCAAATATTACAAAAGATAACATGTGAAAAAAATAGAAAACACTTACTTATTTTTTTGAAAATTAAATCAATCCTCCTTTCTTTTAAACTTGCGAATCGTCAATTTTAATATTAATTTAAGTAACAAAACAGCAACACACATGTAAACTTATAACGAAAACTACTTCTGTTTGGAAAGATTTTTAGAAATTCTCGGTTCCCTCCAGCCCGCCCCAAACCAATCATTTAATTGAAATCCCAAGTACAGCAGATTTAAAAAAATCCTTTTTGGCTCCGCTTGTGTCGTCACATCCTCCATTTTAGCATGTAGGGGAAGTCATACTACCTAAGGTTGCCATGGCAACGATGAAGCCGATTTCGAACTTTGCTTTTTAGCTGCAGTTTTGATTGAATGGAGTTTTTTCCACTCCTGAATTGTGCATTACGGCAACAAGTTAGCTATTTTTCGGAGATCTTTTTTAACTTACCGTAGAAATTTCATCTTAATTTCCAATTCTAATCTTCATTTAAGAAAATTAGTAAAATATATAATTTTAGTTTTAAAATACACTAATAAAATTAGGTGCAGCCCGGCTGTACTTGCTGTAGTGCACGAGCCGCCACTGCGCTGAACTTTATTGAAAATTGATCAATCATTAAGAACTTTATTAAAAAAAAACATCAATCATTAAGAATTATAAAATGTTACCAGTTTCAATTAAAATAAAAACTATTAAAAAATTAAACCATACGAGTTTTAAACAATGTGATACATTCTATTAAAAAACTTAAGAGGTCTAATTGCGTATGAAGAGCATCTCAGCAACAGCAAATAATTCTCAAGTTCGAAAATATATATATATAATTAGCTATTAATGCACTCTATTAAATTTAACAAGGAAAAATACTTTTTTAAAGATCATTGTGCGAATTCATAAAAACATCAACTTGAAGAAGTTGATCACAAACACGTCTATAAAGATTCGAACGTCTTATCACATTGGATTGAAATTACTTTTTATAAATGGGATTTTAGTGTTTCAAGATTTTAATACTTTGAATTTTGCAAACATTTTATCAATCTTCTCCAACATTTCACTTACCATAATTTTTTTTTATTGAAGTACATTTGGAATTATACAACAAATATTTGAGCAATAGGTATTGTCATTAACCTTTAATGATTTTTCATAATTTCTGCAACTTATTTATGCTTAGATGCTCGTCACATGGCAAGTTCTAAAGCTGATGACATTGCATTTCACCATGCATATGAAACTTTTAAATAAATAATTACATTCAAGGAAAAGGTTTGATTCCACTAAAGCAACAACATGCAATACTTCCAGGTTTTTCAGCATCTTGTAAATCCAGCATCTCGAAGTCATTTTCAGACTCTGTTTACCAGCACATTCTTATAAACAAACCTTAATAGCATAAGGCCGCTGAAAAATATAGTTTTTTTTTAATTTAAAACTTCTTTCATGAATAAAACATTAGAATGTAAATAGTAATAGTGTGTGAACTTATTTAGGAACCATAAGGAATAGGAATTTAATTAAATTAAAATTTACATCAATATTTTATAAAACACGCAAAGACAAAAAGTTTGTAGTGGACTGGAGTTCATTTATCTTTCTGTACCAAGAAATTCGTAGAAAATATTTCACACTTCATCAGTGTTTACATCACGAGTCAATCGCTTATCTCGAGCATTATCTTATTCATGTAAACACTGACTCAATGGAACTCATTCCCAGACGTTGCAGCCAACGTAACCACACACGTTTCTCACATGCTCCTCGGCTAATTGCAGGCACGTAGGTAAGAGGGTGTTTCAGGGGGTTCAAACCCCTCCCATTGTAAGTCAAGAAGAATAAATTAAAAATCGAATTACTGTAAAAATACTTTAAAAAACTAGAAAATTTTTACTTTCTCGTATTATACTTCTTGTAAAGTTGATATTTTCCGGGGGACCTGCCCCGGAAAACATTTTTCAAAAAGTTTCAAAAACATGTTTTGAGGCAAATTTTATCTCAAACTAAGCTTCAAAAGACATCATCGGGTTCATTTTCTAGTGACAAAGGGAAAAGATCGTCAAACGGGCAGTATACACAACATGCTTTAAAACCGTATATTATTCTAAACAATGATTCTCAAAACATAAATTTGTTCTGTAAATTTATTTCATAGTTAGGGAATGGTATTTACTAATTTTAAAAATAGATAATGACTGATATTGGTAACGATTTTATGAAAAATAAATGATAAATGTTGCTGTTACGGTATTTACCTGTCAACATATTCCTGTTTACTCTTAAAATAAAATTAATAAGTTTAAAAAAAAAAAAAAAGTGGGCGAGGGTGTTGATTTAGGGGAAGGTTTCCTTCAACTCTTGTTGAGGGGGGGGGGGGGGGTAAGTAACCTAAAGAAATCCGTTGCTCAGTCACTGAACCCCTCCCATGAAAAATCCGTACCTACGTGCCTGGCTAATTGTTATACCTTTAATTTACCTTTAAATGTAAATCTTTAACTGTTAAACTTACATCATTAAATTTTATTTCTTTTCTAAATACTATGGTATTCATCACATTATTTATTATCTTTAAATTTAACCTTCTGAATCTTTACTGAAATGGAGTCAACAATAACAAGGCCGATAAACATGGATTCAGTACATCGGCCCCCACGAGTTTATTTTTATCTGGGAGGCCATGCAGAATGTGCTTACATTAGGATTGTATGGTTTATATGAAATGTATACAATTCACAGTACAAATACCATAGTCTGTGATACAAGTTGTATTTAACTCATGGAATCTCTTGGACAAACAAGGAGTGAGTTAAATACAGCTCATATGGCAGTAAATGTATTAAAAATGTTTAAACTTCTTTAAATGAAAAACATTTATATATTTAGTTTAAATAAAAAATAACCAAGCCCATTTTACATTAAAAAAAATTAATTACAGTAAGTGTTAAAACTAACTTTACCTCAAAGAGCAAATGAATCCAGCTGGCATGAATTTTCCAGAGCTGTAGAATCTCACCAACATAATAGCACCCAAAGTTGAAGTAGTAACTAGAATAGAAAATACATTATTATCGAATTTAATCTATATATGAAATACAGCAAAATTCCATTTCTGTTTGCCAATCACGTGAGAATCACTAAATGTACATTTATGAGCCTTTCACTAGTAGATAAATTAGACTTCATTTCATCATATTTTGAATGAGAAATGGACATGAAAAATAGAAAACTGTTTTCTAACAAGACAAGTAAATTCAGTACTTAAGTAAGAAAGTTTTTATTACGTATATTATATTAAAATACACTTAAAGAGAAAACCAGTTTACTAATAGTTTTAATTTGTTATAAAATACAGAAGATTTTTTCTATTGCTTTATAAATGCCTAAACAATAAAAAACTTACTTAAAAAAAATACTATATTTGCTAAGAAAAACCATATTGGTTAATTCCTAGTGTCCGGTGCCCTCGCCAAATGGGATTTGGCAACAAATGAAAAGGGCGATAAAGTTTAGATTTTGTCAACCTTACTTGATGACGTGCCAAAAATATTATTTGGTATGGCAACCCTAAATTTTTTCTCTCTCACATGGTTTCATGTTGTTCTGCCATTTTTTAATCGACGTTTGACTTGCGTGATTGTGCTTTTGATTTTCCTGAGCTATGGATGTATATGCGGACGACGTTTATTTGAATAGCAGGTATTTTTGGGAATTGGAGATGAAAGGCAAACGTGGCATGTTTGATTGGTGCATGGATGCCGGTCCATGGATGCCATTGTCCAACAAGCGAACGTGCAAGGTATGTGGAAGGTGCATGGAGCGGGCCCCGCTGCAATTCACTGTGGTATGGGTCGAACCATGGATACATTATGCAGCAAATGATCGACTGCCCGGAGGGTGTCATGAATGTAATCCTGAGTAGTCGGAGGCCGGAGACCACAAAATCGACGTTAGGAGTCTGTGACTTTAGCGCGCGGTACGCGTGTGCGCTTAAGAGTGCTGTCGAAGTGCCCCAAACGACTGCCCGAAGGATTGCCTGTAAGCACCATGATCCACTGCCCGGAGGGACAGTGTTACCTTCGAGATAGGCATCGAACTGCCGCTCTAGTGCGATATTAATTAACCAAAACAAAGCTTCGAAATCGATTCTAAACCGTTGCCATTAGCCCATTGTGGAGCTCGAGTGCGACCAATGCAATGTCCGCCATTTTGATTTGGCGCCAAAAAAAAACATAATTTTTGGCCTTGGCGACAAAAAAAACTTCATTTTTGGCCTTGGCGACAATGGGGCACGGTACACTAGGAATTTACCAAAATATTATGACAGTATAAGGAAACAATTTTCATGGAAAGGATAAGCATGATGCACAAGAATATATCTTGTTAAGACAAATGACTTAACATGTTGATTGACTCGCATAAAAATATGTGTTAATATAAAACATATTTGTTATATACACGCATGTTAAACATCACTCGCATATCATGCATTACAAAGTAGTGTGGCCCCACAGCCACTTTACCAATTTTTTATGCAAAAGTTAACATGTGAAATAAATAACAAGTGATTTATGCATTGATAACGCATCTCCTTATAAACTCACATAATTTTTTTATTAAATTTAATTTGGGGAGTGTCCAGATTAGGATATATATCCTAGATACAGCAGATATAAAAGAACAAATTCAGTCAATACTGCAGTCGAAAAAATTATAATTGGCATAAAAGAGTATTTATTTATTACACATCACAATTTTATTAACAATTTAATACAAATTTCCATGTAATAAGGAAAATAGAAGAAATATGAAATAAGGGAGGGCTTAAAAGTGAATAGAGTCTATTTCATAATTTTGCTTGAATAAAATACTTACCAAAGGACAAAACAAAGTTGCTTTCATCAAGAGAAGTCAGATATGCACCATATGCCAAAATACTCCCAAAAGTGATTCCTGCTATCAGAGAGCTGGTACTTCCTAAAATGACATATACGTTTTAAATTACAAATGTGAAAATAATTAATTAAATTATTGTTTTTAAAACATCTTTTAGTGAATTTAAATTCAAATAAAAGTTGAAAATTAATATTTTCAATGGTGTTAAAAACAAATTCAAAATGTAACAAAACATTAAATCAAAATTAGTACATTTGACATTTAACTAAGATAAATCAAAACAATAACATAAAATTTTGTTTTCAAATTGTAAAGTTTACTACACAGAAAATACAAATTTATATTAATTGAATTTTGAAGGAAAATATGTAATCTAAATAACAAAATAATTAAAAATATGAGAATTTTAAGAAACGTTACTGTGACCGTGAATATTTAAAAAAAACTTTTTAAAATTTATATAATAATTCTTATTAACAATGTCCAAGAGTTTTTAGCATAAAGTCAACAAAGAAAAAAAAAGCATAATTTCCGAGTTATGATATGGTTGTTACGATATTAATTGTACAGAAAGATTTTTTTTTAAAACTTTAACTTGCTGAAGTGATAGAAAAATCTTTGTGATTGTATATAAAGGTTAATAAAAAAATATTGACACACATCAAATAAATCTGGCAAATATATATTTTTTAAAAATAACTATATATTTTTATTTTAGTATAAATCAATCCTAAAAAGCCAAATTCGTAAAAAAATATGTTGAAAATTTGATTAGTAGACTTTAATATCAACATAATTCAACTTTGAAGGTTTCAGTAGTAGACAATATTTATTGAGCCCTAGAATTCTGTACCTCAGAGTCAGACGAGCCTAAGTCACATTTGGACAACTTTATAGGAGAGGAAAAAAACTGAATCCTACTCTCAACTAAAGCTTTGGACTTTTATAGCTCCCTCTAAATGCTTAAATTTTTTTTGGGTGCATTTTTAAACAAAAATCGCAAATTTGGACCCTGAGGAGCAGAATTTTCTAGAAGCATCAGGGGATATATAAAAATCGATCAATCTGCCTCTTACAGTTCGACACATCTTTGAGGCAAGTGCAACTGGTTAAAAATACAACAATTGTAGACCAAACCCAACATTTCAGTTTCGGCTAAACTTTTTCTTTCAGTAGGGAATATAGAATATTTACAAGGGAGCCAATGGACGAAGACCACCATTGGTAAGAAAATATAACTTACCTGCTTTAACAAATCCAATCACTCCACCGGCAGCAACAGACAGAGCATAACAAAGGTTTACAATATCAAGCCCCATTTCCAACTAAGAAGTATGTAAAATGAAAGGTAATTCTTAAAATGACAGGTATAGTAGACACCACGCAGACGCAATCTCCAAAACTGTCGGCAATTTGTTTACTTACATAACAAAACCACTTATGTTGCCATCTAAAATGTTGAAACAAAATAAAAATCTCTACACCATTACCATTTATTTCCAGGTAATTTAAACCTTAATGATAAACCGAAATTCTGTTCTAATCCTGTATTTTTTTGATGATACATTTTTTTATAAAATAAAAAAAATATTTTGTGAAAATAATAGTGAATGAATAATTTAGGTTTTTCAGTTAGGCAACCGTATTGAAAGTTTTAAGATTTAAGAAGAGTTGTTTATTTTAGGAGTAAAATTTGTGTGTTTTAAAGCATGTGAAAAGCGCAGTATGTCTAGTATTTATTTTATTTTGTACCTATCCTATAACTTAAATCGATTGCTCTCAGATAACTTTTTAAATGATTTTTCTTTTTTATTCTAAATAAATAACCACGGTATTGACATTTGATATCGCTATACTGTAAAATACCCCTGAGCTTTTATTTATAGTTGTTGAATTTGCATTTTCCAGGTAAAATGAAGATGCATCTCTATTAGAAATGGCTAATCATTATGATATTCCTTCGTGGTAAGATATATTATTGCTTATAAACTACTTTTCTAATGTTCTTTCATTTCCTGACTTCTCTTCGGAATAAAATTTAAACGAACGTTCACAAAATATTTCGATTATAGTTGTATTATAACTTTTTACTGAAACAGTTTACTGTGCAAAATAATTTAGGAACAGATGTAGTATGGGACATTTGGCGCGTTTTTTTTTTGCGACGAAAAATGTTGTTAAACCTATAAATTTATCGCCCCCATAAAACACACCAAAAAAAAACCTCGCAAAATGTCCTATACTACATCTGTACCATAATTTATTTCTAATTCTATTTTGATTAGCCAAGATTTTGGTTTTAATGAAAAATTGTATTTTATGGTTAAAATGCATTGTACGGTCCACCTTGGCGACTTTTCTGAAAAAACGATATTCGCAACTCTAGCGCGTTCTTGGTGATAAAAAGTGGTTTTGTCGCCAATCAAAGAATTCCATTTCCCCCTTGCAGGATTGCCGAAATTAGTAAACATTTAGTGTAAAATCAGGTGGACCGTAGAGTATATTTTAACCCTTTCTTTTTTTATGAGTAAAGCCTATTTTAGTGTTCGACTTAAGAATAACGGGACACTCCACCACACCATCAAAAAATTAAGGCAATCAAATTGTTAATTATAAAGATAGTTATCTTTGAACTGTAAAGTCGTTTTCAAAGCAAGACTATTTAAGCCAGTTTTTTTAATGAAGGAAATGAATTTAACTTAATTAAAATATATTAAGATGTCACTAATGCATTAATTTTACTTATCGATCCTGTGTAAACTTTATTTTACACAGAATAATTAAAAGCAATCCAAAAGTTGAAAGTCGAAATAATTTAGTAAAACAGTAGCACAGAATGGTCTGATTAAATGCTTCGATTTCTCATGGACATACCAAACCTTTTTTATTCCCATCTTCATGGAATAAATAAGCTAGATTTATAATCTTTATTTAAAAAATTCATATAGGGCTGGAAAGCCACCTGTGGGACTTCATCTTGATGTGCTGAAAATTGATAAATTGATACAGGTAAAAAATATTATGCACTTTCTTATGTGTTGTTATTTTTCTTTTTGAAACAGTTTTGACCCACAGAGAATCAGGTTAAACCAATAAGGTATTAATTTTTTTGTGTCTAGAGCTATAAAAAGATATAAGTACACCTTTAGAAATGTCTTGACGAGACTTGAAAGATGCCCATTAGTAGATTTACGAATAGTTGGAAATTGTTAAAATGACAGTGAATTAAACATTTAAGGTAGTAAGAAGGTAAGGAAGTAAGGTAGTTAACAAAAAGGACCCTTTACAAAAAAAATCATTTTAAAAACTGACTTCCACAATTTTTTTATCTTAAAAACTTTATGTTAACAAACTTATAGTGTTTTTTTTTTATGTGTATTATGATGTATGTAGTTCATTAAAACAAGACCATCATCTTAAAATTTGTATAAACGAACCTTGATTCAATATTAATTTTAGTTTCGTAAATTTGTTTTTCACAATTTTATAAAACGGGACTCTGGAAAGTTTAAAGGTACCTGAATTTATCACTGATTTTTTATTCACATAATCGTGAATAGATTTTTCTCAATTTAGCAAAAACAAGACCATGTCTGAAAAGTCTAGACAGACCCCCGATTATGCATTGTATACATAGGAGCTGATGTAGAGATGCTTCAATTAAACTTCGGCAATCATGATTAATTTCTGGCATTTATTATGCTCCAGTATTGTTATATTTAACCATAATTGTTATATTTAACCATAATTGTTATATTTAACCAAGTGAAATTTGTGCATTTAATGAAGCTATTTTATTTATTTCTGTTAGACAAAAGCTCACTAGTGTGTAATTTACAAGATTCATAAGTTTTGTAATTAGTTGCCATTTAGTAATGATAAGTTTCTAAAGTTATGTTTCACACTTATAGAAATTGATGATCGACGAAAAGAAGTGCTACCTGTTCGGTCGTAATCCAGAACTGAACGACTTTTGCATCGACCATGCTTCGTGTTCGAGAGTTCACGCTGCATTAGTTTATCACAAGCATCTGAATCGTACATTTTTAGTAGATCTCGGAAGTAGTAAGTGTGATTGTTTAGTAAGTGTTCATTTTGATTACATTAATATTTGTACTTGTTATATGTCCATTTGCGGATGTCATGCTTTGAAGAATTCCTCATTTTCAGAATTTTAGCTCAGGTAGCTAGTTAATAACTGTTATTGATCATGAACAGAATTATTCTCTGATTTTTTTAACATCTATTTTCTCTTCGGTTATCTTGCAAAAGAAATATAATTTTGATAATTTTTCAAATTTGTTTGTTATATTTTTTGCGAGATGTTTTATTGAGTTATACTATTATTCTTTATTCTTTCACAACTTTGAATTATAAATATATTTTCTACTTGTATATTGCTAAAAATTTTATTAGTAATATATTTAATCTTTTAATTGATAGCATTGCATATATCTTCTTGTAATGCCAGTTTCCTACAGATTCAAATAATTTTAAATTCATAAAAATACTTTGTTGAAATACTTTTCCATTCTTAAGGATTGGAGAAACTTTTAAAAACCATCCTTAATAAAATAATGAAATTATAATAATTATAAAAAAAAAATGAGTATTGAACACATAAATTAATCTCTCTTGTAATGAAAACAACTTTGATATTTCATTTATTCTTCATGAGGTTAATGTGTGGATGTTTTGTATTTTAGAAATACAAATAGTATACGAGACCCCATATGCAAAAACGGTTATATCCTGTTTTTAACAAAAAAAAATCGTAGGAGGATATAAATGGTTTTATTGTTGTTAGTTTTTCTGGAGGTTTTTCTAATTAAATAATCGGTTTCTTTCTTCATTATAAGGAACAACTCAAGCTAAAGCGATAAAATAGTTAATGGTAATAAAATATTATTTTTTAAATTTTGGGATATAAAATTTAAAAAACCAAAATTGGTGGACATGTTTTAGATTACCGGAATTTGATTGCGTTAAAAAAATAAGTTCTGAAAGTGTAGGTGAAATAAGCAGTGACAAAATTGGCACTAGATATAGTGTCAAACATCATATTCACAACCTGAGTAAAAATATTCGAATTTCAAATGTACAACATCATCAGATTTATAGAAGGTGGTTATGAATGCCATTGTTAATACATTTTACAATAGTAAGTCAAATTGGTATAGATTTGTTAAGTTCTGCTGTTGAACACATTGTTCATAGATTCCTTTTCTTCGGATAAGATCAACGGCAACATATCAAACCTTTTAATTGAGTTTCAATAAAGCTGTTGTCACTTTCAATAATTTGTTTCATTGTTTACAGAATATGTTCACCAATTATATATATATATAATTATAATTATTGAGAAATCTGCATCCTTATTACTCTATGTATATCTACCATGTACCCAGGCCCGTCATACCAGGGCTTGGGGGCATGACCCCCCAATAATCCGGAAACATTAAAAATTGGGAATTTTGAGTTTTAAAAATCCCTGAGTTCTGAAAATTTATGCCTAAAATAAATTAATATTTTTAGCAAATGAAGGCGAGGGAAGATTAGAAATTGTCCAACTTGTAAGATTAAACTTCAATTAGCCTTAGAATGGACAATGCATTGGAACAGGCATGCTACAAATGAATACTTTCGAGAGAACTATTTAATATTACCTAATCAATAAAAAGTCGATAAGGTGGAACTGGGAATTTTTAGCACTGTTGAATTGTGAATTTCGAACCGTTTGGTTAATTAACGTCGTACTAGATCTGCAAATTGTACTTTTGGCGTTGGTTCGAGGCCTATCTCCAAGGAAAGACCTGTGAAAATGCATTGTATTTTTTAACCCTGGTCAGATAACAAAGGACAACACCTGAGCTTGCATCCGATGCCGTTAAGTTGGGGAAATTTCTTGCCTTAACCCCTCCAAAAAATGTTTTTGACGACACTGCCTGTAACGTTCTTACCCATTTTGATTCCTTTTGTGTGTTCAGCCCATGGCACGTACATCGGCAACATCCTCCTTGAATCCAACAAGCCGACGCAGCTTCCGGTTGACAGCAAGTTCCACTTTGGGGCGTCCACCCGAATGTACATCCTGCGAGAGAGACCGCAGAAGGCGGGAAGAACCTTAGATGACCACGAGAAGAAGTCGGAAGAATTGGAGGGAGGGCTACTAGGGCTTCCAGAAACAGAAACTGAGCTAGATGTAAGTTTCTGTTACTGTCGTCTTGGTTCTCACAGTCATTTTAAAATAACCATTGAACAGGGTTTGTATGGTACTTAAATGTCCTTACTTACTTACCTGTGCTTTCGTGTCCTTAAAGGGTATTTTGAAAAACCTCATTTTTGCTCAAAAGGTCCTTAGAAACTTTCATGTTGACTACCATTTGAAACATTTTATTAAACCTTTATTAAAAATGTTTTATCTTAATAAGAATTAAACACAACTTTGTATCTGAGTAAAAAAAAAACCAAGGATTCTTTGCAGCCAATAGCTTTTAGCTGATTGCACCTATTTTATATTAATTAAAATATTTTTCTTAGAAGCCTATTTTTGACTTTAGAGGTAACTTTTTAATTATAAATGTTGATAATTTGTTTGCATTATAAAATGCAAACAAATTGTCTACATAAGGTCCTTATAAATTACTTTTAAGGTCCTTGAATACTCGTTAGAACCTCCTTATTTTTATTTTTGGAAAATGCATATGAATCCTGTTGCAAGATTCGTGATAAGAAACTGGCTAAATATTTCATGCACATGTATTTGTTTAGCTACATGTTAAACTGAATATGTAAAAAGTATGAGAATATTTCTGTATCTCGGAGGTATAGGATATGGTTCGTTTGTAAATTTTTACTAGTGTCAAGGTACAGATTTTTATAAATTTTTAAAAAATGAGAATTATTAGAATGCATACTTTAAAAAAATATATCATCAGCTTACTTAAAGTTTAAAATTTTTGCTTGCTTTGTAATTTTTTTTTACAATAGGTTATTCAACTTCCGTTGATTTGTTAGGTTTTTTTTAGATAAGTGACATGCAACTTTTTTAAATTTCATGCATTATATGAAGGTTACAAACCCAATTGGCCTTGTACAGTTTTGAGTTTTTTTTTTATTGTTGTGGAAAGGTACTAAGTTGAAAAATTCAAGAAAGAATCTCCACTAGCATACTCTTACCGAATGCATTGTATTTTTTCACATTTCATTAGATTATACATGTTTCTGACAAAATATTGATATTTGATTGAAATATTGATATAGATTTTGATATTTTAATCACATTTACTATTTAATTTTATCTAGTGTCATGACTTTTATTAAAATATCACCTTTCTAAATGAAATGCTTTTGGGTTTTTCTTGTGTATAATAACATTTTATAATCATTCTTATATCTATCAAAAGTTATTTGTAATTTTAAAGAATTATCATAGCTTATATTTCAATGTTGCACTTTAGACATTATAGGTTTAAGATGATTAGTAATTGCAAATTTAATGAATTCTTCCTTTACTAAATCCAAATTGGTGAATAATTTTATAAAAAATTGTGTTCTGGTTGTTTTTATTGTGTTTTATAACAATCTTGTTATTCATTTTAGAATCTTACTGAATTCAACACTGCACACAATAGAAGAATCACAATGCTCGGGATCTCGGATGAAGAAATGAAAGCTCCTAATCGAAAGAGGAAAAGTATTAATGTCAGGTTCAGCTACGAAGAAGAAATCATAAATCCTGGTAAGACTTGATAAATCTGCTACATGTAATTAGCTGTATAAATGTGAATACTTTTGTATAAAAATGTATGGGTATTTTCTTTTATGTAATATATTGATTGCTTTCACAGAGGACATAGATCCAACGATTGGACGTTTTAGAAATTTAGTTCAGTCTGCGATCATTCCAAACAAGGTGAGCCTAATTTATTATGTCGATTTCATTTTAAATGTCGCAACTTAAACATTTTATAATATAAAAATGAAAATAGGCAAAAAAAAGTATTATTTGTTTATAAATAAAATCTTATTAATAAAAAAAGTACATTTAGTTAAATAGAAGTTGTATGTTTTTAATACTAATTTCTATAAAACAGCAATAATTCGCACCTTGGTTCAACAGCACTTAATAAATAAATAATGTGAATGTATTTAATATCATTATATGAAATATGATTTTTAGATTAGAGTTCTGAATTATTTTAACGATTATGATCTGGTTTTAGATTCAATTAATGTCTCACATTGACATAATTAATACATGCTTTTATGTGGGTTTCAAATTTCTCCTTTGTAGAAAAGAGTATTAACTAAAATATTGTTTAAAATTGTGAATCATATCCCTTTCTATCCATTTTGATGCGAAATCTTAAACTTCTTGATTATAATATTCTTAATATATGTAGTAAAATATTGGTATAATTAAAAATTTAAATTATTATAGAAGTAAAATTATTTAAAGGACATTAAATATCATTGCCTATTTTATTAAAATACAAATGATATGCGATAAAAATACATAATATCTAAACATGTTTTGGGAGATACACTTCATCAGCAGATGAAGTGTGTGTATCTCTCACAACATGTCTAGATATTATGTATTTTTATTGCATAGTTTTAACGTTGTATTTGTATTTTTATATTCTTAACGCAATGTTCTATAAGACAAGTTTTTATCTTATTGCCTATTTTACTTAATTGTTTCTTAGGGAGGAAAAACAGATTGTAGGTACAAAATATATGTAATTTGTGGTCTCAATAATGAATTTCCTTAAAGTATGCTTCAATTATCAGAAATACATATGGCATATTTATACATATTTCAATAGTAAAGATCCCTTTTGCGGGTCTCACACAAGGCGATTGCTTCTTAATGTCTGATGTGTAGAAAAAAAGGGGAATTTCCGGGATCAGTAGAGAATCATACTTTTGTCTCGTGAATATTAACGTTTTTTTTTATTAAAAAAAATAATTAGTTTCCAAGCAATTTTTAAACGAGTCATTGGTAGTGCTGCCATCTATGAGAACCGTTAAATTTTTTTTTTTACATCTAAAAATTCGTTGATATCTCTGTGTGTGGATGTCGTTCACACGATAATTATCGCACAGGCATGTTAACCCATTTTTGTCTAATCATACAAACACAGGAAGGTTTTGCTTTTTTTAATTATTTTTAGCTTAAGGATTTGATTACTTGTAATGATTTGCTACATTTATAATATTTCCAATTATTTAGTAATTAAATAATTTGTGAACACTTTTTAATACTTACAGTTTAAAAAACAATAGTTTTCATATTTGATATAAAATAAATGAACAAACTGTGGTAATCTTAAACAAAATATCTAATTTATGCAGATTTGTCATAAAAACTATTACATGTTGGTTTTGAAATGTTAGCTGGTATGTAAGTATATTTTCAGTTTGTTGCGATAAGTCCGTGTGCAAAAATATTTTAAGTCTTTAACTCTAAATTTTTTTTAACTCTTTATGTTTTGGTTTGTAAAAAAAGCGGGAAGAGAGTAAATGCACACACTTTTAGCAAAAGATATCCATGAAATTTAAAAATCTGAGATTTAACACACTATTCGTCGAATCATTTGATTTTCTCATTTAGTTAAATTTCCAATTTCAGCGACAAAGGGAAGAAGCTGCTAACCTCTTCGGCAGCGGCCTAGCCTCAAACCCAGCCAAACGGATGGCCCAAGCGTTCCACACAGCTCATGACCTCCACCGGGACTTGGGGCATGGCCCCATCAGCCCCCTCTTCACCCCCTCCCTCTCAGTCAAACTGGGGCTGCACCTCCCCAACCCCGCTCCAGACATCGACCTCGAACCCCCTGAAGACATTCCAGAGTTCGCACTGACTGCCCCCACTGCGAACGTCCCTGCGGAAACGAACATGTCGCAGGAGCCAAAAAAGAAGAAATATGCCAAGGAGGCATGGCCAGGGAAGAAGCCGGCACCATCTTTGTTGATTTGAGATTGTTAGTCATTTGAGGTTTTAAATGTTTTGAGGAGTCGACGATTGCGTGGAAGCGTTGCATAAAGTGCATCTCATTTGAAATTGATATCGATGGAGAGTAAGGAGTCATAACTGTTAATTTTTTTTTAATTTACAGTGGAAACTGCCCTTTATAATGAATTTACAAAACCCTAAATTCGTAGTGTGTTCCTACAGAATTTAAATTTAATATTATATCATTATAACTTAATATAATTATAAGAAGCATTCTGCCCAAGCATACATTGTTGATAAATTTACTTTGCTGGAGTGCCACCTAAACTAAAATTTTACCAACTTATCCAAGAAAATAGTAAATACAAATGAAAGTTAAATTACTTTCTCTCAATACCTGTAACTATGTGTAGTGTAAATTTCACAATATACCTATTTAGAACGATATTTAAGTCATTACTTATTAAATCCAGCATCCAAAATCACTTCCAACACAGGATTAGTAGTAGCAAGTTTTGTGAATATTACACAGGGATTAATAAATTTGCTTAAAAATTTGGAACAAATTTCGGATTGACCTTGGAAAGTCCATTACAGTCGGTTTCCACTGTAATTTTTCACTTTTTGAAACCAATATTTTAAGTTTTTAAATATAAATGTATTTCATTCTTGATGTTGATTTGCTTCTAAAATGATCTGGATTGTAAGTTGGTATTATTTAGTTATGTGGTAATAATAATTCAACAGTCATAAACTATCAGTGATATCCTTAAGAATGCAATGTCATAGTCATACTGAATGGCATTAAAATGACAAAATTCAGGACATCAGTTTTTTTACTTAGATTTGTTTGATGTATGAAATGATTGATATATGTAGCTTTATTTGGAGGTTTTACAATGTTTATTATTTACTTTATTTAAATAATCTTACTATTCTTGGTCATTTAAATTTTATCGTCAATTTTCGGTCGGAAGATAATACACAGCAATAAATATTTTAGGCTAGCCATGCACTAGAAACTATCAGGTATACAACTAAACTATTTAGTTGCATACAAATGGAAAATTCAATTTCTATCTGCTTACGGAGCAACTTTTTAATTGCACAAAATATTGTTGCTTACCACACTTTATTTAATTTAGATTCGCTTACTTAAATTGAGCCATTACAAGTGAAACATATACTTTTTACTGCTCTGTATCTGCCTAAATAAATCAAGGAGAGCCAAACAATTTTGAGGAAAGTCGCATATGTCCTTAAAGCTTTTATCTACATTAATTTTTTTTTTTTCAAAAATGTTAGCTAACCCCTTTTTCCAGTTGCCCCTTCAATTACGAATCTGAGATCTGACAGCCCTGAGTTGGATGCAATAAAATAATCGCTCATAGTTGGTGTGATTTTTTAGTTGCTCTGTTGATTAAAGTTACAATGCAATTGTAGCTAGTGCGTGGCTAGCCTTAAGGTAGTTATATAATTTGATGCATCAAAACTAAGCTGCCTATATCAATTCATTGGAAATTAAATTCTTTCTATTACAAATAGATTTCATCGAGTTACAAAATCTCTGAACAACTACTTCTATAGATATTTTTCTAATATAAACCTAATAGATTAAAATACCTGTCAAATAAAATTTCTATTGCAATAATTTCTTGACCAGTTCTTATGCTAACTTGCCTGCCATGTTAAATTAATATGCACAATATAATTCTGCATACCTGGGACATGCATGTATGTGTACATCAAACTTTTTTAATAAAACATCTGTTAATAAAATTTTAATACATCAAGTTTGTGTTTTGTATATCAAGTATAAAAAATTTTCATGCAATATTTTTGAAAGACTATCTTCACTAATTTGAAAAAAGTCTATAGATATACAGGGTGGTGCAAAATGAACGGTATGGTTTATATGCTTTAACTTTTTTATTTAATATTGCATTTTATCTTTTGCTTCAGAATTGTGTAAAGAAGGCTTGGGAATTTGAAATGGAACAGTACACAATAGCACAACGAACAAAAATCATTGAATTTTATTTTTCAAATGGAAACTCAGTTATTCTGACAGTGTGCATATATTCAATATTTTAATGTGCAGACTGGACCCTCAGTGCCCACAATAAATTGCCTGGTTGCAAATTTAGTTGCTGACATTTTCCCCACATGGCAAATTATAAAATTAGATCCCCCCCCCCCAAAAAAAAGGAACATTGTTTACCAAAAGCATAAAATAAGCAACTATTAGTTCCCTTCTCCGAATCATAAAATGTGCTATTATTATATGTACTGAAGGTATAAAATCAAAATGTTTTTTCACATTTAGGCAGGGAAATTTCTGATTTTTTTTTTGCCTGGATAGTCATGGAAATTGGTTGAGTGTTTTGAGTGGAACCCTACGTAAGTAATGAACAAATTAAAAATATCGATTGTAAAGTTAAAACCATTTTCCTATAGAACTTTAAAATATCTTATTTTTTTTTTCAGACGCATAGTATGAAATGAAAGAGTATATATCATTTTCAAAAGACATTTTTATTGTATACATAAAAAAAAAATCCAAATAACTGCCAAATTATTAACTGACATTTTCGGCACATGGCAATTAAATAAATCAAACATACCTACATGCAAAAAGCACCAAATTGAGAAGCCAAATCTTGTTAACTTCCCCCCCCCCCCCCTCCTTCACTTTTTAAAAAAAATATTTTAGTAAAAAAACTTTTTTGGCACTAAGTAGAGTGACAGAAAATCGAGCCGCCTAGTTTCAAAACCAGATGGATCCATTTTCATAAATTTTATAGGGGATGGCAAAAACAATTGACAGCCACATACTTTTAGATATAAAGCCATAACTTTAAATGCAGTTTTAGACTGATTCCTGCATTTTTGGTAACTACCGCTCAGATAGGTGATGCAGTGCATTGAGAACTTCTAAAAAAATTAAAAAACGATTTTGAGAAAAAAAATGTAGATCTATCCAATTTCGAAAATAGACGGCTCAAGTAGTTTTTGTTATAATAAATTTTTCTCATATGCTGTCAACTTCCAAAAAATTTCATGGATTAATTGGCTTATAATTCAAGAATTGTTTTTTATTCTTGAATTGTATGATTTTGGTAACATACAAATAAAATTAAAAAAAGGACATATTAATGTAACACAAACTGTAAAGCAAGGAGTTTAAAATTTTGCATGATTTCTTTCTATGCAAATTAAGATTAAAAAAAAATATCCGAGGACAATGTAACAAGCCTAAATTAAATCATTCCTAAAAAAATATGAATTTCTTTACTGTATATTTTTATAATTCACCCAAATAAAGTGATATACAGGCAAAGAAAATCTTTATTCAGAACTGCTATTAGTTAGAAATATAGAGAGCAGGGAATATAAAAAGCCCAATGTGTGTGGCCAATATTTTGAGTTTCCCATACATTGACATACTGACTGGTGTGTATTATTTTTGTGATGGAAAGCCATAATGTTCGCATTGTGATAAAGTTAGTCAAGCTTACCAATGATAAGCTTTGAGTTATAAATATCCATGGAAAGTTACCATGGATATTTATAACTCAAAACAGAAAAAAATGGACCTGATCTTTTGTATTCTCAGTCCCCTTTATATAAAAAATGTAAAATTTAACTTTATACAAAAAAGTTTAACCCTCAAATGGTATGTTGGTTTGAGATGAAATATGTAATAATTCAGACGAAATGTTGTATATATTGATTCTATTATGTAATAGTTATATACCTGGTTTGAGTAGTTATTAAAAAAACATTTTGGGAGTTCGAAAACACGCTGTTGCATGATAAGGGGGAGAGAAAAACAATTTTTGGGTCGAATCCGACCTCCACTGTACTGTTTGAGGGTTAACCTTTAATTAAAAACAACAATATTCATGTTTTTACATCTACATGGCTAATAAAAAATACATACAGAAAATCATTTTTATCTATCCCGGGCATGTTGTCAATGGCTTTTTTCTCGTGTACATGTGAATACTCACGTTAGGTGCCATACTAAAATTTTAGATTTATAAATAAAATTATGTAACTTAAACAAATTATTTGATTAATCTATACACTAGGTTAGTTGTTAACCTGATTAGTAACCTTTTATTTCTTCTTTAAAATAAAAATAATATCGATAAATTTATACCTGCGTCACTATAATAATAATAGCATAATTTACTTATAATGTATCACAGTCAATAAAAATGGTATAATAAGACCCGTATTTCACATCCTCAATTTCAAGATTTATCATCTTTCTTTTGTGGCTTCCTTTTGCTCGAAAGTTCGCTGAGCTTCTTATCCAGCTTCTTCTGCAGGTAGTTATGCTTGATTGGATCCACCTTTTTCTGGGGCCTACCACTCCCAGCATACAGCACGCCGTCTTTTCGAATCTGGCTTCTCGCTTGGGCCTTTGCTGCTTCCCCACACCCGTGCACCTCTGGTATGAAATGGCTGCAACAAAACCGGCCGTTGCAGAATTTGCAGAGCTGGGCCAGAGTCAATATGCTCTTTTTGCAACTTTTGTGGGAGCATGTCTTGTCCTCCTTCATGGCCTGTTCAATTAACGCATCAAAATCTTCCTCCGATTCGGGGTCAGCGGGTTTCTGTTTTTGAAGTTTGGGTTTTGATGGCTTCTTTTTCTTTGTACTTGTGTTGGGTTGTGGAGAGGGCTCATTTAGGTTTTCGGTCTTATCGTCTTTATTGCTTAATTTATCTTCTACTAATGTTTCAAATGTATTTTCCTTCGTGCTAGTTGCTGATTTTACACTGTCCTGGACAAAAGTGGTTGATTTAGGTGGCAAGTCCAATTTCTTTGTTACTTGGATACAGCGTTCTACCCCTTCACCTGTGCTTATATGTACCAAATTTAATTTTTCTGCAACCTAAAATAAGAAAAAATAGTAATTTTTTATAAATGTAAACATTTTTACAAAACATGACATCAGGTAATTCTTAAACAGTTCAATTACTGAAGTAGTAGGCAATATACAAGGGAATTTTCTATTGCTTTTGAGTTTTGTTAACAAAATGTCTTAAAAAATAAGCAACTTGATTATGTATGTCAAAACATAAAGTTAAAACCAAATTTTGAATTTTTACATGCATCTGCAATTCTGCACACTTCTTTAACTTTAGTAATACATTAGGTTATATGTTTCAGTAACGTACACGAGGGGGTGGGGGTCACGACCCTTCTAATTGGTCTCAATGTAGAATGTTTTGTACAAATAAATACTAATATAAGAGGCAGGCCCAGGTTTAGAAATTTCAGTTCTATAGGCACAACATTACTTATAGGGGCATTCTCGTAACACAGTAAAAAAAAATGGTAAACATAGCAAAGCAATTTTAATATTCATCTTAAAAAATATTAAATTGAATAACAGTTTTGGAAAAATTGCAATAATAAAAATGAATCTTTTAAAGTACAGGCAACATTCATATAATTTATGTGCAAATAAATGAGTTGAACTGCCTTAGTCCCAAGACTAATGGTAAATCAGAGCCTGGTAAGGTGGATTTAATAAGCTCCCCTTCCCCCATACAAATATGCATACAGTACTGATATGTTTTTTGGATCATCCATATAGTAGCTCTGTCCCAGGTGTCATTAATCGTTTACAATACTGATGACCAGACCATGAAATAATTTATAAATTAAAAATAAATGCATTTTTTTTATTAGACTGTTTGCTTTATAGAAATATAGCAGTATTTCATTTACACTATGTAAAATACAGTATTTGTGGGAAGTATTCACTTCAAGGTCCACTTTAACTGCAATAGTTTAGTCATTATAATATATGCAAAAGAATCAATTATTTAAAGCAATCCAAATTGTAATTCAAAGAAACAAATTTTTTTGTAAAACTCAAACTTACTATTAATTCAACACATTTAATTAATTTATACATGCAATGTTAATTAAATAAATTTAAATGTTAACTAAATTAATGAATGAATGATTAATAAATTAATGTTAAATGAATTTTTAGAATATATAACAAGTAATATTTATATTGCTATATATTTTTCTAACTTGTAAGGAATTAAGAAGTTCAGTAAGTTGCTCCACACAATTTAAAATAAAATATTTGAGTAATTATAATATATTTCTATATTTGTGCATTCTATCTTACTTCATGAACTGCTCTCCTTTCAAAGGCTGATAAAGACGTTGGAAACATCATAGCCACTTTTTTACTTTGTATAAAATCTGTTATAATTTTTTCATACTTTTCCTCAGTAATCCTGAAAAGAAATATACAATTGTCACTTTTATGAAGTTCGTTCCTTTTCTACCACAGGAAACAAAATTTAATTAAAAATGTCAAGCAAAAAAAAAATCAAGGTGTAAATTTTTTTTAGGAAGTTATAATAAATAAAATGAATAATAATAGAAATTAATATTAACGAGAAATTAATATTTAAAAAAATCATGTATCATAAAACTTACTGCTTCTCCTCTTCTGAGTGCAAAGGAATCATTTTCTCTTTTTCAGACAAGGATGGATGTTTGTTGACAACCAACTTCTTTTTTACATCCACTTTTTCTCCTTTCTTGTTGTTAGCCCGACTGCTAGTTTTCTTTTCCTCCACTTTCACACTTGAAGTGGACTGTTTCATAGCAGGATAATTACCAATCTCCCTTTCATACTGGAAAGCAGTCCTAACTTCCCCTTTCTCCTCGCAATAATTCACAAACGACTTCAGGAAACCATGGTACGAAACAGTCTTACTATCGCAAATAACAGCCAAATGCCTCTTCGCCCGAGTTATGGCGACATTAATCCTTCGGTCCTCAGCCAGGAACCCAACCTCCCCACTATCATTGGAACGGACTAGAGACAGCACAATGGCTTCCTTTTCCCTTCCTTGAAAACCGTCCACGGATTTAATCTCTAACTTCGGATACGTTCCAGACAACCTCGATTTAACAAGCTCAACTTGGAGATTATATGGAGTGACAACGGCCACATCGACAGGATCCAGACCACTTTTAATAAGGTTCCTAACATGCATGGCCACTAAATCTGCCTCTCCCTCGTTGCCCTTAGATTCTTCATCCTCTGCCTGAAGTTCGTGTAGTCCACATCCGGCTGTATCAATCAGAAGCAGAGGAATCGAGGTGTCGTCATTGCTTTCCATGTTTGGTAAATCTGTCAGTAAATGGGATTGGACAGCTTCGTCGGCTCTGAGCTTCCCCTCATACAATTGCTCCGAAGGCCACTGCATAATAACCTGGTTCATTCTGTACTGTGTGGTGAGCATCTTTTTTATAGTATCACCATGGAGACCAAGAAGTCGTTCCATCAAGGTTATTTCAAGTCCTCCCTTGGCTGCCTTCTTTGATATGATGGTTGGCGGCAGTTGATTGTGATCTCCGGCCAAAATGCACTTTTTTACGAGTACTAGTGGAATCCAGCATGCAGCTTCGATTGCCTGAGAGCATTCGTCGATAAAGCAGACGTTGAAGTGGTCTTTGGTGACGTATTTTAGTGGTCCGTCGTCCGAACCGGATGTGAGAGTGCAGAGTATGACATCTGCATTTTTTAGAACTTGTGTGACGATGAATTTCTCCCGCTCTTTGACTTCTTTTAATAAGCTTCGGTTTTCCGCCCACATTCTTCTTCGGTTGTTTGATCCTTTTGTCTTGCCGATTTTTTCCTGAAAAATATAAATCATTCACATCATGACACATTATTGAACATAATTGATGATTTTATTAACAAAGTTCTTGTAATACTTATTGATTTTAATGAAAGTACTAGCAATTGATGTATGTGTGGCTTAGGGTTAGAGCCACGGATAGGGTTCTATTATGATCAAGACAAGGAAAATGGTCAGTTGTGCTTTAGTGTAACAAATTTAATTAAAATTCAAAGTTACACACAGCACAGACATACAAAATTTGGATACAAAACGCATGTGACCGCACATGCTGAGATCTGGCTCTCAACTGAAGATTTTACTCACAAACCAGAAGAGGGCGCTACAGTCGCTATAGAGGGCGCCTCGTAAACAGGGTGTTACATGTATTATAAAATTCAGTGACTTATGAAATAAAATATTTTCTCTTGATTTAAAGTTAACTTTAAAAGCAACAGTTTATGATATTTACTTAAGATAACACTTTTTAAATAAGGAAATGAAACCAATCAATATACTACAACTGGAATAGAAGCTTATAATAATCATTAGTTAAAATGATTTTGAAATTTTAACACTTTTTAATTTGTGTGCAATTTAATTTTTCTGTTAATAGTAACTCGTAATATATGATTCACACCACTTCGTAAGTTTATTAATATAGGATAAAAGCTTAAAAACATTGATTCAATTTAATGATTAGAGAAATGTAGCTAAGTGAAATAAAACATTATTTATTAAAAATGAACTTTTTTAATAAGTAAGAGTTTAACGATATACAAGAGAAATTATTTTAACAAAAATTCAAACTTATAACAGGTGGTAAAAAGGGTATATAACTTTAGAACAAAATATCATGTATAAGCATCACATTCCAGTTCTAGTAAATTCTAATAAATAAGATGAGGCAACTTACTCTGAGTTTATCAATTTCTTTATGCAGCTCATCTACAACATTGCTACCATCATACCGAGACACAATGGCATCCAGTGAGTACTGCTGAATGCTTGTGAGGAAGCGAGCAGGATGTCCTAAACGCACCATTTTCACTTTGTGGGAAGCAAGTTTCTCCACTAGATTATCGACAGCTACATTAGAGGGTGCACAGGCAAGTATCTATGAAATAAACAAATTATAAGTGTGTAAAACGCTCAGTGTTTTACATTTTAAAAAATGCTATATTTTCAACGACATATTACATGGCTAATATTAGTAAAGGCTTTTTTAATTATAAATTTTAAGGGATTTTTATATTACAAAAAAAAATTACACAAAAACATCAGTTTACTTTCAGCAGCATGTAAAGTCATGTACATAAATATTAAAAAGTAATATGTTTAGGCATCTCGATAACTACTCTTATACTGGCTATGTTAAAACTAAAAAAGACTTGCAGCTCTTACTTCACAAATTGACCATGAGCAACGCCGGCCCATAGTTAGTAATAAATTAAGACTAACAGATTATTTCTAGAAAGTTTATTCAACAGAAATGTATAGGTGAAAAAGCTGTCAATATTAAATAATTGCAATTAAAAAAATATTTGTGAAACATTTTCGTATAATTAATTAGAAAGCAAAATTATATATGACTGTGATGCAATTAGTTCCAAATGAGAAAACTAAATAAAAAAACTTTTGTAAGAAAAATGCTCATCAAAGGGTTAAAAATCAGGTGGTACTCACGCAAAACTAAAAAGTTTTTTTTGTTTAAATTATTTATCTTTTAGGAATTCGAATTACATATTACACCTTAAAACTAAACATTAAAAAAGATCTTGTATGATAAAGTAATGCACTATTGGGAAAGAGGAGACCATTGCAAGTGACTGTTATACAAAACAGCCAGTAGTTGCACTTTCTGTTATTTTTTTTTGTTAAATGTTGCATAGTTATAATGGAGTATAGTTTTATACTCCATAATAGTTTTATAAATGTAGAAGTAACAAAATCAACTCAAATACAAAATTTTAATTTGTTTTCCTGTTTTTAAAGGTTTTGTAAGGCTATATTACATGATAAAAATGCTTTGAATACTGGGCTAATATAATGAATTATTTGTATGATTGTACAAAATTGGTTAATATCCATACATGTTTTCAGGTATGCTATCATAATAGTATACATTAACTTAGAATATTAAGGAAATCTTTAAAAAAAAGAGTTTAATCTATTTTACATTTAAAAATTAGAAAGTTTGAATAATAAATAAATTTTTTATTCATAAACACCATATAATATTTATAATAATCTTGAGTAATACTAGCCACAAAACACATGATGTATATTCTGTAGGGTTTAGTTATAAAAAAGTATAACTTTTTGCAAGCCCAAAAAACAAGTTGTTTCAAAAACTGAAAAAAAATATTTGTAACTTAATATTTAGAAATGAATAAGGTCTATAACATTATTTTTATATAACTAAAAAAGTTATAATCGAAAAACTACAAAATTACAAATTTCTTACCTTTAATTTTTGGGAGACAGCTTGTAATATGCATTCCACAACAGTGGTTGTTTTACCAGTACCAGGTGGACCATGAATAATTGCTACTTCCTTTTGCGTAAGAGCAAATCGAACAGCTTCTTTCTGTTCTGTATTTAAATTGTCATTAAAGAATGTTATATCTGAAAAATATATAAAATATTATAATGTGACATTTCATAATCACGAAAACAACTTTACAACCTTTTGAATAAAAGTATGATCTTTGGCTATCAAATAAGCTATTTTTAAAAAAAGTTATACACTTCCACTGGATCAACTTCGATAAATATTTTTTCAACCTCACAATATTTAACTTTGTAGATCCGCATAAAATATTAATATCTCGAATCAATATTGATACATTTTTAAAACCTTTAGCTTCTGTCAACTAAGCTTTGGCTGCTTTATATATATTTAAAATCTTATTTTACAGTGATATTAAAGACAAATTACTGTAAAAATATACTAGTGCTACATAAACTAATTATTGGTGTTCGTTCAAAATTCATTTCAAAATGTAGAACCGAGAATAAATTTGAAACAGTTCATTGTAGATGGTGATTTTTTAGCTGATGTTAGGGTTGCACTCTCACTAAATTAAATTCCTGAATCTGGTATTATATTAACTGGTTTATAGACGGCCTATTTTCGGATATTCACCCAGCAGTGCAAAAACCATATTCATTGTGTTTTGTTTTTATTCATGTTCAGAGACTGATTTACGGCAGAGCTGAAAAGAGTGACAAAGCTGAAATCTAAAAAATTTTACTTAACTAATAATTTTTTTTTTAAATCAATACTTTAATTTTTTTTCAAAACTTCTCAAATCATTTTCATGTGTGTTTCCTGCAGATTCTTGATGTATGTAATCTTTCGCATCACGTTCTAGTAGTTTTATTTTAAGGTACGTCGAATATATAAATTTTGTTCTTTTGCCCTGGGTCCCTAAATTTGCAAGTCTGTCCCTGTTCATGTTTGGTTGATATACAGTATATCAATTAACTCTTACTTTATAGGTAGATAAGAGAAACTTTTCTATATACTGGATGCGTTTTCATTAAAGTAAAAATCAACATAATTCTTTCATTGGAAATAAACAGAATTACTAAAATCTGAATTTCGAAATTCATTAGAAAATATGTACAAGTGAACAATAAATGGAAAATGGTAAACTATTTTCTAACCAAAATTCCAAATTTACCAAAAGATTTTCAGCAATAGCAACTTTCTCATTGCTAAGCAGTTATTGACTTTGACTTTTAATTTTATCAATCCAGCATTTTTGGAATTCATCTCTCATCCAGTTTGAATCCAATTGTTTTTGTATTAAATTTTATTTCTACACCTGGGATTAAGCAAAGTATGTTGCTTTACAGATTAAACAGCATACGATGCTAAATTCTAGGCCTAGAAACCAAATTTAATACTAAAAAAATGTAATTTAATGAAAGTTTTACAAAGTGGGACATTAAGCAAAGTATATTGTTTTACAGGTTAAACAACATACTTTGCTAATTCTAGGTGTAGAAATCGAATTTAATAAGAAAAAAATGGGATTAATGCGAGTTTTACAAAGTGGACAACAGATGTTTTGGAATTGAGTAATTCGTCTGTTGTGAAGTGGCCGAAATGCCTATATATTTTGTAAATTGCCAGTAATAAATTGATATTGCTGCTGTTCCCAATGAAAGTAAAGGGTGTCCCAAAATTAACGCAAGATTTGAATTTTCCACCATTTGTGAAGTAAAGTGTTGGCTACCCTATTAAAAAAACCATTTGACAGCTGACAGTTTAGGGTTAGTAAAAATGGTTTCAACAAGACGGTGCCACATGCCATACAGCCCGTGAAACAATTCAATTACTGCATGAGACATTTCCTGGCCGTGTTTTGGTGACAAGAATTGGCCCCCTAGATCGTGTGATTTAACGCCATTGGATTTCTTTTATGGAGTTATTTGAAGTCAAAGGTCTATGCCAACAAGCATTGAACGAGGAAATTCAACGCTGCATCTACGAAATTCAGCAACATTTATGCAAAATGGTCATGAAAATTTCGACAAAAGAGTGCGTATGTGCCAGCAAAGCCGTGGAGGCCATTTGCCCGATGTGTTATTCCATACATAACCCTATCCAGTGTACTTTACGATTCAATAAAAAAATAACAATTTAAAGAAAAAAAGTTTTTTTTTATTTAATTCAAATTTTGCATTAATTTTGGGACACCCTTTACAATTACTACCTGAATAAAAGTGCTTTTGCTTGCTTATTATTTCACAAATAGTCAATACTATAATCTTAAGTTAAGTAGGCAATATAAACAATTAGGTCTCATATAAGTAACAATATAAACTTTATAAACAGTGAATTAATGACCAGGTAAGAGATTAACTTTGAGACTAAAAGCACCAACAAATTAAGAAATCTATAAACATTTTAATAAAAACTTTCGCCAATCCCAATAGGATTGTTAAGCAATCCTACGGGGGTTGACAGAGCGTAAGCAGAGCCTCCTAGTGAAAACATAAA
Organism: Troglohyphantes excavatus; assembly: GCA_963932185.1. Taxonomy (NCBI): domain Eukaryota; kingdom Metazoa; phylum Arthropoda; class Arachnida; order Araneae; family Linyphiidae; genus Troglohyphantes; species Troglohyphantes excavatus. The sequence continues at coordinate 15,776,064 of OZ010666.1, read as the reverse complement.
TTCTTACCATCAAATTTTAACTCTTCACATATGGAAGGTGCTATCTCTCCAAATAAAACATCAGCTAAATAATAGTCTCGTCCTTTACTTTCCAAGGTTTTTAATACTCTGTAATATACCAAAGACAATTTTAAAAATATGTTTTAGGATCATAAAGAGAAGAAATTATTAATTACTAAAATCGTACAAATTATAAAGATAGATTTTTTTAAATATAAGACACAATTTAAATGGACTAATATTTCAAAATTTTCAGTATAGTAAAATTGAAAAATGTTGACACATATATTTTAAGTTATTTAACGTCAGTTAGCAATTGAATTAAAAGGAGGTGCCACAAATTGTATTAATTTTCTGCTAAATCAAAGGTATGATTATATGAATTCTAAATTATTTTTTATGAAAAAAATTTTAAACATGACAAAATAGCCAATATTAATTCCCTTAAATAAACTCGCTTATATTAACTTGTTACTTGTACAATTTTAACTTTATTTAATAGAATTTTTTTTTAAATCAAAAAGTCTTGATATAAAGTATGAAAAAGTAAAATCTTAAATTGTTATAAAGATAAAATCGTTGATACTAAAATTAAACATTTCCGGAGAATATTTAGTCAGATCACTGAATTATTATCACTGAATAATTAGTTAACTAACACAATTTGTATTGAATACATTTTTCTTTTAAAATATACTTTAATTTTTTATTATTAAAATAAACGAAAAAAATGTATTTAAAACTAATTTGTTAACATATATATGTTATTTTTTTTATCCTGTAAATATACTTTCAGAATCCATAATTGGAATGTTAAAATGATGATGACCAGGTGGTTTCACATACAATTTCACTACATAAGTTTTTAGGGTTGTATTTTTGTGCTAAACATTGTTTATGAAATTTAAATAACCAGTGTAATCAATGTTAAAATATAATAAATGTAATTTGATAAAAAAATATAATTTTCGGAAAGCAAACTTTAATTAAACGGATCATAATATTTGAATTTTCGTTAAAATGTAAAAATATTTTTTACTATACAAATCATAAAATTTTGCAATATAACAGTTGTTAGGTGTAGAAGAAACACATGTCTTTGTGGCATATCCTTATTTTGCTAGGATATATACAAACTTTTATGAAATTAAACTGTCAGGAATTGAGATCGATTCTGAATTGGGATAGTCACTTATCGAAATATTTTTGGGCAACTTTGAATTATATTCAATTATCGAAGAAAAAAAAATATTAATCGTAATGATCACAGTATTTTAATTTTGGTTTAAATGTAAGATAATTAAGACTAGATAATTAGTCTTATACTGAACTTATATAATTGAGGTAAATATATTATAATTGCCATACCTCTTTAAACGCTTATAGGTAACATCATTTGCCAATTTAATTATCATGTATTGTATGTCATATTCCAATTCGGAGAAATCCGAATTCTTTTCAAAAGCCACAGAAGCTACTGATTCTGAAACTCTAGTTACAACTCCTGAGGTTATGATTTCTGTTTTTCCATCTTTATTCAGGTTCCCAACTCCAACTATGTCACCTAAAACAAATAATACTTTTAATAAATATTTTTTTTAAAAATGGCAAGCATACTATTTTTGGTTACAATGATAGGACTTTATGCATTATAAAAAAAATCTAGAAACAAGGTTGTATTTTGCCACACTCAGAAAAAAGACTTCTGTTTCATGACTGCAGTTCTTACAAGTAAAGTGAGGTTCGGAATACATTGTATATTTCATTCTTTTTACTTTTCTTTCAATGCTTGTTTCTTAATTTTCTATATTGTTTATTATTACATTTTTAGATAAAGACTATAAAATTAAGTACAATCTAGTACAAGAATTTGAAAAAAAAGAGTAAAACTTTAAATCATCCATAGTTTACATATGCATGCTCTAAAGTTTTACGGGAACATGTGGGGCTTTGTCAAATTTGAGAGGAGATTGAAAAAACCAAAAATGGAATTACCAACGTAGTTTGGCATAACAGACCAACGGTAAGGTCATTTTTTCCCAGATCAGTTGATACTCAACCTTTTACCTCTCACGTATCCTCGATGAAACTGCTCATTTATGAGTACTTCCATTCTCCCATAGTCCTTCTCACCTATCTATGCAAAAAAAGTTTGTTTTTGGTAGGCAATAAGGTTCTTAGGTTAGCTGACAAATTAAAAAACGACTCAAATTGATGACTTATAGGCTTTTATTTTAGATTTTACTTATTACATTTACTAATTTTAGGAGTTTTTGCCATTATTATTATTAAATATCCCCAATCGCTGACATAGATCTAGCAGGTTTTGAACAATAATGTTTTAGCTGTAGGTAGCAGGCACCTCAGAGTTGATTTTAATGAGAAAAAAAAAGCATTTTCGGAGAAAAGTGAACTTTACAGTACATGGTTTAGCGTTTCTAATTACTAAGCAAAACCTTCTACTTACCTGAAGATATTGTATGAGAAGGTAGAGGTCCATTGCGCCAGAATGACTCGAAATTTATTATGGATCTTCCAAATAGGCCAGTTGAGAAATTACGAATACGCAGCTTCGGAATGCAAACTCCTTTTTTCTGTAAACTTTTGACGGAAATGCATTCCTGAAGATATCTAGAAGAAAGCAGGTTTGAATATAAAGCATCATCTTCAAAGTTGCAATATAAACAAACAGTAACTGTTTTTTAAAATCTTAAACAGAACTATGTCCAATGTCATTATAGCAAACAGTAATAGTTTGAACCTTTTTTAAACTTTCTTTTTCTGATCAACAGGCCAGTGCAGAGAGGGGGGAAGGGAGGGGGGGGGGGGGTATTTTTTGTTTATTTAAATTTTTTACTAGCGAGGATATGTGCCAACATAACAAATTTATATCTTGTACACAAAGAACACATGAAAATTATAAGAATATTTTTAATTTGCACAATTAAATATCAGTACATTTTAATCACTGGCTGTTAACTTTACATTAACATAGGCCAGTGGTTCCCAGAAGGTGGTCCCCAGGACGATGTTAAGGGGTCCGCGAGTCCAAAAAAAAAAATACCCGGTTACCATGCATTATTAAAAAATATTTTATCCACGATGAAACATATTTTTAAAGATGAGAAATTAATTGAATTTTGGTTAACTGTTCAAAATGACCAAGAAAGCTTTAAGGTATTTGATCCCTTTTCGTACAATTTATAGATTTGTGAACAAGCCTTTCTACCTACTGTTACAGAAAGAACCAATAAAGTAACAGACTAAATATTCATGCTGATTTAAGAGCGAAAATATCAGGCTTGTAACCAGGCACGTAGGTATTGATTTTTCATAGGGGTGGTTCAGAGACGGAGAAACTTATTTACTTATTCCCCCCCCCCCCCCCCGTTATTTAAAAACTTGGCATATGAGTATCGAAACGGCAACACTTATATCATTAATTTTTCATGAAATCGTTACCAATATCAGTCATTGACTATTCTTAAAAATTAGTAAATATCACTCCCTGGTTAGGAAATAAATTTAGCGAACACATTTTCCAAAATTCAAATGCTAATGAAAAAACACGATTACGTCATGTTACGCTTAGTTTGGGATAAAAATGACATCAAAACATGTTTTTGAAGCCTTTTGAAATTTTTCTAGTTTTTTAAAGCATTTTTATGATTTTTACAGTAATTCGATTTTTTTTCTTGACTTTCGATGGGAGGGGTTTGAACCCCCTGAACCACCCCCTTACCTACGTGCCTGCTTGTAACCAATTTGGACAAGATTATGAACCAAAAAGAAAGATTTCACACTTTCCATACAGTTCGAAAATCAGTGTAGTAACTAATTTTAGTGACTACCACAGTTTTCATGACTACAGAAGAATAAGAAATTAAAAGTAATTTAGCTTCTAATTATGGTGCTATCTTTTTGATGTATTTGTTGGGTTAATTTGTGTTTATAATCTTAGTACAAGCAGGGAAAATTAAAAAAAATTATAAATTTAATTTTTTCTAAAAAGGGGTCCTCGGAATTATTTTAAGGCTTAATGCTATTGGGAATCGCTGACATAGGCCACAAACAATGTTTAAGATTCAGGTATGACAATTACAAGCCATAAACATCTCATTGTGCCTCTCCATGAACAATGAATATGTAGCTTGTGGGGTTTTAAATAATTCAGTGGCCTTCAGCCGAACACTGAATGCTTTTTAAAAATTTTAATAAAATTTGGTCCAGCATTCCTATTAATTTATCCCACATCCTTCTGGTAATAGCAGCCCCAAAAATATTTTATTTTAAGTGCTAAGAGTATAGTTTTACATTCACTTCTGCCTGATAGATTTTTGAAGATGGTAAATATTTGTAATCTATTTACTACATTGAATTTTAGTTACAAAACATAAATAAATGACACAGGATAACGGGCATAAAAATATTTTTTTTTACTTATTTTCTTCTACTTCAGCATTTTTTTCTTCTTCTAGCAGTTCTAAATGTTTTGAAGCAAAGTGTTCAACATTTGTTGTGCTTTTTAATATGTCAATATTTTTAAGTTCTTCGGCCATTTTAAATACCGTAGTAGTTGACACAATGCTATCTTTAATCTAAATATCTGCACAGAAAAATTTCATATAAGTTATTTACTGCGCAAAAAAATTAGTTCCGATATGCAGATATTTAGCAATTTTCGGATATTTCATCGAGGAGCGGAGCTCACAGATGTAAATAAACTTTTCCGGTACGGTTAAGTTATGGTTAAGTTGCCATCCGTGAAATTTTTAAAGTAAATTCATTGAAAAAACTGACGAATCAACAACTTGCCGCACTTTCAACACAGTTACACTGCAACCGTAGCTGTCAAGTATCATTGTAACTATTTGTAAACATACAAGCAGAAGATGTATTATCTTGTAAATTCGTTAAGAAAAAGCGGATTTGATGGTAAAAACATGTATATTTGAATCTTTTACTTCAAATTTAAAGTGTTGCTCAAATTAATCTAATAATAATACTGCATTTGTCACTTAAATCGATATGTCTTGTTTGTTTACGTTTGACCTTTACTGAAGTAAAATATATTATGTTAAAATGAAATAGTTTTTTTAAATCAAAACTAAATGTAATTAACCCTTTGCACTCCGATGGCGCCAACATAACGACTTGTTATTTTGGTTCCCTGTTCTTTAAAAAAAAGGAGAACGGCGTGATCTTGTGTTTAAAAATATCAATTTTTTTTCAAATTGTTCTCTTGCAGATCAGAAACATATTACGATTTTCTCCCCTCTATGAGCATAAAAAATTGTGGGTAAAAGAACAGAAAGAGGGGAACAGATGTAGTATAGGACATTTGGTGCATTCTGTTTTTGGCGACGAAAATATTGCTGTTAAACATAGCATAGGGTTGCCAAATTGAAAGTCGCTACTAGAATCCGAAACTAACAACGTCAGGTGGGGTTGCCATACTATAAATTTATCGCCCCTATAAAACACGCCAAAAAAAACCTTGTGAGCCAAATGTCCTATACTACATCTGTACCGAAAGAGGAATAACTGTGACGTGGAAAGAACGCAATGTCAAGGATGTTCGCGGAGTGCAAACTTTATATCTTTAACTATAAATATATATTAAAACTATTAAGAACTTCTAAACGATTTTACTCAACAAACGATTAAAATTTTCGGAACAGATGTAGTATAAGACATTTGGCGACGAAAAATTGCCGTTAAACATAGTGCCGGGAACGCACAAAAACGATTATGCAGCGCGATGAAGTCACAGGGTTGCCATATTGAAAGTCGCTACAAGAATTGGGAAATACATACCAACAATTATCGCCCCTATAAAACGCCAAAAAAAAACCTTGCGCGCCAAATGTCCTATACTGCACCTGTACCAAATTTTCAATAATAAAATAACGATCCAAGCTGCTGAACTGCCTGTTTTTAAAGTTATGTTTTGTGCTCAAATCAAGTTTGCTTGTGTTACAAAAATGTCTTGTGCTGTCTCGGGGGTTTACAATGAGTATAGTTCTTTCTGCATGCAATTTAGTTTGAATTAAATTTGGATAGTCTATGTCACACGTGTTTTGTAAACTAAGTAAATATTTTATAAGTCTATAACCATTAAATTATTTGTATTATATGTTCTTCGACCAATCTAATTATATGTGTTAATATACAATATATCTCTTTAAGTCTTTTACATATTATTAACTACATTGTGTATTTTATAAATCCAATGCAGTGTATTTTAAGATGTATTTGAATCCAAATTATGAAATATATGTATTTGTTTTAGTTTGTCGTATTCTTCAAAGCGGCCGATTCGTCCACAGTTCAGCCATAGCGTATAAATATAGTAAGTTAAATTTCTTTTTAAATAAATATTTAGTTATAACTACAAATGCTTTTAAATCATAATTAATTTTTAAATCATAATCTTAATGAATTTCTTGAAAAGACATCTTCTGCTTGTATGTTTACAATGATGTTTGTCCATTACGGTTGCAGTGTAACTGTGTTGGAAAGTGCGGCAAGTTGATTATTTGTCAGTATTTTCAACGAAAAGTTAAAAGAATTTGCGTATGACGACTCAGTCGTGACTATAGTTTATAAATCTAATGATGATTAGATTTATAAACTTGATGATTCTTGATGTAAATATGACTTAACACACAACTGGAATTTTTAAAAGTTTATAATTTAAAACTAATAACTCTTTTCAAAAACAACAAGTAATGTACATAGAATTCTACAAAAAAAAAAAAAAAAAATAGAATTATGGAATGTTTTATTTTATACGTTTTGCTTGACACAAATCAAATTCTTGCCATTTTCAACTTTAACATAATATAACTTCCAACGTTGTTTTATTACAATAAAAATAGTATCATGGCATTTTCCAACCATTTTTAAATAAACTCAGTAAATTTTGTAATTATCTCATAGATACTTTTTGAGAAGTAACTCGAAATATGAAAAAGAAAAGAAGGTTATGACTTAAGGATGGGGGCTCCAAATTGGAGCAAGCACTGCGACCGGAGGTCTATTGTACTTTCCCCTGGAATAAATCTTTGATCACTTAAGAAAAGAGATCCGTAGCTGAAGCAAAATTCAGCAATGATCTAACAGGAATATCCTGGAGCTCCCAAGGCTCAAGTAAGTGACGTCCCAAGTGCTCGAACCTATGGGCGGAGAAGAAGTCACATTCACGGAGAATATGTACAACGGTTTCATCATTATTCCTACATCCCCTACACAAAGGGTCGTCCTTAACCCTCATAATAGTTAGATGCCTTCTGAGAGTACAATGCCCAGTTAGTAATCCAATAGCCCTACGAATACCAGAGCGATGGAGCTTTAACAGCTCCTTATGACAAGAGCTAGGACATCCACTATTTAGTTCTCTAGCTTGTCTCTGGTCTGATGCGCTGCGCCAGTCCTCGTACTGTAAATTCCTAAAAATAGAGAAGACAGTACCTCTGATTACTTCATTAGAGATACCTAATGCTGGCTCAGGACCAATAAAGGGGGAACAAGAGCCTAGTCTGGCCAATTCATCTGCCATTTCATTACCCGGAATGCCCGAGTGTCCAGGAACCCAAAATAAGGAGACTGTATTATTCACAACCAGTTCACATAGGTTAGAATAACAGTCCCAAACCAGTAGTGAGGTGAAATTAGGTTTCTGAAGAGCCAGGTGGGCAGCCTGGCTATCTGAACATATATAAATATGTTTGCCACGATAGTTTCTGTCTATGCATATTCTACAACACATAAGGATAGCGTAGACCTCAGCTTGGAAAACTGTGGTGAATTGACCAAGAGTATAAGATAGTTTGGTATTGTCAGCATGGCAGAAGACACCTGCCCCAGTGGAGTTATCAAGTTTAGAACCGTCTGTGTACCAAACAATACGGTTATGATCACTTGTTGAAGCTTCAGTCCAATCCGACCGTGAGGAGAAATGGACTTTAAAAGGCTTGTTGAAGCCAAATCTTGCAAGCGTTATGTCGCAGGGCATGTTGAACAGCTGGTGCTCAGTTACCTTAGGATTAAGGTCTTTCCATGACGGATATTTTGAGTAATCATTTACTAATATTAACATTAATATTTCTAATATTTTATAGACTAAATATTTCAGTCTTCTTACACAAATAAGAGCCTCAGCCTCAATTCGCATATGAAGAGGGTGTAGCCCAAGGAGAAGCTCCAAGGTGGCTGAAGGGGTGGTTTTAAGACACCCAGAGATTGCAACACAGACCATCCTTTGAATTTTTCCAAGATCAAGTCTGCAGTTAAGTATCTTGGTCCTAGACCACCATACAACAGAGCCATAGGTTAGTATAGGACAAATTATCATTGTATATACCCAATGAAGGACTTTAGGATTTAACCCCCAAGTTTTCCCAATGGCATTTTTGCAGCTCCAAAAGATCCTCTTGGCTTTACCAATACAGAACTCAGAGTGCCTAATCCAATTAAGTTTTTTGTCAAAGAAAACTCCCAAAAATTTGACTTTATTAGTACAAATAAGGGCCTGACCAAAGAACTTGATGTTTACATCAAGAGTGGATGTCTTTCTAGTGAAAGCAATCAAGTTGGTTTTCTGAGGATTTACTGAAAGACCCTCGTTGTGGCATCACTTTTCGACATCGCGAAGTGCCTTATTCATGACATCACAAATGGTGTCAATGAATTTAGCCCTAGCGATAATTACAACATCATCAGCATAGCCAATGCAGGACACACCTGAGAGAGATAAAGTCTCTAGAAGTGAATCAACAACCAGGCACCACAGGATGGGTGAAAGAACCCCTCCCTGTGGGCCCAGCAATTGCATGCACCATCAAGTTGTCACCAAGAAGTGAGGCACAGACATATCTTGATGAGAGCAGATTGTTAATGAAGTTAACAACAACATTGTTGACTCCTCTTTGAGTAAGAGCACGAATGATAGATTCAACAGGAACCTTATCGAAGGCCCCCTCAATGTCGAGAAAGACAGCCAGAGCAATCTCCTTAGCCCTGATATTTTTTTCCAAAATAAAGGAAAGATTGTATAGGGCACTATCAGTGGATTTACCAGGCTGATAGGCGTGTTGAGAGACAAAGAGTGGCTTGGAAACCAAGACAGTCTCCTGATATGCCTATCAATAAGTTTTTCGAGCGGTTTGAGCAAGAAAGATGTAAGGCTGATAGGTCGAAAGGACTTGGCCTCATAGTAATTATCTTTTCCAATTTTTGGAATGAATATTACCTTAGTTTGCATCCAGGAAGTTGGAACATATTTATAAGCAATGCAGGCTCTATAGATTCTACAGAGAATAGGTGCCAGAACAAAAAGCCCTTCTTTAAGAAGGGCCGGGACCACGGGTTACTGTAAGTCAGCGGTAGCTACTTTTTTTTATAATAGAGTAAAACTTTTTAAGTTGCATTGTTTTCTTTGAATATGCAGTACTAGAAAAAATCCTGGTGATTCTGCCTGTGAATACCTAAGTAGTCTATGCTATGGCTTAACAAGTAGGAGGAGGGATGATATATTATCTTACACTTCTAAGAATTTAATTTTCAAAATTTTTGCAAACCTCTTGCAGAAAACCACCATGTGAATATTTTTTTTAAATGTTTATTAACATGAAATTGAAAAAAAAAATCCTATACATTAGAGATTATCCCAAGGTGTCATTAATGCAGAGATGTTTCACCCTTAAAAAACAGAGAAAATCAAGATAATGGAAATGACCTAGAAAAAATTAAATATTTTAAAAAGTCAAGAATTTTATTTAAAGGATTGAGTTGTACACCCCATCAATACCTTTAATTGTTATTAATATAAGTTTCCATTTTTTTATAAAAATATAAACTTAAAAAATGCCAATTTTTTTTATCTCCCTTTCGAACTTATAACTTAACCATTTCTGTTTGATAAGCTTCAATATTTTTGTTTGTACTAAAGTAGTAATTTTTCATGTATTTCTCAGTCTGAATTTCTTTTAAAACCTAGGAAATTTGATCTTAATTTTAAGTAGTAACACTGTGTAACCTTTTCTGTATATTTGAAATCTCCTAAACTACTTCTAAAGGTAAATTTTTTTTAATGTTTGAATGAGATTCTTGCAAAAAAAGTGCTAGAGAAAACTATACTCAGCCATAATTGGCTTTTGAATCAGAAACAGTTGAAATGCTTCTTTATGCATTTGGTGAGAACCATAGAAAGTATATGTTTATTTTATAATTTTCGATTTGTGTTTAATTTTTTTTTTTAATTATAGAAATCATCACTGATGAAGAACCTCCCATGGATTTGAAAAGTATAAATACTCGTGCATTTCATTTCATGTTCTTGACTGAATTAGTTCGAGGTAAATATCTTTTCATTAATTATTCTGTTTGATAAGCTTCAATATTTTTGTAATCAAATCTTCAATATTTTGTTTTTATGTGCTAACTACTCTTTTTTTTATTTGTAAAACCCTAAATGAACAAAATGATGCAAAGTAAAGGAAATTTATTTACAATTCTCCAAAAAATAGCAGGCACACATACTTTTGGAGTGTATTGTTTGAACTGATATTCTTATGTCTATCTTCTATCATAAAAAAAACCTAAAAAGGCTCATAATCATGTTGTCACAATCGCTTTTGCCGGTTAGCTGCCAAGTGGTGTAAGTAACAAAAATCTGTAAATGAACTAACACTATTTTTCATTACTAGGTAGTAGGAACCTATCATTTGGTCAGGTTATTTTGAGCAATCTTTTGATCTAGGACCTCAAGTGGTGTAGGTCCTAGTTCAATAGGTTGAATGTCATTCCACTTAACATTATAACCAAGAAGAGTTGTAAACTTTAAACTCTCTTATCTTGGTATTCTGTTTTTGGACTGGTACTAGTTAGCAGAAAACCCGCCTATTTGTCATAAACTTTTTAGCTTTTAAAATCAAGGTTGTATTTATATTTTTTTGATAGAAAGAATGAGATAAAAGTTATATTGTATGAACTTTCTTGACTATAGTATTTGATTAGAGAAAATGTTCTATGAATCTCTTAACTGTTGGCGTGCTTTACACATAGTGTTGGCCAATTTCTTCACTGTGGCGCCACCTGGCGGTTTCAGTAAGAAGTAATTCCTGCTTTAAGAGGGGGGGGGAGGGGGTTATTTTTTGAAATCTCATGACTTTTCTCGTGTTTTGGAGGTCAATTGTCCAAAATGTCATCAAGCCGGAATAAAACTGTAGATTCGTATAAAAAACAACCCCACTCACGCTATATATATGTAATATATTTTCCTTAAATGAACTATATTTTGAAATTTCCTTATCTACCCCTCGTTTCTATAATTTTGTGATGGTCGTTGTTGCCTGTGTAGCGACTTGTGTATAGATTATCGGCCACACTATTGTTGACTCCATTTAAGATTCAGAAGGTTAAGTTTAAAGGTAATGAATAAGTTGATGAACATCAGAGTATTTGGAAAAGAAATAAACTTTAATGATGATTATATAATGGTTAAGGATTTACATTTAAAGGTTAAATTTAAGGCATTACAATTAGATGAGGAGCATGCGAAAAGCGAGTGTTGTTACGTTGGCTGAAATGTCTGGGAATCAGTTCTGTTGAGTCAGTGTTTACATGAATCGGCTGCCCCCTGCTTGCGCCTCATGTGTTGGAGCTATAAACACTGTTGAAGTGGGAAATACTTTCTGTGTTTTTTTTAAACAGAAAGAAGGCTACAGTCCTTTGCAATTTAATTGCATCATAATAATCTTCCCTCCTGTCTATAAAACTGTTTGTATCATCCCACATAACTTAATTATCCGATTCATGTTTCTATCTTTAGTGAAATAGAGCTCCCATAATTTTTTTGCTGCTGTCTTCAATCCCAGTTTTTGTCATAACACACGAATATTTTGGCATAAATTTCACATAACAGCATTTTAGTTTTTTTTTAATGTCTCCAGATGAAAAGTCCCTATGTCAAACCATTTCTGACCAATTAGCTGACTGGATTGAAGTTAATCATTTAGGTTCAACCATTTCTGACCTAATTAGCTGATTGAAGATATTCCCTAAAATTCCCTGTCTTTAAATATGAAAAGTCCCTATGAGAGGACACACTCTCATTCATGATGTAACCCTGAAGCTGTAACTAACATATCTGGGTTGTGGAGGACATACATATTTTGAACCCAACCTATTAACTAGCCCTTATTATTATACTTTTACGACTGACCCTTTTCAAAAATCATGACGACTACTCCTAACTAGATAAACTTTATATATAGATAAGCAAGTTATGTGTACATCAGCAACATTTTATGTTAATTTTAAGTAGAATTAGTATTATTACTAATAACTTTAATACATTTAAATCAAACTTATTTACAATATTGTACATTTACTTGGTAAGATGTTGCTTGATTGAAACAATCAAGATTGGTATTTTTATTGTCCCATTTTTCCATTAATAAACATATTAATTAATTACCTTAATTTAAATTTAGGTCTAGGTCTCACTATGGCCCACGTCTTCAAAGAACCAGCTACCATCAACTATCCATTTGAGAAAGGGCCCTTGAGTCCACGTTTCCGCGGAGAGCATGCCCTGCGTAGATATCCAAATGGTGAAGAAAGGTGTATTGCCTGCAAGCTGTGTGAAGCAATTTGTCCTGCCCAGGTTGGTTGATTCTTATTTGCTTAGAATAAAGGTAGACTGGCAACCATTAAACACACTACAATGCTAGAAATTGGAAAGAGTGTCCAGGTTCCAAACCCAGACCCGGATCCACTTAGCACCCCCGAAGGGGGGCGCGCAGGCTACACAGCCCTTGAGTGAGTAACGATCCGGGCCGGGAACAGTGAGTTGCCTCCCAGCACTTCCGGCGGACCAACCCGCACCCCAGCCCCAACGGTCGGGGGTTTTTAATGACGGATTTCCAAATTGCGTAATCAATGAGGTCCGGACCAGGGGCGCTTCCCTTCCTCAAACCTTTAGCCACATAAATAAGTTCTTCAGGTTGTAGTTGTACCGGCATGGTACAGGTCACACTATGCAAATGCCAGTGGTCGGCAAACTCATTACTCACCAGAGCCAAATATCAACAGCACAACAATTGAAATTCATTTTGAGAGGCAAATTTTTTAAACTTAAATTATGTAGGTACATTGTTATTAACTTAATGAGAGTACTCCTAAGCTGGCCTTTGCTAAAAAATTCCTTAATCTGAGAGGTTGACCGCTTCTAACTCTCCCATACACACACATTTTGTATACTTGTTTTGTCTATCTCCTTTTGGTCATCTTCACTATATATACGAACCATTTCAACATGCCTTTCTCAATCCTTGACACAACACCTTCTTTCACTCCACAATGCTCCCTAAAATTAACTTAATAAACTTTACTTAAAGTTTTAAGTCTTAGTTAAACTATGGGTACATTGAATAAAACTTGATATTATACTTAATAACGATATTATTTATCCATAAAATTAAATCATAACAATGACTGACACACCCTAATGTGAACAATGCATCTCCTTGGAAAATTTGGGTAAGTCAAGTTTGTATGTTATTGTTTTTAATTTTGGGCCACAAACTTTCAATCGCACTGCCCATGGTATTTTGTGGGAGAGCCACATTCACACACACACAAGAAGTGAAAGAGCCGCATATTGCTCTTGTGGCGCTGTTTGACGACCACTGCTTTATACCTTTTCTTCAAATATCCCTGTATGGGTAAAAGTTTTCGGTCTTTTTTATTTTTGTGTAGGACGGAAAAAAATTACATATTTAATGCTCTATAACGCTGACAATTTGTCAAAGCCAATAATGAGTGACAAAAATGTACATGTGCAATCTTTTATTTGCTTTGTTTTATGTTTTGCAGGCCATCACTATCGAAGCCGAAGAAAGAGAAGACGGGAGTCGACGAACCACGCGATACGACATTGACATGACCAAATGCATTTATTGTGGGTTCTGTCAGGAAGCTTGCCCTGTGGATGCTATTGTGGAAGTAAGAATATTGCATTTAAATTTTGCTATAAGAAAATTTTATAACGTTAATGAAGGGAATATAATTTGCATTGTTTCATATGTTACTGTCTGACCTGTCTATGGGTGAAACTTTTCGATCTTAGTATGGATTTCTGTCGAGTTGTCCATAATGAAATGTGCTGAAAAAGTGACATATAATAAAATTAGTGTAACCTTGTGAGGGCAAGAAGAGGAGAGTGGCAAATGCACTTAAGCCAAAAACATCCCATAAAAAAACTGATAACTAAATAAGTTCTTTTGTTGAGTGATGGAAAGTGATTATTATTATTTTAGCTGTTCAATTCTGAATGCACCACTGTTATTGAGTAGCAGAACAATTTGCTGTAGCAGCTGTATTTTCAAGTGAAAAAAACTTATATTCCTGTTTGAATTGTGACAATTTTGGACTAAAAGTAAACTAGTTTTATCAATGTATAGGAATTTAGTTCCTGTAATGTGTATCTGTATTATAATTTTGAATTTTCGAAACATTCAAATATGCATATATTTTTTTTAACTTGAAATAATATACTTGCAGTACTTTACTTAAAAATTTGAGTAGGTTTCCATACAAGGGCCAGTTTCTGTTTCGGCAATTACATGAGGGATCATCAATTGGCAGGTCCTTGAAAGCATGTGCCCTCTCATTGAAAATGTACATAATTTATAGACATTTTCATATAATATGTGTATCTCTCTTAAATAACGTCGTATATTGAAATTAGCAAAGAGGGATGTAATTAGCTGATAAAGTAAATAAAATGTGGGTTAAGAAATATAAACTCAGTTTAACAGATTTTACTTAAAATTTGTTTGCCATAAAATTTTTTTAATTGATTAAATAACATCAAAGGGAGAGAGTAAATACAGACGTAAGAAAATAGACTTTTGCAGATTTGGATTTTAATTGTTTTCAAAAACTTATTTCAACTTCATAACCTAAAAAATATTCACATTTTTATGTTTAATAATTCGTAAGAAAATAACTTGTAACTTAATTTAAAAAAGCTGTTTATAAAACAAATATTAAAGCTTCAAAAATTATTAACAGTTTAGTTTTATAGTTAATTTTTTACAAATCCTCAGCAGTTTAAACGTGACTAAAATTAAAAAAAATATTTTGAGTAAATGACGAATGTTGTAGACGAAAAGTATGTAGGCAGATGATACATGGTATATAAACATCTAAAAAAACCCCATATGTTCTCTTTTTTCTTTACTGTTTTGAAATTTTGTACACACCTTCTTAAGTATGTATAGCATCGCTTTATGAAAACACTTTTATAATTTTTCTTTAAACTTTAGCAATTTTTTCGGAATTTCGGGCTCTGGTCTCCCTAAGTATAGTTCGTATTTTAGAAGCAAACATTCAGAACGTGTTTTGCTCCAAATTTCTGAATATTAGATTATAACATAACTCGATTATCTTTCTATTTGTATACAGAACTAACCTGTTTTATTCGTCTACAAACAATTTTGTCCTTTTGAAATTGACAGACTTGCTACGATTCGAGTCTAGGACAAAACACGTTTTGAATGTTTGCTCCTTAAAGGAGTAATTTTTTAATAATTTTTCCAACTTACACTTTTAAATTAGAGACAATTTTTTTGCAACGAACGTGATCAGAACTAAGATATGGTTTTGTATTTAACTAAAATTGATTGAAACGATTGTAAATTTATAAGAAAAATTATTCTGTAAATTTCTTAAGTTTTGGAATTTTTTTTTGAAGCACTTGAACCCATTTTTTATTATTTATATGTTTTGAATATAGCCACCATTTTGGCGCATGTTACATGCTTGTTGTTTTTATAAATTCCAACGTTCGATTTCCTTATGATATATGTTCAGCTGATTTAAATAAATTACTTAATTATTAATACATTGAAATAAAATACTGTATTTTGTTTTATAAAGTATATGCTATATTTGGAATTTTTTTTCTCAGGGCCCCAATTTCGAGTATTCAACGGAAACACACGAAGAACTTTTGTACAACAAAGAAAAACTGCTGATCAATGGCGATAAGTGGGAGCCAGAAATCGCTGCAAACATTGAGGCCGATTATTTGTACCGTTAAATCAACGCTATAGAAACTATTTTATTGTCACCTTTCAAATTGTTCTGTAAATTGAACGAAATTGCTTTCATTAGGTAAAAAATAACAGTGTTATATTTACTAGGAATTATGTAAATAAAATATTTCACTGAGTGTAAAACTGTCGCTTTCTGTTTTCTCCAAAGCATACAATGTAAACTCGTCAAGAATGTTAAAGTAATCGGGATAATTAAGCAGGTTGGCTGCTGAATGGGGTAAGTCACAAATATTCGAAAATAAATTACCACCATTTTCCATCACTAGGCAGCTAGTAGGGGGGGGGGGGGTATGCAAGGGGGGGGGGGGGTCAGACCCCCCTCAACCTACAGACCCCCTTCTACAGACAGACCCCCTTCTAAGCTATGTAGTAAAACGCTTTTTAAAAGAAAATTATTCTACAGACTTCTGTGATAAAGTTCAGGATCCATATTGTTAGTTTTCAAAATAGTTTATCCTGCTTCTGTTGGGGGATTATTCGGCTTGGGTTGGGGAAAAGCCGAGGACGCAGAAACACGCCCTACATAAATGCTGGTTAGGTTAGGAATTCTGTGATTTCTCAGGACTGCCCAAGGGAGGATGCCATTGGGAAATAAAGTTTCGGTTCTCATTGATTCTAGTGACCATATATGGATGTGATATCAGGGGTTTGAAGACATAGCTTAGAAAAATGGAATGTACAGCCGCGGAAAAAAAAAAAACGAACCACCGATGATTATTTCGTTAATTTTTATAGTAGAGCCAAACTTAATATACCATTTTGTAGGGAATAAAGTATACTACACATTGATATACAAAAAATTTGCATAGGGGACTATCTTCATATTAAAATCAGCACCAACTTTAAAATTTCCAATAGCAACACCCAATTTTGATTCAATATTTAGAATCTACGACAAAATTTATCGTTGAATATCAATTTGCAAGTCATTTGGTTAAGTAGTTTTTTAATTATGAATATCGAAAGTTTAGAACTTGTAATGTTAAATGAATTTCTTAAACTTTTAATCATATCTTTTGAAATAATATTTTTAGTAAGCTGATATTTTTATCTGTGTTATTTCTAAACAACCCAAATAAAATACACTAACTTTCATTACTTATGTATATTTTTTATTTTTATTTAAATTAGGATATTAATATTCATAAAATTTATGAATAGCAACCATGCTATATTTTCATAGTGATGGATTCAGAAAAACGTTTTATATGTATATCTAAAATTTCATGATTTTCCTCTTTGTAGTTTTTCGGCTATATGAAAATGTGCCTCAAATGATCATTTAAGGGGTCATACACAATTTTAAAATCTGCAGAGCTTAACAGAAATCTACTAATTTTGAGAATTAAAAGCGCTGTGATTGCGTTATAATAAAATTCTAAATTCTTATATAAAGGCGAGGGGTATACGGGAGTGGGGGAATGAATGACCAAGAGAAAATAAGAACCACGGCTAACGCAGAAACATTTTCTACCAGCGTACTTCATTTCGAAGTCTCACTAATACTTTGTCCAATGTGGAAGTAGCCCCTCAAATAAGATAGATACATATCGTCTAATATCTCTGAATATAAATGTAGGAAATTAACGAAAATTCATATTTAGATTATTTTGAGGGAGGGAAACATTTCTAACTATCAAAAGTAGGTGTTGCTATTGAAGATTTTAAAGTTGGTGCGGATTCGAGTATGAAGATAGTCCCCTATGCAAATTTTTTGTATATCAATGTATAGTATACTTTATTCCCTACAAAATGGTATATTAAGTTTAGTTCTACTATAAAAACTAACGAAATAATCATCGGTGGTTCGTTTTTTTTCCCGCGGCTGTACAATTGCGGGAGATTGATGCGCAGTTGAAACCTGAATAGTAATTTATAAGATCACTGTTAGAAGAGAAGTGATCTAGGAATGGATCAGAAAATAAAAGTCGAAAGGAACTGTCGGTATATTACATCTAATTGATATTTTCCCCTAATTTATACTAATAAAGGTGGGTAGGGAGTAATGACTTCCCTCCCATACACATTTTCTGCGTACACTACTGAATATGATCTATCTTGTGGGAAAGTGGTGTGGGTTCTAATTGAATAGGTTGGCCAATAATGATTCGAATCTCAGTGCATTTAACATTATAGGCTAGACGAGTTGCAAACATTAAGCGCTCTTATCTCGAAACTCACTCTGTTTTTGGACTTTCAGACAGCCCAGTTGCTTGCTGATTAAATATACTGAAAAGCCAGACAAGACACCATACTACATGTCATAAATCTCCAGTGTATTTGTAGAAGTAGTATTTTAATTTGCCCTAACGTATTCAATGTGTAGTAATCTAATAATCTGTAAAGTAATCTAAATAATTCTAATCGTACATTTCAGATTATTTTATGAAATCTAGGATATCCCAGATTTTGAGTTAATTTTTCGTTGAAGAACCCCAGGTAGAAAAATATTGTAGAACGCCTTTGCCCAGTGGGTAAAGGCGTTCGGCTAGTAATCAGAGGATTGCGGGTTCGAGCTCGACTAATGGATTTGACAAAGAAAAGTAAAAATGTAGTGATATTGCGATCGGAGGGTTATCAGTTTCGCTACTGAAATACTAGGAAGTCGTCTAAAAATATCGAACAAATTATACTGGCATATACGGGACTGGTGCACGATAAATCGGGTTTCAATGTCCTGACGCTTATTTAGGTTTCGTTGGCTGCCAACTCAGATTTTGTCCTCGTCATCTGACCATGGTTCACCCGAACCGTCGCCAATAACCCAATGTGCAGCTCTAGAGTACGTTGTTAATTAACCAAAACCAAAAAAATATTTTTTACATAAAGATGAAATGCCATTGTAGAATATCCAAGGACGGTATTATCCTTAGTCTTTGTAGTTGCTATTATCCGTTCTCAACAGGCACTTAATCTCAATATATTCTCTTAATCAATTCCAGTACACACAAGAAAATTTAAAATAAATTTAAGATTTAATTAAACTTAAGAGGTTACATATTATTATATTACAATTAAAGGCAAGTGCTCCTACGTGATTGACACTGCCTATTCGTGGACCTCGTGGCATAGTTTTTTAGTCTCTGTGTTCAACAAGATGGCGACGCACCAGCGTCATCAAAACTTAATTGCGTAGTTATCTCTGGCCATCTGATTGGACGCCGTTTGCGTGGGAGTTTTGTCCACGTGCCTTTCCAACATCCTCCCCACCTTGAGTTCGGGAGATACTCAAAAAAGATAAAAGAGAAATAATTAGTACAAATTAATACATAAATGAAAAACATAAAATGCACTTCAATATGTAAATCTTTTCGGGGCATCACGATGCGCCCTGAACGTGTTTTCACTGCGCTGTCCGGAGATGTGGGAGAAAGAACAGCATCCTTCGGTGAAGCATCTTCCGCGGGATCAAAACTGCAAAGAGTCCTGCGTCCTTCCCTTCGGATTTCTTGAGGATAGAGTCTCTGAATCGGTCGCAGGTGAACTTCTCCTGCGGTCTCAACTTGGACGAATTTAGTGATCTTGTCCTTTCCCAAGTAGATTTCTTCGACCACGGCAAGAGGCAAGTCCAGCCGTTTTTTGTCGTCACTACACACTAGAACCGCATCACCTAATTCGATGGTATCGGGGCGATGGGCATGGGATGATCGTAGAAAACCTAAAAAATCTTTTTTGAATTTCTGTTTTAGGTCCTTTCGATGTTTTTTAATAGAATTCCTTCTCTTGACGAGGCTTGTTTTTTCGATATTGACGAGTTCTGGCATTTCGTTACCTGGGAGACTTTGTAAAAACATTATTTCTAAATCCGATAACTTAGAAATAGACATATTTTGTCGATTGAGCATGGATATTACAGTCATACTGGAATTCTCCCGATGATGACCGCAAGGGATTTTCCCTGATAATGACCAGCCAAGTTTGGTATGTAACGCTACAAGTCCTGTTGATAAGACTTCCTTTTTTCCAGTATACAATTTCCCAAGGACATCCGAACCCAATAACACCTCAATAGGACCTACACTTTTGTGCGCTATATCTGAAAGATGTATTTTCTTAAGTTCTAATTCTCTTGTCCAGGGGCCAGTACTGTCGGAATGCCCTAGTGCGGATACACACCACTAGAGGGAGTTACTTTGTAATGTGTTCCTGCGCCACCTGGGTGTCGCTGGCAACACTGATCAGTTGTAAGAGAGAGCTAGAGAAGTGTTGATGAAGGAAGGTGGATTTCTATCCACGGGAGCACGGAATAAAAGCGTTGTGGCGTAATAATCTTGTACTGCCCCTTATTTCGTTCACCATCACCCATCTCTAACTCCACATGGGGGCTCGAGGCCGTGTGTGAATCACTGAGCAACAGAGAATTAGTGTTGCGGCAGAATCGGAAAACGGAAGGAACCGGAGGCTAAGCCTAACGCACCACGAGACAACTGCGGTCGTCGTCGAATAAGGAAGCGAAATCCGATTCGCAACACAGCAGAATCCGAAAACATCGTCGTCAGTGAAGAGCGGATCAGCGACGAGTGAAGAGCGGATCAGCGACGTGCGAAAGCAATAGTGGAGTGTACAAAAGTGACTAACTTTTGCCCTCAAGATGTCATACCTGGCAAAGACGCGTAAGGTAGATTTGATGGTGCTTTTAGACGAACTGGATCTGACTCCACCGGAAAACCCAAAGGTCATACAAATGTGCAAAATCATAACTGGGCACACAGGGTATGATGAAGAAATTACCAAAAACCTGTTATATGCCATAGTAGCGGAAAGAGAAGAAAAAGAAACTAATGAGAGAGAAATTGCGAAATTAAGAATAGAAGCAGAAAACCGTCGAACAGACTCGTCGACAACAGAACAAACAAGTGTCTCCAGTCGTAACGTGATAAAGCCCTTTGAAGGAGGCGACATTAGCATGTACCTGGCTTTATTCGAGAGACAGATAGTTCGAATGGGAGTGGACAAAAATACATGGGTAAACCACCTGATTGGTCTACTACCACTGGAGGTCGCAAATGTCATCACGAGAGAACCCGAAAATGTGACGAGCGACTACGAACAGATCAAGACCATCTTACTTAGGCAGTTTCGTCTGACAGCGGAACAGTTCCGACTAAATTTTAGTTTTGCCAGAAAAGAACCAAGTCAAACGTGGAGAGATTTTTCGTACGTTCTAAAGAACTACCTAACCGAGTGGCTAAACGGAATGGAAATAAACACATTCGAAGCGCTCAAAGAACTCATGTTAGTCGACCAAATCAAAAGAAAATTACCGAGAGAGATGCAGGAGCATTTCATAGATGAACTGCAAAAAATCAAAGAAGTAGCAACTCTAACGGATAAATTAGATGATTTTCAAGCTGCACGAAACTTCAGAAGAAGCACAAAGCCGTACGAAAACAAAGCATACGAGGAGACAGGTCTTCGAAACCGAGACGGCGCCAGCGCGCAGTCGGGAGGAGCTTACGCGAAGGAGCGGGAGCCTACCCAGTAAAATCGACAGGTGAATAGAAAACTAGGAATAATATGCTTTGCTTGCGGAAAAATCGGGCATAAATCGTTCGAGTGCAGGGAAAATAAAGACGACAGTGAAAATAAAGTCAATAGTACGAACGCACTTAGATGTGGATTGATACGAGTGATATCATTGCAAAACTTGCAAACACAGACGGCGCGTCAGCCTGAAAAAGACTGTGCACCAAAGAAAATAAGCGAAGTAGGTTTGAGAATCGCTTCGAAAAAAGAAAACTCAAAGATGTTCTCTCAAAACCAATTTGAACATTTCCGAAAAACAAAACGGAATCGGAAGAGTCAATCAAAATACAAATTCCCGAAGAGCAAAAGCTACAACCACAATTGGCGAATTAGCTCGCCAGTTGATCATCAATTTCCAACTAAATACAAAGCAACTGATGCAAACGAACGAGGTTGGCGACGGAATACAACATGCCAAGTCTGCAATTGGCGAGCAAGCCCAAATCATAGGAACGGCTTTAAGAGAAGCAAACCTACCATCCAACAATTTGGAAGCGAGTGGAGTTGGCGACAGAAGTCACGTTTTGGCGATCACCGATCCATGGTTGAGAGCTGCGGTCCAATCACAGATCAGGATCAACGAACACAACCACCTTGGCGACGATATGGCCCAAATACAGAAGCCAACTGGAGAATACCAATGCGTTAAACAAGGAGTAAGCGACCTTGGCGTTAACTATCTTCTTTTTTTTCTGTGAAGCAACCCTTGAAAGTGAACCCTCAAAAAGTGAATCTTTTATTATTTTTTTTGTGCTTCGAAAAAGTTGTATGCAGAATTGCGAAATGTGGAAGATTTGTGATTTGTTATTTTTTTATTTGAGGTAGTGAAAGTTTTTTTATTTTTATTTTAGGAATTCGAATAGCCGTTTGAATTTTTTTATCAGTGGAAAGAATTTTTTTTCTGAGAGAAGCTTTATTTTTATTTACAACAGCGGTGAAGTAATAAAGTGTTGCGATACTTTGCATACACCAGTAAATAATGAAAATTGTGTATCTTTGAAAAGTTTTATGATTTAATTTTTAGATTTCAAGCGTAATGTCATTTTTAGAAAAAAATTTAATTTTACTATTGTTTACATTTTTGAAAGTGATTTGAAAAGAATCTATTGGTGAAAAGTGAAGAACTTTTTAGTGTTAATTATTTTTTAGGTTTGAACATTTGAATTTCTTGAGTATTGAAAGACTTTGGAACATTTTTAACTTCGAAACTTTTGGAACACTTATTTTTAGGACATATAGAACTCTAATGATAAAAAGTGATTTAGGTATTTAAATTTTTACAATAATAAATTTGATAATGTTTTGAAATTTTAAATTTGAAGTAAGATAATAATTGATTTTTGGATGTTATGAAAAATAATTTAAAGTTATAATAGGATAATGATTAAGGTGTGAAATATGGGATGATGAATGTAGGTGTAGATGTGTAATGTCATGTATTGTAATATAATGTATTGTATTGTAGTATATCATTGTAATTATGTGATTCCGAAGACGGAATAGTCGAATGGCCGAGTGTCGGAATGCCCTAGTGCGGATACACACCACTAGAGGGAGTTACTTTGTAATGTGTTCCAGCGCCACCTGGGTGTCGCTGGCAACACTGATCAGTTGTAAGAGAGAGCTAGAGAAGTGTTGATGAAGGAAGGTGGATTTCTATCCACGGGAGCACGGAATAAAAGCGTTGTGGCGTAATAATCTTGTACTGCCCCTTATTTCGTTCACCATCACCCATCTCTAACTCCACAGTACTAACACTTGGAATGTCATTACAAATTACTTCCTGATCCAAAGCATCTAAATCACACAAATATTCCCCATTCAGATTTCCCAACTTAATTTTAAAACAATTCTGTTTACTCTCCTTTGTTTTAGTTCCACCAAACAAGGAGTGGCTAAATATTTGTTCACCTTTTGATTGATACCCTAACTCAATAGCAGTTGATTTTAACACATAACTCTTTGAGGACCCAGAATCCAAAATAAGGCGGACATTCTTATCTTTTTTACAGCCTATTAATTTTACAACTAATGTTTGGAGAAACACATCTACATTTGTTTTCGAATATGTACGCAAAGAATCTACAGTTTGTATTTCATTATCATTATCAGTATGCACAATATCAGAATTATTTGATTTATTTTTATCAAGTACAGGACACATAAATTTTAGATGTCGCCCTTTCTCACAAAAATCACACTTTATTTTTGATCTGCAATTTCGGCTTATGTGGCCCTTAGTTAGGCAAATATAACAGAGACCATTCTTTTTAATGAGGTTTATTTTCTCATCTAAAGGGATTGAAAAGGCTTTTCTACAACGCGCACTTTCATGATTCTTTATGTGGCAAAATACACAAGGCAAACGCTCTTCCAAGTTTGGAGCACTCAATAAATCAGTCGCGGATACTGAATAGTTTGTTTTGGCTTTCGGGCGCGTAATCGGCGTCGATTGGCCATCTGGTTTATTTTCCTTCGAAATGAATTCGGATCGAGCAAATTTAATCCGTTCGTAAGTTTCGACCTCTCTCTTAAGAAATCTTAATAACACATCTAGGTTAGAACTGTTATCAGGGCTAACTAATTTAATCTTCTCTCTTTCGAAACACTTCAAAACATCATAAGGTAAAAAGCTCTCTACGAGGGGAAAAAGAATTACTGCGCATTTGTCTGAAGTTATTCCTAGAGAAGTTAAAGCTCAGAGTTGAGTGTTTAATTTATTGTATAAGGAACTCAAAGTAGTGGGGGATTTATTTTTATTATCCCTATTACACCAGCGTCATCAAAACTTAATTGCGTAGTTTTCTCTGGCCATCTGATTGGACGCCGTTTGCGTGGAAGTTTTGTTCACGTGCCTTTCCAACAGCCATTGTCTTATTAGATAGAAAGTTTCCATTGAAGCTCATGCTCGAGTTTAAACTGTAAGTTTTATTAAAAGAAATATAAACAAGTTGTTCCGTCTGATAGCGCGGCTCCCATCTATTGTACTTCCCATATGTCCTTTGTTTATTCGAAGATTTTATACTCATCGACGTTTGATTTTCTATGAACAGGTTTGGTTTGGTTTTGTTAATTAACGTCGCACTAGAGCTGCACAGTGGGATATTGTTGACGGTTCGGGGTTAATCTCGAAAGAAAGACCCGGGAACACATTCACATTCATACATGCACCTCGTTATTTTATAACCATGGTCAGATGACGAATAAACACCTGAACTGGCACCCAACGCCTTCAATAGACGTCGGGATTTTGGACCCCGATCAGATGTATCCAGTCCCGTATACACGCCAGTATAATTTGTTAGATATTCTGGACGACTTTCTAGTATTTTTGTAGTGAAGCAGGGAACCCTCCGATCGCAAGATCACTCCAAAGTCCCGACGTCTATTGAAGGCGTTGGGTGCCAGTTCAGGTGTTTCCTCGTCATCTGACCATGGTTCTAAAATAACGAGGTGCATGTACGAATGTGTGTGTGTGAATGTGTATGTGTTCCCGGGTCTTTCCTTCGAGATTGACCCCGAACCGTCGCCAATAGCCCACTGTGCAGCTCTAGTGCGACGTTAATTAACAAAACCAATCTTAATTTAAAAGTTTTTTTAGAGATACTACTACTATCAGTCATTTTTCTTAAAACCATACTTCTTGCATTCTTGGATGTATGAATGTGTGTGTGAATGTGTTCCCGGGTCTTTCCTTCGAGATTGACCTCGAACCGTCGCCAATAGCCCACTGTGCAGCTCTAGTGCGACGTTGATTAACAAAACCAAACCAAACCTTACATTCTTGGAAAATGTATTAAATCCAAATTATCTAAGAATTCATTGGCAACGTTAAGTTTTTAACCTGTGAAATTGTTGTTTCCACCAAACATTTTATTTAATTTTTGTTGAATTTTCGTTGCTCTGTAAAGTTATTTAATTGCGTTTCATATACGGAATATGTAAATACCGCCACAAAATTTTTCCTTTTTCTAAATCGACAGAAGAAACGCCGCCGCAAACGTAATCTGATCTATCCCGCCATTACCTTGCAAACAAAATAGATTAATTATGGCAAAATTGGCTTTTAATTGTAACAGATGAAGTGTGGTAAGTCCAAAGTTTTTAATTCATTTTAAAACTGTTACTGTGAGATAAGTATTGTCATATTGTATTCAATATTTGGAACGTTTATAAAATTGATGCAGATCGCTTGAATCGTCAAGTTTGAGAAGGGAATTAGTCCGGGATTCATTTCCTGTTGTTGTTGCTTATCCTCCATAGTCTGACGGAGTCAGACAAGATCCACGAGACCAGTGACTCTCAGGAAGTCGAGCACAAGGAGAGGATCGCAGTAGATATCTTCCCTGGAGACAGTGGCGGCGATTGGGTGCTGAAAGTGGGGGGGCAAGATAAAGGGGAAACAATGGGAGGGGGGGGGGGGGGGAAGGAGCAATATTGTAGCAAATTATAAAAATTTGCTAAAATATTGCTATAAAAAAAGCTATGGTATTGCACACTTGTATTTACTCACTATTTTGTGTTATTTGAAGTATACCAACTTAAAATACACAGTAAAAAAAATTAATAACATAAATTAAAAAAATTAGAAGTTTTCATACCATAAAGCTGATTTGAGACAAGTTAAAACCTTCTTTTTTCATGATTCTGACTTAAAAAGCAAAACAAAGCACGATAATTTTCACAAATACTATATAAAAGGGCCACAAAAACTAAAGTCCAATTTTCAGGAGTATAAAAAGTATGAACTGTTCAAAACACCTTTATATCACTTGGCTATTTTAGCTATAGTCGAAGACAATTTAACTATATAGACCCTTAAGCGAAGGCTGTGATATGTAAAAAAACTGAGCTATGGCCCAAATTGAATAAAAAAAAATTAAAGGCTGATTTAAAAACAAATAAATATCTATGTCATAAGTATGCCATAAGTCATATATAGTTTGCTCTGTAGACGCCAAAATGACTGTACAAACGAGAGTCATAAGTCATATACGGCGCCGTTTTCGTCTTTTTTCCCCTACTGCTTATATGTAAAACTGAGAAAACTTGGGAATGAGTCATTCTGCTGAGAGCCATATGCCCGATTTTGTAGATTTATTACGTAGTTACAATAAACTATTTTCTTGATGTTTTCGAAATCAAAGCATTGAAAATTAAAAAAAAAGCTATTAAACCTTTTCTGCCATCATCTTTGAGAACATTCGCTGATAAGTAAAGTAAATAAATGTACTTTTGTGGGTTGTGTTTTAAAAATGTTAAAATCGGTGATTTTCTGACTAAAATAAACTATTTCAAAACCAAACTATTTAATAAGTAATCATAAGTAAAATTATTATAAACTTTTTTCTAAAACTATAGAAATTATATGGTTAAAAAAGTTAATCGCTTTGATTAGACTTTGCAAATGTATGTTTTGTTTTAATTTAACAATTACTGGTACTTTAGAAGCAAAATTTATTCAAATATACTACTTGATTTAATATTCAAACTCGCAATTTGGCGCTCTTTAAAGCGCCAAGTTCCTTACCGGGAGGTTACAAGCCCGTTCTCCCATCGTTCAAACGTTTGGAGGCGACTAGTGCACATTAAGTCTGTCAATGAGAGGGGTTTGAACCTCCTGAAACCTCCCCCCCCCCTTTTATTTACGTTCTCATGGTAGTGTGAGGAAGTTGGCGTTCAAATTTTTTTCCTTTGTTAGGCAATGCAGTAAAACAATTGACTTGTAATTTAGTTTTAAAAAGTCTAATATGAAAAAGTTGCGGGGGGCAACATACAAAAAAGTGCGGGGGCAACCGCCCCCCCTTGCCCCCCCGAATCGCCGCCACTGCCTGGAGAGGCCCATGCATTCCATTATGTGCTCTGCAGAAGCCTGATGGTCGAGGCACTTAGTGCAGGTGGTGAAGACCTTCCTGCCCTCAGAAAATGAGAGGCACTTGATGTGTCCGCTAGCAAGCCTAGAGGGAGCAGACCGGGAGTTTCTGTCACACGGGAGGTCTAGAGTCAGGCCTGGCTTTTTACCTGTATACCAATGGTGGGTAGGGGGCTTTTTCCACTCAGCCGAAGATTTAGATTTTTCCCCTGAACAAAGTTCTAGGAAAGTCAAGGCGCAAGAAGAGGGGGTGGAGAGCCTACATCCCTTCTTGGCAAGTTTATCCGCCAATTCATTGCCTTCTTGAACCTTACGCTAAATTCGAGGTCCCACATCAGCTCTAGGGACCGGTGTTTGTTTTTTAACCGACTGAACAGCGCGCCAAAAGGAGAGAGGTTATCAATTCAGCAGTCATTTATTTTTTTTATGTATTTTTGCGCAAGATTTCTGTTTGAATTCAGATATTTGGAGAATTTTTGTGTTTAAAATTTATGTGTGTATGAAATTTTGATCAAGCTAAGAAAAGAAAGCGCAGCTGTTTTCCGGGAGAAGGCTAGCGAGGGAGTGTGCAGGGTTGATCACCCACCGCAATTTTTTTTTTTAAATCGCAACTTTTTTAGCCATAATTTCAAAGGTTTTTTTTAATGGGGGTGGGGCTTAGCGTCTTTTACTTTTATAAAGTTTTTTTGTTGGATTTTATTTTTTACCACTCACGTGTATAGCGAATCTTACTTAAAA
Source organism: Troglohyphantes excavatus (assembly GCA_963932185.1). Classification (NCBI taxonomy): domain Eukaryota; kingdom Metazoa; phylum Arthropoda; class Arachnida; order Araneae; family Linyphiidae; genus Troglohyphantes; species Troglohyphantes excavatus. Next base: position 15,747,801 of record OZ010666.1, on the reverse strand, counting down.
GCACAAAAAGTCATTTTGTCAATTTTTAGTCTTCATCTTAGTCTTGGGTCTTCTTAATCGTGACGATTCACTTACTATAGGACTTCCAACTTTTTAACAGACTGCACAGCGCGCCAATGAAAACACCAAAATAAAACCGCCGGAAACTTGAAATTAAAACTGCCAAATCGAGCGTCAAGAAGAGAGATCATCAATTCGACTGTTATGTGTTTTTTTATTTATTTTTATAACTTTTTTATTCAATTGTCAAGGAACGTGTCCCCTTAAAAAAATAAAAACTTCCGTTCGCTACTGTTTTTTCTTCTTCCCAAACATAATAATGCCTAACGACACTATAAAGTTGAAAATCAGCCAATATCATCCTCGTCATACACATTCATCGTCCCACTTCATTCATGGAGACAACTCAAAGACAGGACTGCCAAATCTTAAAATTTGAAATCGCCAAACTAAAACCACAAATCGCCAAATTCCGTAACATTACCATGGTTTACAATGAAATTCTCAAATACGGTTCTCCAGCCAATACAAACTTAATTTGGCTTATTTATAAGGATTCAAGAAAATAATATATCGTTATTCTGTTTTTTAAAATCGGTTCTATTCATATACCGGATACTCCCACTCGGGCCTGGGCGATCACTTTAGCCTGACTGTTAGAGTATCGGCGTAGCATGTGGAAGGTACTCGGTTCGATTCCGAGTGACAGCCAACCAAAAAGTGCATAGCGCTACGTTGGTGACTTTCGGGCTGCAGATCAACGCAACTTTCAAACAAACACTTGTGACACCACATCGAATCAAACACTGCCCTTGTGATAACACTTCACGGGTGTCTCAATCATTCGTTCTTCCGTTCGACTCACTGAAAGGGATACTGTGAGGCTCATTTTATGTACCCGATACTCCCACTTGGGCCTGTGTGATAACTTTAGCCTCAGTGGTTGAATATCGGCTTAGCATACAGAAGGTACTCGGTTCGATTCCGAGTGAAAACCGAAACAGGGTGCATGTAGGGCGCAGTGGCTTTAATAAGGTTAACCTCAACAGAAACATGTAGTTTTAATTCGATCATAATTTTTTGTAGCTAATAATGATACTTTAACGGTGCTGTTATCATCGTTCACCCTACGATCTTGCCCCTACAAAGTAAATGGTCGCGGTTTCCGCAAGCCGAGAAACAGCGTTGGTGCTGTTGCATATATTTCACGTTTGTCTGCTTCTCGCAAACGTCGCTCTAAGAATTATACACAGCGTAGAAAGCGTTCTGTCCGGAAATCCACACGCATTTAACCCTTCGGCCGGATAGCCATGGCCGACCTAATGTTCATTTATTAAATGATGAACTATTAAAACTCTCCAAAGTCCTAATTTATCGCCAAATATGACAACACTGCCCAAAGTATTGCTTCCAGAATGATGGATGATCTAAAACCATTCGTCAAAGCCGGGGCGCCACATTCACTGCGCCCCCCTTTTCTCAAAAGGAGATTGATGCACCATTTATGCAACAAATCGAAGGTCCTCCTTGAAGCCAGATACCCACTAAGTTGGTTCTCTGCTGATTCAGAATGGATTAACATGGATTGCAGGCGCTTTAAATCTCTCTTTGGGCTAAATTGAGAGTCCCTTTTAATGCGCTTGGGGGGGATGTCACAAAAGGAGATCTGATCTCATAGTGGAAAGTGGACGGGGATTGCTTTAAATTGGAATAATTGATGGGGCTTCAGATAATAAAGGTACCTATATTGTGTGGGTTGTGTTTGAATGATTAAATCGATTTTGAATAGAGGGTGTCTTGTATCTTTTTAAGGCTTTCAGGATGGAGCTGGGTTGTATATCATAAGGTGCTTAGTATTCTCATTTAAATATAATATCGTCTTTAATTTAGGGTTTGTAATTTAGTCCCTTAATTTTTCAACTCTGAAGCTTTATTACGATTTTATTTATGTTCTAGTTAGTTTGCTAGTAAAGGTTTTTGGTTTGATTAATTTACGTCGCACTAGAGCTGCACAGTGGGCAATTGGCGGCGGTTCGGGGTCTTGAAGGAAAGACCCGGGAACAATGTCTCGTATTTTTGAACCATGATCAGATGACGAGGATAACACCTGAGCTGGCATTCGATGTAACCTCAATAGGCGTCAGGACATTGGTCCCCGATCAAATTTATCGTGCACCAGTATAATTTGTTGGATGTTCTGGACGACTTTCTAGTATTTTTGTAGCTCAGCTGGCTACCCTCCAATCGCAAGATCACTACTTTTTTACTTTTCTTAGTCAAGTCCATCGGACGGATTCGAACCCAAAAAATGCCCATTTTCTATATACAATGCACATTTTATACCTACACGCAAAAACTTACGCAGTTTTAATCACTTACACGTTACAAACAAGTAATCTCATAAAATTAGGGTTTCTGATATGGTAGGCACAACTTATTTGGCTCACCTTCCTCCCATTTTTAGACCGACTCTTTAAAATTTTGTAAAAAATAAAAATAAAAAGATGTGCACTTTCTGCATACTATACACATTCCATTTCATTTACCTCAATGAAAAATGGGGCACTCAACGTACTGAGAAACAATTCGTCATTAAAATATTTCATTGCAATAAAATACTTTTGGTTTGGTTTGGTTTGGTTAATTAACGTCGCACTAGTTTGGTTTGGTTAATTAACGTCGCACAAGTTTGGTTTGGTTAATTAACGTTGCACTGAAGGTGCACAGTAGGCTATTGGCGACGATTCGGGGCCTATCTCGAAGGAAAGACCCGGGAACGATGCCTCGTATTTTTGAACCGTGTACAGATGACGGGGACAACACCTGAGCTGGCACATAACGCCTTCAATAGACGTCGGGACTTTGGACCCCGATCAAATTTATCGTGCAATAGTCCCGTATACACGCCGAGCCCCAGATGCTCAGTTGGTAAGGCGTTCAGCTACTAATCAGAGGATTGGTGGTTCGAATCCGTGCAATGGAATTGACATAGAAAAGTAAAAAAGTAGTAATCTTGTGATCGGAGAGTTGACTTCTTCGCTACAAAAATACTAGAAAGTTGTCCAGAATATCTAACAAATTATACTGGCGTGTATACGGGACTGGTGCACGATAAATCTGATCGGGGTCCAAAGTCCCGACGTCTATTGAAGGCGTTGGGTGCCAGTTCAGGTGTTTCCTCGTCATCTGACCATGGTTCTAAAATAACGAGGTGCATGTATGAATGTGTATGTGTTCCCGGGCCTTTCCTTCGAGATTGACCCCGAACCGTCGCCAATAGCCCACTGTGCAGCTCTAGTGCGACGTTCATTAACAAAAACCAAAAAACCCGTATACACGCCTGTAATTTTTTGTGGATGTTCTGGACGACATTCTAGTATTTTGGTAGCCAAGTTGGCAACCCTCCGATAGCAATATCACTACTTTTTTACTATTCTTAGTCTAGTCCGTCGCACAGTTTCGAACAGGGAACCCTCGGATTCCCAGCTGACGCCTTAATCCACTCGGCCACGGAGGCCCTAGTGAGTTGAGGTGAGATAAAAATGTTTTACAGATTCAATAAGACAAGTAAGGATTCATTTACAATAACATGGCGTCCAGTGGGCACGTTCGGTTCTCCGAATCCCGTTTGAATTAAATTCCCAAAATCTATTCCCCGTTATTCCCGGAAATCGCCATTTTCCGTTCCCCTTTTTTTCTACTCAGGAAACGGCAACAGGAGTGATGCAAAGAGTATAAAGTAAGTAAATCTAATTTTGAAAAGGGTTCTCTACTTGGGGGGATGAATACGAATCTATGAAGTGGGGTGCGAGTTCTTTCCAGTAATTGGGACATTGGAAGCAGAGCGCCCAGGAATTCAGGGTTCTCTTAAAGTAATCGTAATTTCTCTGCGAGGAATGTAATTTAATAAACTGCATTGATGCATTTTGTTTTTCACCAGGATTGGCACGCGCGCGATTTGCGTGACACTATCTAAGTCGTCGTATAAATTAGGAACTTATTTTTATTTTGGAATGAATGTGTGTTCGAATTTAAAGAGCTCGATGGCTTTTTCAGCTAATGCGACGCAATTACTTTCGGATCTTTTCTTCGTTTATTGAATGGTCGCTTTTTTTTTAAAAAAATTGAGTGGTGACAAAGATTATTTTGTACGACTGGTTTAATTAACCTGCTTGAGTACCGAGCTGGAAAGTATACTACAAAGAATTATGGGGTAATTAGTTTTGACGCAAGGGTTTTGGCTGCAGTTAATATATAACGATTACCTTTACCTTTACGTTCCATTTAAATAAAGAAATAAAAAAGTATATTCAAAGTGAATGATGGCTCTTTCATATTATGCTCCTTTATTTTACTTTGAAGGACAAAAAGAATAATATAAATAGTGTGGTCATATTTTATAATGTTAATTGGGGTACTTCCACTAAATGGTAAAGGATTTTTTTTTACCAATAATCAATGCTTTTTTTAATTTAATTTCTTACTATACAGCTGACAACTAAGACAGCGGTTCTCAAACTGTGGTAAGCGTACCCAGGCCCGTCGCACCAGGGGAGTTGGGGGTGGGGGGAGTCCGAACCCCCAATAATGTGGAACCCTGAAAGTTGGGAATTTAAACTTCTAAAAACCTCGATTTGGGCAAATTTGTGCCTGAAGAAAATTAATATTATTAACAAACGCAAGCGAGGGAAGATTAGACATCGCCCAACTTGTAATATTACATTTAAATTAGACCAAGGAACGGACACTGCATTGGAATATGGATGCAACAAATCAATGCTTGTGAGATAACTGTATACTATCACCTAAAATATTGGATTGGAGGCAAAGTTCTGTCGTATTTTAAAGAAAATATTTGAATTCATTTATAAAAATATGTATTTAATATTAATAAATTATATATGCTCCGTTAGTTGTTACAACCTGTTACCATCTTTCAGGTAACCTGTGAATTCCTGTTTTGTAGAAGTTCTCATCCTTGGAGTTAAAATAGTCAGCAACTGCCTTAGAAACACTTTCAAAAGACGTGAATTTTTTTCCCGTTAGATAATTTTGCAGTAAGATTTTTCTCTCTTAATATTCTCGTAAAGAATCCATTTTTCATCTCCAGTAACCAGCCTGTCCAAAAACGGCTCCACATTGTGTCTAATCAGATGTGATGAACACATTCTTACACGATCAGACAAATTCTTTTCCGTTAATTCATGTGGAACTCAAACACTTTGCTTTAACACAAACCCAAGAGATTTAATGTGATCTCCAACAGTTGTATGACGAATGCCAAACTCTTCTGCAATTTCTCGACTTGTTAAATGTGGATTATTTTCCAACATGGATCGCAAAACATCATTATCGATCTTGGATGGTCATCCAGATCGATCACTTTCTTTGAGGCTCAGATGACCGGAACGAAATTTGCTAAATCATCTTTGACAAGTACAAACATTTACAATATCTTTTCCAAATGCCGCACATAAATTTTTACATGCAACCGATGCATTGCTTCCTTTTTGGAATTCATATAAAATGCAGTGTCGTAAATGCACTTTATCTACTGACATGTTTTTCACTTTAAATATCACAAGTAAATGATGAACGGTAAAAAAGGGCACCTTTTATATTATACAGCAGCTAAAAAAAACCAAAAAAAATCAGATTGACTCACTAGCCAGATGTTCTTTTTATTTACAAGAAAAATCTCCTGCCTATTTAAAATACGACAGAACTTTCCCTCCAACCCAATATATACAACAAAAAGATGAAAAATGTTGATAAGTTGGAAGTGGGAATTTTCAGCATTGTTGAGTTGGGAATTTCGAATAGTTGAGTTGAGAATTTAGAATCGTTAAGTTAAGAAACTTCTTGTCTACCCCCCCCCCCCCACACACAAAAAAGAAAAATTGTGTAACGGCACTGAGCGTACCCTGAGGGTTACATGTAGTTCAATTGGGGGTACGCAAAAATAATATTAGTAATGCCGGAAAACACATAAAATAAAAATATATAAATGTAATAAGTAAAATATCAAATAAAAACATATGAATGTAATAAGTAAAATATCAAATAAAAATATATAAATGTAATAAGTAAAAGATCAAATAAAAATATATAAATGTAATAAGTAAAATATCAAATAAAAATATATAAATGTAATAAGTAAAATATCAAATAAAAGTATATAAATGTAATAAGTAAAATATCAAATAAAAACATATGAATGTAATAAGTAAAATATCAAATAAAAATATATAAATGTAATAAGTAAAATATCAAATAAAAACATATGAATGTAATAAGTAAAATATCAAATAAAAATATATAAATGTAATAAGTAAAATATCAAATAAAAATATATAAATGTGATAAGTAAAATATCAAATAAAAATATATAAATGTAATAAGTAAAATATCAAATAAAAACATATGAATGTAATAAGTAAAATATCAAATAAAAATATATGAATGTAATAAGTAAAATATCAAATAAAAATATATAAATGTAATAAGTAAAATATCAAATAAAAATATATGAATGTAATAAGTAAAATATCAAATAAAAATATATAAATGTAATAAGTAAAATATCAAATAAAAAGCCTAATAAGTGTCATCAATATGAGTAGTTTGATTAATTTGCCAGGTACTCTAAGAATATTACTGCCTAACAAAAATAAACTTGTGTAGTATGCATAGATGGGTGGGTGACAAGGGTTATGAGAGAAAAATTACTACTTAATACTTACTAAAATAACTATTTACTACTCATAAATGAAAAGTTATATCAAGGAGTGAGTGAGAGAAAAAGGGCTGAGCAACTTATCTACACAGTAAAAAAAAATATACTTAAAAATGAGTACCTGAACCTACCTATTTTTCTTTGAGTACAATTGCATCGTAAATGAGCGATCACGTACTCAAATTTAAGTAACCGTACTCTCTCAACAATGAACAGTGTGATTTAATATTGCTATCCTCAGCTTCTGTTCAAGCTATCTCAACAAAGCGACCTGACAAACTTCAAATAGGTGTTCAGAAGATGACTTTCCACATTATTTGATGTCGGTTGCTTAAATGGAAACTGAGTTATGAGGAAACCTTGTCCCTGAGGACATGGGTTCGAATACTGTTAAGTCTTAGTTGTAATTGTCGATATTTATTGAAAGTGATTTATGTAGGTTAGCATTTTCTTTTTTTATTCATATTTCTTATTTTTTAGTACATGTGTTTTTCAAAATTGAAACTTATGTATTCGGAGCCATGATAAACATCGAATGTATTCAAAAATGAATACATTTGACTTATTTTTGAATAATTATTTTTAACAGTGTGAAAGGACATTTTTTGACTTGATAGGTTTTTAAAATCGCTTCCCGTACAGTGGTTATTGACAGAAATTTGTATGAGATAAAAGTGTTGATATATCAAAGCCCCCTTAATTCGTAGGGGAATCAGCCTATGGAGATAAATGGCTTAGTATCGTGTAAAGGAAGGTAAACCAAGTCGACCAGGTCGGCCGAAAGCAGTCACATTTTGGGCATACGCTGACCTGCTTAACCACTGTAACTTTAATTCTAATCGACAGGTCGTGGCGAGTGCACACTTAAATTGAATAGAATGACGAGTTTTACAATTATATTTAATTATGCGCCAGTTTAAGTCATTTGTGTGAAAATTGCGAGGAGTTGTAAGTACACTGTTAAAAATAAGTGCTTAAAATAAGTAAAATTACTCATTTTTGATCACATTCGATTCTTATCATAGCTCCGAATACATAAGTTTCATTTTTCAAAAAGACATGTACTCAAAAATGAGTAAAAATGAATGAAAAGAGTAGTTGCTGGTTTACACAGGCTGCCTTCAATAAATTTCAACAATTACAACCAGGACTTATCGAGCCCAATCCGTCTACCTGATGTCGTCCGCACCGAAGTTCAGGGCCATATCCGTTGTACTATGAAAGCTACGTGAAGACGTTATCAACAAAAGTAATGTTAAAAAGGCGTGTGTCAAAAGAATGGGAAGTAAGATAATTGAGTCGTAATACTTCAGTTCCCATTTAAGCAATCGACATCAAATGATGTAGAAAACCATCTTTTGAACAACTATTTTAAGTTTGTCAGGTCGCTTTGTTAGGATGGCTAGAGCAGAAACTGATATTAGCAATATTAAACCATACTGCTTATTTTTGCGAAAATACGATTACTTAAATTTGAGTACGTCATTTACGATACAATTGTAGTAAAAGAAAAACGAGTACGTCCATGTACTCATTTTTAAGTAAATTCTTTTACAGTGTGACGAGTTGTAGAAGATTTCTCTTTGAAGCCAAAATATCACACTTTAAGGTTTGAGCCTCCTGAGTTCGTCCTCGTCATCTGACCATGGTTCTAAAATAACGAGGTGCATGTATGAATGTGTGTGTGAATGTGTATGTGTTCCCGGGTCTTTCCTTCGAGATTGTCCCCGAACCGTCGCCAATAGCCCACTGTGCAGCTCTAGTGCGACGTTAATTAACAAAACCGAACCGAGTCCGTCCTATTTCTACGTCAATAATAAAAGAGGTTCGTTGGTAGGTTGCCATTAGAGCTTTATAACATACTTTAAACCCCCCCCCTCCCCCCCCCCTCCCCCCCCCCTTCCGGAGTGCCCGGATTTCACTCAAAAATAATGGTAATGGTTTCTTCCCTAGTGTTATGAGGCTTTTGCTGTCGTGCAAGTTTCTGCCAATGAGATTTTAAAGACATGTTCACCAAAAGATAAATTTAAAAAGTGGTTCGCTTCAAAGTAAACAAATAAGACCTTTCTTGGACGACAAATCATGCGCACCATAAATATATTTATATTTGAGCCGACCTCAAAAGATAAACGACCTGAACTAAATCCGAAACACGAAAGACTTTTACCTTGATGAATAGTTTCCTATGAATAGAATATATATTAAACTATTCTTTTTCTCTTTTGCATTATTAATAGTTGCAAGCAGAAACTGTGCGTCAAGAGAAGGTAATAACAGGAAATTTAAGAGTTGTAGTCTGTAGCACGTAAACAGCTCAGCTTAGTTTCACTGAGTTCTTAAATTTAAGGGGTTGGCAAATAATGTGCGTCGGAGACCATTTGTGTTTCAGATTTAAGGTGACACCGTAGGGAAATTTCTACTTTTTAATTTATTTATAGTTTTAAAAATGTAAAACTTATTATAAAGATAAAGTGCATAAATATTAGCACTATTCCGTAAAAAAAAATGTGTCGTATTGTTGTATTAATGTTGACGTAAAATTAAATAAAAAACATTGAAGGTTTTATAGAGCCTACTCTTATTTTAAATTTTAAGTTACAGCTTTGAAACTTTTTACTTTTATTGCTGACAAAAAATATCGTCGTTTTTAAAAAAGATAGTTGAAACTTTTTGTGAAATTTTTTTTTTGTTGGACATTAGCAAAATTTTGCACAGAATCGTGCTTTTTCTACTTAAATATATTTTTTAAAAATAAAAACAAGACTAGCTATTTGAAAACCCCGACGCTATTTTGTTTAGCAGAATCTTGCAAGTGCATTAAATTTTTAAAACTTTTAAGTCTATTTTTAAAAAGCCTATAGGCTTTTTCCTTTGGGAAGAATTAAAAAAAAATAGATTTTGAGATATATGCATTTAAAAATGAAACATGGTTGGTTTGGTTTGTTTAATTAACGTCGCACTAGAGCTGCACAGTGGGCTATTGGCGAAGGTTCGGGGCCTATATCGAAGGAAAGACCCGGGAACGATGCCTCGTATTTTTTAACTATGGTCAGATGACGAATGAAACATGTCAAAATTCAAATGATAAACATTTAAATTAAACTTTTTTTACATGTGAAAAAACAAAACCTGATTTGGCACCCCACGGAATATGGATAGGCGTGTGGACAGTGAACAATGACGGATTTATCGTGCATCAACGAAGACTCACTTGGTTCAAAAGGCTGGTGTATGCTTAATCTGCAGTTGTCCACACTTTGGCGGTGGTTTGAAAATGTAGAGAGTAGTTGGCTAGCATAAGGAACGTTCAATTTTCACATTAGAATTTTCATGTGTATTATACAAATAAAAATGTGTTTGCATATTATGAATACTTACGGAACCTCCTTCATTTATTAACTGAAGAAATAATCAGAAAACAGACCCAGAAGAAATAAAATTATTTTTTTCAAACCAATAAATATAAATAATCAACATGAACCTGAACCTTTTCAACTTACGTTGAGTTGAGTTTTTATTTGATATATATATAATAAACACTTTTTATGTCTAACTACACTGTAAAAAAAAGTGCTTAAAAATGAGTACACGAACATACTTTTTTTTAAAGTACAATTGCATCGTAAAAGAGCGATGACGTGCTTAAATTTAAGTAATTGTAATTTCGCAAAAATGAGCAGTGTGATTTAATATTGCTCATCTCAGCTTCTGTTCGAGCCATCTTAACAAAGCGACCTGACATATTTAAAATATTTTTTCGGAAGATGGTTTGCCACATTATTTCATGTCGATTGCTTTAATGGAAACCGAGTTATTACGATCCAATTATCTTATTTCCCATTTCTTTGACACACCTTTTTAACATTACTTCTGTTTATAACTTCTTCGCGTCGCCTTGATAGCTTAACGGATAAGACTGTGAACAGCGGTGCTGCAAACTTGGGTTCGATTCCCGGTTAATTCTAAGTTGTAGTTGTCGATATTTATTGAAAGGAATTTATGTAGGCAAACTATTGCACTTTTTATTCATTTTTACTCATTTTTGAGTACATGTCTTTTTCAAAAATGAATACTTATGTATTCGGCGCTATGATAAGCATCGAATGTAATAAAAAATGAGTACATTTGACTTATTTTGAATACCTATTTTTAACAGTGTTCTGTACTTTGAGTGATGTCGTCCTATTGCATGATACCCCTATGCGAAATATTTGTTATAAACCCTATTTTTATTAAAATAGACAACATTTAGAACCTATGAGTCGGTTATAATGAGGTTCTACTATATTAACTGGAACTTTCTTGACCATGATTTTTGTTAATACTAGGTTTTCTAATTACATTTTTTAAAAACATGGATACTTTATAAAATGTCGTCCACTGTAAATGTCATTTTTAATGCTAATTTTACAAAAAAAATTAAAATATACATACTTTTATATTTGAATTAAAACTATTTAAAAAATACTTTTAGAGACACTAACGCATAGTAAAATTCCTTCAACTAAAAGAATGTGATAACACTATCAGTTTGAAATAGAAATCTGAATATTCCCTTCTTGTATTCTGATAAACAGATAAAATAAAACATTAGTAAAGACAAAAACCCATTACTTAAAAAAACGATTGTTGGGTTTTATAATCGAAAAGTGTTTCCCGTGTAAGATATAGAAAGCACTGAGAAACGAGGATTTTTTTCCATTCATAAAAATGGAAAAACATTATCGATAAGAATTCAAAAAATTCCCTAATGATAAAACGTATTAAATTCCCACAGTTGTCACAACTGTGGGAATTTAATACGTTTTATCACTAGGGAATTTTCATTTTCGGTATTTTACACACTATTAATGCATATAAAAGCGACAATTTACCTTATTCCACCATTACCATTTTCTAGGTTAAGTCAGAAACAAAGATGTCCGGCTTGTTTTACATATTTCTATGCACACTTTTAGAATGGAACAGTCAAATGGCGGTTGCAGGTCCAATTTTCCTTCATTCTGGGACCAAGTTTGACAATGGATGCAATGGATATTCCACAACAGTTCCCAGATTCAGAGTTGTACCATCCAACGATTCTGCAGTTATGGTTGTTCAGCCTGATGCTGCTTCAAGAGCTCTAACCGAGACAGATTGCAATTCCACAGCACATGAATCCGCCAAATCCGACTGCCTCTACGATGTGGTGTACGATTTCAATCCGGACCGGATTCCTCAAATTCTGACTAAAGTTTCCTGCAGATATGACGAAATGGCGGTGGATTTTCTTCAGTCAACCCAGTACCGAGGACAGTTTGTCGGTTGCGAAGAAGTGACATACGAAATGCCTGTCTTGAGGAGGAATCCTTGTGCTCGTCCGAAAAAGACGAACGTTTTCATACCTTCTTGGGAAACAATCGGCGTTGGTTGTATTCGAAGTGTGATTCCAAGTGGATATTTGCACGATCTTTCCATCGAAAGTCCTACAAGATAAATTAGGAGATGGATCTTCTTCGGCCAACCCAGTATCGAGGACAGTTTGTCAGTTGCAAAGGAGTGCCATGAATACCATGAGAAGTAATGGTTGCAAAGAAGTGATGAAACGCTTGCCTTGAAAAGTGATCTTTGTGCTTTTCCTAAAGAAACGACTGTTTGCAAATCTTCTTGGTTATAATCAGTGTTAGTCGTATTCGAAATGTGATTGAAAGTAGATTTTTGCATGATATTTCTATAGAAAGTCCTACAATAACTATGTTAAGTGATTGACTTTTGAGCTGAAAATGACATTTGAATCATTCAAGTATCCTCACTATGTCAAGTTTATAACAAATGGCAATGTGACCTATTGTATCACATATTTTAAAAGAGTATGTACATTTTGTTTCAAAACTGTGTTGTTCATGCATGTTATATTTATTGACATCTGATGCATAATGTAATTATAGGGTAGTTTTTATTACTTGTTAAGGAATTTCATTTATTTATTTTATTTTTAATAAATACGTATTTATGTTTATTGATTATTATTTCCCTTTTTAAGGCTGTTATTTAAAATGTATGAATTTGTACTTTTTAAATTATCGAATAATAAAACCCATTTTTTTATTTCAGTATGCATGTTGTATAATTAGGAAATGACAATTGTGAACAGTTATACTAGCAGTAAAATTAATAATCTTTTTCTAATGTAAAGTAAGTATGAAAAAACAAAATTAGCTCAATATAATGTTTAACTGGTTTAGCTGAAACCAACTAAAGTTCACCTGGCATTACTTTACTGAATACCGCTTAGAATAAAAAATTACGTAAATTCTAGTTGAAAATATGAACCAATAGCAAAACGTTTTACTAATATATTTTGAAAATGGCGAATAATATCTATGTTTATTCAAAATTAGTAGGCATAAAATTACAAACGAAATTTGAAATTTATAGTAATTAAGTTTAGCCATTTCAACACAGCCATATTACTTGGCTTTGACTGATTAAAACAGGCGTTTTTTAAAATATTCTTTTTGAATCGTCAAAAAAATACTTTCGCGCCAAATCTGTTCATTTCAGAAGTTTGAAGAAAGAACGTTTTCAAAGAAATCGGGAATGAAAATAAAGAAAAAAAAATAGGATAAAATATTTTCTTCGGCAATTTTCCCCCCACTTTCATATTCGTTTTATTTTTTCCTCAAAATTAATTCCAAAGGAAAAATAGTTTTTCCCCCAGACTTTTCTTTTTTCCCCAACAAATGTATTATTCAATGACGTTCCACGACGCATAAGATAAAGCTATCATAGGAATATATGTGCGATAACATTTCTCTCTTTTTAAAATATGAAACGCATTTTCCGTTTTTGATATATTACCGTCTGATGAAGTTTGGAGAATACAGACATAATAAATGTTTTCGAACAAATTGAATTTATTTCCCCGAGTTTTGCTCCCCGCGGTGGCATTTATTTTCGAATGAATATTTTAGAACATTGTTGATACGTGATTCCAATAACGTATTTTCAACATTACTTCCGTTTTAGAAATTTATTTCACCTTTACGATTGCTTATTTGTTTTCGTTTGACTGGCAATGCGTGGTTGTCAGACGATCTTTTGTGTAGCTTAGGAATTTAGCAGCTCGATCTTTTCGAAGTAAATTTATTTAAAGTAAAATAAGAGTGCATGTATTGAAGCTTGTTTTAAATTAAATGTCGACTTCTTTTATTTTTATTCAAGACTTTATGGAGTTTCTTTTTTCTTAGTTCTATTTCTTTTGGAAGTGCCAGAACTTAAAGCGACATTTTGTTTCGTAATTGTTGTTCATAAAATTCCTACGGAAGAAGAAGCAATATATAAAACACAAAATGTGTTCCCAAACTTTGTATTAAAGATTTATATTTATTATCACGGGATCGTAAATGCTTTATGGTTAGAAAGAGATTAACTTATCTGGACACCTAGTCGTCCATGTTGTAATACAATCAAGATACATTTTAAAATACTTGTAATTCTATGAGAATTGATTTTATTATTTACTCGATTATTTAAATATTGTTAAATCATGAATAGGATATTACATTATTTAAAGTTATGTTTGTTAAATATAATCCACAGAAAAAAACATATCTGTAAAAATGGCCAAGTACTAAACATGGTTTAGAGAACATTGGTTGGTATAGTGAATATATATATATATATATATATATATATATATATATGTATATATATATATATATATATATATATATGGGTAATTCCACGTAAAAGTGTCCTAAGAGTGAATTTTAAAATAATTTTTTACAAAGTTGAAATTTTTATATAATATAGAAAAATAATTGAATTTATTATATTTTGCATTAATATAAATTTTGCATATTTTGTGACAATGGTGCAAATTCAAAATGGTTGCTATGCAAGGAAACTAAACTTGCTTACATTTGCATTATTTCTACTCCTTGATTCCTAATATAAGTTACATTTTCTGAATATTTTGAGTATGGGTTTTTAGAAATACAGTTAATGTACAATCAAATTCCTTACTTTATAAAAATTTATCTTGATTTAATTATTGATTTAGAACCAAATGAAATATGTATTTTTCAAACATAGTGTAAGTCACAAAAAAAGAACAAAAGTTCTTCTATTTTTTTTTAAAATTGAGCCACAATTAAAAAAAAATCCGTGATTTCTTCCTCTATACTAATCTCTATCGGACTGTAGTTTTGATTTTTAAAAGAAGGAAACTTTTTAGTGAATATTAAATAAATTAAAACTGTAGTGTAAGTCACAGCGTAGAGTAAGTCACAACTATATGCTGTGTTTGTAGAACAACAACGATTACAAAATGCACAGTAACAATATTTAAAAATAATATCATAAGTGATCTTATTTTTAAATATTGTTATTTATTATACTTTTCTTATTTAAACTGTAAATGGGGGAAAAGTAGCAAAATGAAAGATAGAGATTAGAGAAAGAAAAAAACAAATGGAATATTTCAAGCAGTTAAAGATAATTAATCTATATAGCAAGAGGAAAGGTGTAAGAACGTGGAAAATGAAAGTTGATCAAAGGGATTTTTAAAGCAAAGAAGAGGGAATAGATAAAAAAATACAGGTAAAAAAGAATTTCCGCAACCGCTTAAAATGAACCAAGCCCTTCTAATCCAATTTCAGTAGATTCTCCTAAGAAAGCCTATCAAAATTGTAGCTCATTTTGTAAAGATATTGCAAGAGTCAAGAAAAGTCCACCTTAAAGCCCAAATAAATGTCAGGTCATTGCAAAGAAACTAGCACATCAGTTTACATCGGAGATAAGTCAACCTGCCTGCTCAACATTCAAGAATTACTGCACTAAGGAATGAAATAAAATATTTGATAAAGATTTTTATGAAGAGGCATATAATATTCCAGTAATCAAGGATTTTGTAATTTTTAGAGAACTGAACAAAAAAAACGAGAAGACCTAAGAAAAAGATAACAATCGAGATGAACTTAAAAGAGGCAGTAGGGTATAGGTTTCATCAGTATTAATTTTCTTTCGGCATAAATTTCCCCCGGTGCGACGGGATTGGGTTTCATTTGTAGGAAGAAGAAAGGTGAAATATTTTGCTGGACAATTCATTTCTAAAGAAGGCTCTACAATAAAAGTGGATTTTTGCAATGCACAAGGAATATTTTTCATTGACCAGAAAAAGCAGGTGCCGCAAATGTTGTAATTGTTGAAAAAATAAAAAAAAAATTGCCTGACTGAAACTTTGATTGTAAATTCTATTATAGTTTTTCACATTATAATTTTTCAAGTTATGTAAAGTCATATTTAAATTTTATTTATACATTTTACCAGTGCCTATTTTGAGGTGTAGTGTAAGTCACACAGATTAATTTAAATTAAAATAATTTGAAAACACATCTAGAAATATAATTTTACCTTCAAACCCTATACAACGAAACTGGCATAACATAATTTTATTATATCAAAGCATGAGGAAGAAAACGTAAATTGAAATGATATCCAAAAAACAGTGTCATTTTTTTAGTGTAAGTCACACTGTGACATTTTTATTTTTAAAAATTAAAGTTAAATAAAATGAAAAAAGTTTACATTGTCAAAAAATAGAACATATGCCTGGTATGTCTTTTGACATAAAAAGTTTTTTTAAATCACAAATTGCTTTTTTTAATTAAGCTTACAATGTGGTATAAATTGTCAAATGTAGTGTAAGTCACGCGTGGAATTATCCATATATATATATATATATATATATATATATATATATATATATATATATATATATATATATATATATATATATATATATATATATATATATATATATATATATATATATATATATATATATATATATATAATGTGTGTGTGTGTTTCTGTATGCTAAAGAAAAAAAATCTTTAAATTTGATTCTAAGCCGAAGATTTATAGTACAGTGGTCACAAATTGTTGGACTATGGTCATTGTTTGGTTAAATCGGCATCATGAAACAAAATATTTGTCCAACTACTTCGCTTCTGTTTTAAACAAGACTCCAGTAGCGACAAACAAAGTATTTGAAGTATAGTAAAAATTAATGCTTTATTATGCGTATAGTTAAACATCCAAACATTGACCCAACAATTTGTGTATATTCTATAATGGAAATTTATCCCAAAATCCAAACACTCTCTGGATTGAAGAACAAACATCTCGTTTTCTTTCAGAATAATATAAATCGTCTGCTACATCCAGTTCGCGTTATTTAAAAGAATGTTCTCGGTTCTTTTCGAAAACCCTTTTACGCCCTTGTTTACCGACATCTTATTTGCATAGTAACGAGTCGTCTGCAAAGTAAAACACGCCCCCTCCCCCCTAAATGTATGCTAATTAGATCACAGCTGATGCCACACACTCGATGTGGGTTTTGGGGGAAAAAAAAAGTTTTGGTTTGTGCGGGTTTTATTTGTTTGTGCGTCGAAAAGTGTTTATCTTGCTATTCGCTGTGAAATAGAATTGAAGTGAGGTGAGATACGGATTCGCAAATGTATGCTGCTGTTAAGATTTTTTTTTTGTTTTTGTTTTCGAGGCTTATTGTTGTTCTATTTTCTTTTCGTTTTTCTTCGTATTCCTTTTGAATAACGCAATTCAGTTTATATGCTCAGTTAAAAATAATGTACTAAAATTATGAACCTGTTCGTTTTTTCTAGAAATGTATAATGGACCAGGGCCTATTCTAAAAAAATCTGTAACTGACCAACACTCAAGGATAGTGAAGACTATATATAGAAGGTGCGCTCGTTTTTCGCTTTTTGAAAGTGGCCAAGGAAAGGCAACTATTTGACGTCATTTTAGTTCCGCCTTACTATCGGTTTTTGCTCATTTTCAATGGCTGTGTGTTTCAAGCATTGCTACTTAGGTTCGATCCCCGGTTGGGTAACAACTGGTGATTTAATTTTTAATTAGCAAAATAATGTAAATATCTGTAAATAATTGTGTTCAGGTAGCTTCACTACTAATCCGTCCTTGTTTTGTTATATCCCCGTATTTTACTTGATTGAAATTGTAACTCCTTTAATATGTCCAATACAAATCTGACACCCATTTTACTCTTTCAAAATTCATGGACATGCTCTCGTGGCAGCTAATATTATTTTAATACGCCTAATTTATTAAGCAACTCTTTTGCAATTTTTCCATACTAAATGCAATCCTTAAAATATAATTTAAACTCATAAAATGCAGTAAAAGTAACTAAATAAAGTTAGCTTATCACTTTTTAATAGTTCACAAAAAAACGAATAGATGGCAGCACAATCAACCAACAAGCGCGCATCTAGTTCAGCCCTGCCATTGGTTCAAACGAGAGCATTAGACACGCCCACAGAAGGCGAAAGTAAGCGTCACTATGATGTCAAATAGTTGCTCTATCCGCCTTCCGTCAGGCAGCGCGAGAACGAGCACACCTTATATATATATATACGGTCTTCACTATCCTTGACCAACACTGACCTATACAGAAGCTGAACTTCGCGAATTCGTTTACTGGTTACACAATTTGAACGGCGTAATTAGTAACCCCCAGAAACTGTTTTAGGGCAATTTCATTGTTTATTGTATAGTTTGAACTTTTTTAAAGATTATCAGAGTGAATAATTTGTAAAACAAGACATGGAATTATTTTTAAAATAATTTTTTGGAATATTCTATTCATTTTTAAAATTTATTACGCCAAAACGGCAACACGTCATAGTATTAATAATCTCAAGTTTGATTTTTCGAATGACGGATTTCAATTTAAACAATTAACCGTTATCCGAAAGCCGGTGGTCATGCGCGGTCCAGTTTGTGTACAGGTTTGTGCTGTCTAATTTCTCAGAAAATTTACAAACTGTCCAAAGTGATTACAAATTAAAAAGTCAACAATTGAAAAGATATCACACTATTACATACAAATTTATTAAAAAAAATATTAAGATTAAAAAAAAATATATTTATGTTAGTTGTGAAATAAATTACGTTAAAAAAATATTACATGTTTTAAAAAAAAGATTTTTTTTTAAAATTTCGTTTCTTAGTTTTCGGAATTATTAACACACGGTATAATTGTTTACAAGAAACAATCAATTTCTATTGTCAGCGATTTTTTAAAAACTCCTGCTGCGATAATTTAATTTAATTTTAGAGCCCCTTAATCACCTTTGAAATTTCCAAACTTAGTACTGTCTTACCATCAGCATAAAACCATGCGCCAGAATTCTGTTTTTTTAGTGGCTGCTATAGACACGGACGATTTTAGTCACTTCTGGCGTGGAATGTAAATAGGATAGTTAGCAATAAATCTAAACTCTCATCCAGAAAGGGAAAAATTTGAGGCTTTGCTCTACCTCCAGAATTAAGTAAAATCGTCCGTTTCTATGGCAGCCACCAGACAAGAGAATTCGGGCGCGTGGTTTTCTGCTGGTGGTATTACCATAGTGTTCAATAGTAGTTGCAATCGTCCGCATCTCATCTAAGGATAATCAAATAGATGACAAAACTCAATTTTTCCATTTGTGTTTTTAATGTGCCTGCATAGTGCTAAAGTAAATTGCTGTTCTTAAAAAAGAAGTTAATTTAGAGTGTGGTTAGGATATAAAATACTGTTACACAATGAAATTTACATAGTCTTCTATGGATTATTCCAAGCGAAATTCCTAATATCTTTAAACAACTTTGTGTGATTTATTGAGTGAGTATGTCCACCAATACGACGATATGCGAATTTACAAGAACGTTTCGAGTAGGTAGGAATTCTGGTTTTGAGAGTAAATATCAGGCCCGTCGCACCAGGGAGATGGGGGGAGGGGGGGAGTCTGACCCCCCCCCCCCCTTTCAATAATCAGGAAACCCTGAAAGTTATGAATTTCAACTTCTAAAAACTCCGAGTTTGAAAAATTTATGCCATGGGAAAATTAATATTATTAACAAATGAAAGCTAGGGAAGATTAGAAATTGCCCAACTTGTAAGATTTCATTTAAATTAGACCTCAGGACGGACACTGCATTGGAATATGGATGCAAAAAATCAATGCTTGTGAGAGAACTGTATAATATTATATAAAATATATATATAAAAAAGATGAAAAATGTCGATCAGTTGGAACTGGGAATTTTTAGCACTGTTGAGTTGGAATTTCGAATCGTTAAGTTGGGAAATTTCTTGTTTCAACCCCCTCAAAATATTTTTTGTGTAACGGCCCTGGTAAATACGTATAATTAACCAAATTAAATTTATTTTTTAATTCTACGCACAACAACGGTTTTGTTTATTTTTAATGAAAACGAAAGCCTTATAAGAAGCTTTAATGAAAACTGGTTTAAATATATGCTATATTATACAAAAATATTAAAATTTTATTATTTATCAACCTTATACTTTTAGCGAAATAAAATCATCTCATGAATCTCCAAGAAATAAAAAACTTATAACTTAGGGAAGTGACATATCTTTGTTTTACACTAAACGCACCGATAATCTATCTCTCCACCACCTTCTTTCAATCTCCTTTCATCTCTAAACACCCCTTAACAATGGGAAAACGCGGGCTCTTTGATCTCAACATTCTCTTGTCTCTTCATCAGAAAACATATTAATCACGCTTCTTAAATTCTCCTCTAATCTCTTCACTAAAAGGGAAAGAAAGAACATCTCTCTTGACAAGAAAGCCCCTAAAAATCAATTGAAGGGATTTTTGAGGGGGGGAAAAGGGAAGACATCGTGATTTTAATAAATGATATTTTCCCCCTTGACGCCCAAAAATGCTCGCCAAGAAGGCGAGTTGGCGGCGTTTTTTATAATTGTTTTTGTTTCTTTTTGAGATTGTGGTAATTAAGAGGGGTTTCTTATCTCTTGACAAAGTTTGTCTTCTAATTTTCTTTCGAGATGAATACTTGAGTGATGAAAGAATAAATGTCAGGAATAGATGCTAATTTTATTAGTAGTGGAAAATTAATGTATAAATTATGAACTAAGTCGAGAAGCATTGTTGTCTTTAATGACTTATTGAACGTTTTTAATTATTTTTTTACAGTTCCTTTTTATACAATTTAATACGTACTTCATAGTTGATATTTATAATCGTTTGATGATATCTAATCACCTACTTTATAAATATTAATACAAATACTGTCGACTAACTGACTTTAGGCAGTGCGGTTATACAATTTTTTTTGTGGGGTTGAAACAAGAAATTTCCCAACTTAACGATTTTAAATTCCCAGCTCAACTATTCTAAATTTCTAACTCAACGATTCTAAATTCCCAACTCAATGATTCTAAATTTTTAATTTAACGATTCTAAATTTTTAATTTAACGATTCTAAATTCCCAAATTAACGATTCTAAATTCCCAACTTAACAATTCTAAATTCCCAAATTAACGATTATAAATTCCCACTTAACGATTCTAAATTCCCGACTTAGCGATTCTAAATTCCCAATTCAATAGTGCAAAAAATTCCCAGTTCCAACTTATCGAAATTTTTTATATTATTACCTAGACCTTCCCATTACATGATTTCCTCACTTTAACGGTGAAATAAGCGTTAAAATGCTGCCGAAATCTTTAAATATCATATAAAAAAGATTGTTAACATGTATCGTAATTGGATAATGTACACTGTTAAAAATTATTACGACCTTGCAAAACATTTTGAACCCATTTAGCTGCAACCTACATTTGGTGTTTAATTAGAATTTTATGGTGCTATCAAGCATACAATTTAGTATTAAAACGTTGCAACAAAACTCATAACGTTGCATAAAACACAAAATTCGAGTTTTCTTAGTATTTTAGTAGCAGTATTTTTGTAGCGAAGCTGGCAACCCTAGATCATTTTTTACTTTTCTTTGTCAAGACCATCGATAGGGCTCGAACTACGAATCCTCCGAGTCATAGCTGAACGCCTTCACCCACTGGGCCACAGAGACCCTGGTTCGTCGTTGTCTTTCTTGGAGGATGTAGCGACAGCGAAAATTTCGGTTGTAGTTAAAAGGTTGAACCAATTATAGTTGAAACCTCCGCTTTTTTACGATAAAGGATTTTTGGATCTACCTAGATTTAACTATAATATGGTGTAATTTGCTTCAGACCTGTGTTTTTTGCACCAAGATATGGTACATCGTTGAACTGAATTTTTTTAACAGTGTACGTATAGTTGCCAAACATATATTTCATATCAATATGTATTTTCACAAATAATTTATTAAAATTTAATGTCATAACGTGTGCTTTAAATGCTTTATCTCCCCTGATTTAGGGAATAATTTAAAATCCATTATTGTTAAGTAAAGTATTTGATCCCATCAACATACAACCAAAATTGACCCAGCTTTAATCAACAACGTTCGGAAATAATAAATACATCAACAAATTACCTCCAAACCCAAGCTGCGATAAAAATTGCTTTAAACTTCCTCCGAGTATTCAATACTTCGCCGCAAGCCCCCTAATTATCCCCGAAGATGCGAGAGAGAGAGGGGGGAAATAGGGATAAAAGCATTTAAGTTGCTCAACGGCAAAATTAATTAACAGAACAAAAAGTCCTGGAGTAAACGAAGGAAATGCATGCATAAAAACAGAGTTTGCATGATAAAAGCTTTTCACTTTTACTCCGTTAAAAGTTGCTTTTATATATTCCGGAGCTTTAACACTCTTGCAGGAGAACGACAGAAGGGGGAAAGTTAGGGAAAACATTTTTATGGCCTGGCCAGCGTTCTCCCTTTAAAAACCTGTCAGTGTTGACAGGTCAGAAATTGCAGTGCTTTGTCTTTGTTTGGGCTAGGGCTCCGGTTTATTATGTGTGGGGTTTATTCTGTAGGCAAATAGGGCTTTTATTTGAAAGATTGAGGCGTCCTTTTCTTTATGGGCATCGTCATTTTGATTGGTTGTCCCAAGCTACATTTATATGGTGATTTTACATGCGTCAATGGCTGTAGGCATGTTGGTTTGTAGAGAAAACAGGGATTTGATGTGGAATGTGTAGTAAGCATCATAATATGAGTAGCCCAGGTGCAAAATGAAGCTGTATGTGTGTTTTTAGGTTTTTGATTAAAATGTCAAAATTTAACAATTGTTAAAAAAATAATATTTTTCTTAAAAATCAAGAATTTTTTTTAAAATTTAACAATATAAATTCTCAGATTACTGAATAAGTTATAATCCAAATTTTAATTTTCGCATAATTTTTTTTGTAAATGATTAAAAGAATATAACTGGATTCGCAAATGTATGTTGTTGTCATCTTGTTTTTATTCAAGAAACAACAACCCGCTATATCGCCGCTTAAAGGAGACCCGAGCCCCAAATTACGAAAAAATTGCTAATTTTTTTTCCTTCATAAAACGATGCTATACATACTTATGAAGGTGTGTACAAAATTTCAAAGCAGTAAAAGAAAGAGAACATATGTTTTTTCAGATGTTTATATAACATTTATTATCTTTCTACACACTTTTCGTCTGCAACAATCGTTATTGACTCAAAATATTTTTTTTAAATTTTGGTCACGTTTAAAATGCTAAAGTTTTCTAACTAATTAACTTAAAACTAAACTGTTAATAGTTTTTGAAGCTCTAATATTTGTTTTATAAACGTATGAATAGCTTTTTTAAATTAAGTTATAAATGTTTTTTTACGAATTATTAAACATATTGGAATATTTTGTAGGTTTTGAATTTAAAATGAGTTTTTGAAAACTATTAAAACCCAAATCTGCAAAAGTCTATTCATACGTCTATAGTACATACTTTGACGTTATTTAAACAATTAATTTTTTAAAAAAAGATTTAAAATTGAAAGAGGAGTAGTGTTTTTTAAAAAAGTCTATTTAAGCTTAAAAAAAAGCAAAAAATAACAAAAATAACATATTTTTTTAAACATATTTTTGTTTTTGATTATTGTTTAGAAAAAGATGTTCCAATAATATAAAAAAAATGGTATTTCTGAATTCATTAATAAACAAATTAGGATTTGGAGCTCGGGTCTTCTTTAAAACGTGTTACCACGTAAGTCTAATGTTAATCCAATTGGTAACACGGCTTAAGCGACGATTTGAAAATCCATTTTGAAAGAAAATATCATTTTTTTATTAATCATTATATTCGAAAATCATTTACAATTCAAATTAGTAACTTGAATAAAATACAAACAGATCGAACAAGAACCTTAAACGTTTCACAACATATCTGACTATTAACGGAGTGTTTTATAACAGTTCATTATAAAAGGAAGCTGTAATGATCCATTTTGAAAGAAAATCTCATTTTTTTTTTATTAATCATTATATTCGAAAATCATTTGCAATTCAAATTAGTAACTTGAATAAAATACAAACAGATCGAACAAGAACCTTAAACGTTTCACAACATATCTGACTATTAACGGAGTATTTTATAACAGTTCATTATAAAAGCAAGCTGTAATGATCCATTTTGAAAGAAAATCTCATTTTTTTATTAATCATTATATTCGAAAATCATTTACAATTCAAATTAGTAACTTGAATAAAATACAAACAGATCGAACAAGAACCTTCAACGTTTCACAACATATTGACTATTAATGGAGTGATATATAACAGTCAATTATAAAAGCTAGTTGTAATGCGCCATTTTGAAAAAAAAATCTTTGTTTTATTAATCATTATATTCGAAAATTTACATCTGCTATTGTAACTTATTTTATTCAGAAACTCGTGCTGTATTTACGTTATTTTTAATTTGTTCCGCAGACAATATTTTTTATTTCATTTAAAACAGTATCACTTATTAGTAAAACAAGCAAAAGGCGTCCATTTTTTTATCGAAATATATTCTTTTGTTGACAGTTTATTTGGAAAGAATACAGGTATGTTACTTCATTATAATAACTTATAAATACTGTAAAATATATTGCAGTTAGTTCTTTTCATTAATAAGCTTCGAAATTCATATTTGTGTAGAATAATTGCACATTTGCAGAATATTGTTAAATTTTACGAATTTCTTATTCTTTACACACAAAATTAACATTTCTCTTTTTAATTTCTTCTTGTCGCGCTGATAGTTTAGCGGATAAGGCACTGGACTGCGGTGCCTGAGAATCTGTGTTCGATTCCCGGTAAGTCTGGGTTATAATTATTGATATTTATAGAAAGTGGTTTATGAAGGTGCTTATGTATCAAGCATCTACTCTTTCCACATTGTACTAATTTTTGAGTACGTCTTTTTCAAAATTGGAACTTATGTATTTAAAACCATGATAAGCATCGAATGTTACCAAAATGAGTAAATTTTACTTATTTTCGAGCACCTATTTTTAACAATGTCCGTTATACCCTTCGAGCATGGATCCCTCATAGTAGAGCAAACATCGGGATATCATCTCGCTGACATCAAAGTGAGGTCAACATATATCGCTACAAACACGTGACTAATGACGTAATTCCATTCATAAAATTTCACTGTTACACATTTCCCAAATCATCAGCCAATCGCGAGTACTTTTTAATTCATAATTTTGAAAAGAAGTCAAGTGTTTGTAGCGATTTGGTCTGAGATGTTTGCCTCACGATTATTACGTCATATTCTTTCTACTACTGGGCCATTCATGCTCGAAGGTTATACCCGGGCATATTTTAAAAACGTATATTTATATAAAAAATAACTAAGCCACTTTTTGTAAAGTAATTTTAACGCAGATCCTCTTGTCATTGTAACATATTTTGTCTCTGCATGAGTATATAAAAGAACCCACCAGACAACTCTTGGATTCTCTCAAAGTCGTCGAAACGGATCTCCAGATTGTTACAAACTCACTTATATGGATGTCCGAGTCATCCTTACACTGAAAAAAGAATAATAAAACCTCTCCTCAGGGGGTTACTATTCCCTGGACCAATGCCAAAAAAAAGAAGAAAGAAAAAACGAAACCGAAGCCCCCTGGAAATAAATAAATAAAATGAACTGAAATGATGAAGCTATTCAAAAGATTGAAGCGTTGAGGCGGACATTAGATTTGTCAGGAATGGACTTGGAAAGGGTGATTTCCATTTCCTTTTTTGTCTACACGATTTTTGAAGAGGGACTACAAAATGGAGGATTAATGTTTGTGAAAGCAGTATGAGTAGATAGTTTAAGTAGTTAGTTTGCATTGTTAGATATGCTTGCTTATTCTTGTGGATTGTGAAGCGAAATGGATTGAGAACAACACATTGTTGTGTCACCTAATACATTTTTTACATTGGTTATTTTAAGCAAAGTTTACGACTGTCCAATTCTTCAGAAATTTAGCGACTGCTTAAACGTTTTAAAAATTTAAGAGTAAACATTCGAAAAGGTGTACGTCAGAAATATTTTCTTAGGAGGAAAACTATTTTATTTTTTTTCTAATAGATGAGATTTATAATTTAAAAGTATCTCTCTCACTCCATTGGTTCTTTCTCCCCGTTTATTCCTTCTAATTTATTTTTCAGATCTCCGGGTACATCTCCGAATGTTAGCATTTCAGTTTGTTTTTCCCATTGAAGCATAATTGTCAGAAAGAGTTATTTCGCCAAAGCGATTTTTAATCGCCAACTTTCAATTTCTCTCTATTTTAAAAAAAAGTAAGCCCTAGGGGGAAAAAGTCGGCCCTAGGGGGAATTTTCAGTTCTTTCAATGTTATTCAGATCGTATCTCAAAATGTTAAAGTCCTAAAATTACGAAATTAAGTGAATTTGTTAAGAAATGTTTGATAAATAAGAAGAATATATTTTTGTTTCAATACTGTTATTAGTTTATAAGTTATTTAATATTAAAGTCGTCGTTGATAAAATTTCGCTTACAAGTAATTTTGTCCGTCGAGTTTCTGAAACACTATTAAGAGGAGAGATCCAATTTTTTTAGGGAGTGTACAAATAGGTTTGAACTGGAAATCCAAGTAAGCATTTTTTAAAATTCGAATTAGTTTTGGATTTATAAATTTTTTAAACCTTTGAACACGCTCCACTTTTTGAAGTATTTTCGCCCTCATTTTTGAAACGTGATTTCTAAATTGCTATAAGTCATTTAAAATTACATATTTTCTTATTAAAAAAAATATATTAATGTACGTTAAAACTTCATCTTTCCGATGTTATAAAGATTATAGTTCTATCTTTACAATTAAATTAGATGTGGTTAATTAAGATAGGTATAAAAAATAGTGAAGAAAGGAAAAATTTCGGATATTTCGAGAAAATTTTAATTTGCGAATTTTTGTCTCATTGTTCCGCTTGCATCTCAAAAAGTAAATGTTCTAAAATTATGAAATTATGCCAGTTTATTAAGAAATGTTTGGGTAATAAGATTAATATTTTTGTTTTTCAATACGATCAGTATATTAGACGTTATTTTATGTTAAATTCAAGATTTTAAAACATTTTGAAAATAATTCATACATTTTTGTATACTTGTCTTCCAATTTTCAACAAAAAAATAAATAAAAAATTAGGGGTATAGATTAAACTATTGGCTACAAATGATCCAGAGCGTTTGTCAAATTTCGATTTAGTTTTGTAGTTATAAATTTTTAAATAATTGACGAAATGTCTGAAATAATCGTCAATTTTACGCGTAAAATTTTAAGGGATAAATTAAAACTGCTCTAAGTAGTTCAAAAATATACTTTTTTCCCGTTAAAAAAATATAGTTATATTCGTAAAATCTTCCTTTCTTGAATGGTATCAATACTGAAATTCTATCTTAAAAAATAAATTAGATGTAACTATTTATGTGAAGTACTATAATTATTATTAAAAGATATTTCGGAGCAAAATGCCAACATGTATGTAAATCTAAATCCTGTAGCTTATTATATATTTTAACGGGAAATTATTATTAACGCCAATTCTCAATAATCTTACTTTATATAAATAAAAGTTGTCGAATTAGACTTATTTAAGATTGGCGCGTTTATGCTACTGTTTGTTTACACATGTTTCGCTTTTCAATGAGTAGACACAATTGCGTTGAAGCAGTTGAGATTTTTCAGTTATCCAGGGGGGGGGGGGGGGGGGGGGGGCTGTAAACTTTTATACCTTAAAAGTTGGGAATTTCGAGTTTTAAAAATCCCTCCTGAGTTGGGAAAATTTATGCCTCAGGAAAGTTAATATTATTAGCAAATGAAAGTGATGGAAGACTAGAAATTGCCCAGCTTGTATTAAGATGAAACTTAAATTAGACCTCAAACAGAACACTGCATTGGAACATGCGTGCAATAAATCAATACTTTCGAGATAACTGTTTAATATTACCTATAAAAAAGCTGACAAATGTCTATAAGTTGGAACTGGGAATTTGTTAGCACTGTTGCGTTTTGAATTTCGAATCGTTAAGTGTGGTCTGGTTAATTAACGTCGCACTAGAGCTGCACATTGAACTACTGACGTTGGTTCGAACAAAGCGTCCTTGATTGGTTATTGGTACGTATTTACTTACTACATCAAGGACGCTTTGGTTCGAGGCCTTTCTTGAAGAATAGACCCGGGAACGATGTCTCATATTTTTAACAATGGTCAGATAACGAGGACAACACTAGAGTTGGTACCTGACGTCCTTAAGTTGGGAATTTTGAATCGTTCACTTTCGGAATTTCGGATCGTTAAGTTGGGAAATTTCTTGTCTCAACATCCCAAAAATAAATTTGTGTGACGGCACTACCAGTAATAATTTATATAACTAAAAAAAGTATTGTTGTTAGGACACATTGTCATTGTCTACAGTGTATGAAGCCGGTATTGTTTGCGAAGCAAACTAAAGAGGATTGCGTAGCAATCCTCCGGAGATTGGCGAAGCGTTAGCGGAGCAGGGGGCGGAGCCCCCTAGTTATTAAAACAATAAATACATATAAATTTATTTTAAAGTATCTAATTGCTGTAATGATCTTTATGATTTTATAACGATGTAATTTTATAACAACGTAGATACTATTTTTTAATGCCCATTTAAAAAAATATCTTCTAAAACCATTATAAACGTTTATAAATGAAAAACTAAACAGAATTTAAAAATTGCAAGGACAGTTATAGGATGCACAATTAGAGGATGCACAATTTGAGGATGTACAATTAGAGGATGCACAATTAGAGGATGCACAATTAAAGGTTGAATAGTATCTCTATATAAATTTTTACATATGTCCTAGTAGTGGAAGATAGCGTTTTGTGTGCCACAGACATGCACAGATTATTTCTTTTATTACTGACATATTTAATATGAAAACTTTATAACAACTTCAATAACTTAAGATCCTGTGACGAACAAAACAATAAACTAGCATCTATTTGCATTGCCAGTGTCATTTTCTTGTTTCACTTACGAATTTTCAACTGTATTTTGGCATGGTTACAAACCCCCCACTTAAATCTCATCAACATAATAATTCAAGAATGGCATTTAATTAAAACGCATTCGCCAAACCGAGTTTTCTGGGAAGAAAAATAATATTAATGGGAGAAGTAACAGCTAACAAACAGGTTTAATTAAAACTCTCCACACAAAAGCAGAAACACAAATTCACAATTATGACTCCAGCCTTGTGGCGTACTTTTCAATGGCGACCACTGAGGGGAAAACCCGCCAAGTCGCGGTCTTTATCACATGAAACATATTCTTAAGAGTTTTAATATTTTTTTTCCCTCTTGCTCTTTTATAGGGGAAAAAAAAGAGCCAACTTAATCTCTGGAAATGTAATTAGCCAGAAAATTAAATCACTTAACTAAAAAAAACAAAAACAGTTTCGGGATGAGATTAAAGCTTTTAGCGAATAAGACGTTTTGCGTGCATTTTGTTGCGACAGCTGGAATTTATATATATTGTGGGAGTTTATTTTAGTGGAATTATTTAAGGAAATGCATTTTATAAATTAATAAATAGAATATTTATTATATATATGTATTTTTCTGGAATACCTTTTCTGAAGAAATGAATTAAAAAAAAATATCTAAAAAATATATTGCGTATAGCATCGGGGAAACTTTTACTACTATTCTTAAACAGCGAATAAATATATTTTTACAAAATTGCAGGACTTTTCCGCTTCAACTGTTCGTTTCACTTTCGATGTGTCAAGAAACTAATAAAATAAGAATCACGTCGTTCATTTTGGTCAGTAAGAGGTCATTTGCTAAAACTGTATGTAAAACCTAACAGAACAACAGTAGCTAGTAACACTAATATCGCTTACAGCTTTGCAACTGTTATACCCCCGCGTCTTACTTTGGTATCGTTGTGTAGAGGAGAGGATATATTAAGTGATCACGCATGTGTCGCGTGAGCAGATGGCGCTGCGTTTGAAGTAATCAAAGCTAAATTTTGCCGAAATATAGCGCTCTCAGAGGAGTAGCTCGGCAGCACGTTTGTTGATTCTAGCGGGAGGGGTCTCTTTGAGGCAAATAAATTGTTAAAATAAAGCAAGGTTTAAAATGAAGCAATGAATTGGTTTAAAATAAAGCACTGAATTGATTTAAAATAATGCAATGAATTGGTTTAAAACAAAGCAATGTCTTGTTTTAAAACCAAGCGATTAATATATATATATATATATATATATATATATATATATATATATATATATATATATATATTTAATTTCTGGAAAACAATTTTTCTTTTTTAATATGTACATAAAGAGATTAAATTTCAGAAAAATAATCTAAATAAAAAAATCGGCCAAAATGAATGCTAAAAAATAATTTTGTTGTGCAGGTTTAAAGCAGGTTAAACCTGCACAAAAGCAGGTTATGCAGATTTTTTGTTGTGCAGGTTGGGCCCAACATAAAAAAGACCCAAGTTCGAAATCTTTTTTCGTTTTTCGAAAAATAATAGAAGTGGACATACTACGATTGGGATTTGTGCTATAAAACATCGATAACATTAATAAAAAACTATTTAAAAATAAAATTACAAAACTAATTTTAGCAATTCAATTAATACACTAAAATCAATCCAATAATTTATTTCTGTGAATTAGTACGGCATCATTCTAGTTTTAGACACCAATAAATAGTTACAGTGTTACTTCAAAACGAATTATTTATCTAACATTAAACAAACTCTAAAACCAGAATATAGCTGTCGATAGTACGCGAACTGCATCATAGATGGCGCTGTGGCGCGTAATGATTTTATCCCCCGTTAAGCTCAGGTTGTCAAGGGATTTAGTGGCAGAAACGGAGAATGAAATTAATTAGTAAATGTAAAGGGATATTTAACAGTGAATTAACGAGCTCACATTTGGCTTTGCTTCAGTTCGGAACAATAGAATCGTTTCGAAAACTGATTATATTAAGTTTTCCCAATGTCGACAATCAAGGGGCAATAGCAATTTAACGGGATTGTTTAACGTTATTATGTATGCAGATGTGTTTAGTTCGATAATATGTCGGGATTTTTATTTAATTGCATTTTGCAGAAGGAAAAAACGAATTAAAGAAATTATGCGAATAAAAACATCATGCGATTTGATTTGTCCTTTGATAGCTGAAATTTTAAGATAAAATTAAAAAATATGTTATTTAGTTTCTTTTTTTAGTAACAAGTAAAAAAATGGTATTATAATTCTTTTTTAAAGGGGAATTCTTAATTATGGGGTTTTGTTAAGTAATAATATACCAAATTAATTAAAATCGTTTTTTTTTAATATGCAGGTTGTTCAGGTATTCCGTTTTATTTTCTGTTAACGAAAATTAAATTAAATTTGTATTATTAAAAAAAAGAAGAAAAGGTATATTTTAAATTTCGTTTTTTTAGGTATTACACGAAAACCGGTTTTACGATTTTGTTTAAAATTGGAATGGCAACGCATTTATGTATATTTTTGTAATCGTAAGAATAATGACTGTAAAATCTGCATGAGGGATAAATGATTGCAAAACGATTTCTTTCCGTATATAAGGTAACTTTACTGAACAATGGTAACTGAGTAATGGTGAACAGGAGCGGCTTAAAGCCCAAGCGACACAAGTAGGGCACCGGATTAAGGAGGGCGCCAAATTTGAGTAAAAAAATATGTTTGTTGTTGATTACTAGAGAAAATATCTGCACTACATTTGACCGTTTCATTATTCTTTTTAAAGTTTGTAAAATTTATGTAGGATATATTGTTTAAATTCTTATTGGAAAAATTTCAACATTACATTACAGTTAAAAAAAAAAGGAAAGTAGAAAATGTTCTACGTTATTTTGAACGTGCTGGTTTAAATCATTTAAAAATAAACACAAATAGTTTTGTATTTCTACGTTCTTACAAAATGTCATTTGGTGTAAATAGAAGGGGATCGCCAAAATTATGCTTGATTGTTCTAAAAATATTCTTTAGGCTGTCTCTGATGGCGAATAATTAGAATGTGTTTTTTTAGATCAAAGAAACATATACCGACGCATGCGCAATCAGTTTTGTGATGACACTTGTAATTTTTACAGTATTGCATTGTATTTTTTTATTTAGTGAGCAAAAGAATCAGTGGCGGCTCGTCCACTACAGCAAGTACATCCGGGCTGCACCTAAATTCAGTATTTTAAAACTAAAATCAGATATTTCACTAATTTTCTTAAATGAAGGTTAGAATTGAAAATGAAATTCCTACGGTAGTAAACAAAATCTCCGATAAATATCAAGCCTGTTACCGTAACGCACAATTTAGGAGGGGGAAAAACTCCATTCAATCAAAACTGCAGCCAAAAGCGGCTGCATCGTTGCCATGACAACCTCTACGTAGTATGAAGATTCCTCCCCATACTAATGCACTGCATTTGTGAAAAGGTACAGCCGAAATAAATTTTCTTGTTTTAGCTGCACTTGAGATTCGATATGCTGATTGGCTCGTCCGTGAAACGGTGGGATAGGTGGGTAGGTGAAACGATAACTTACGAGAATATCTCCAAACGGAAATGGTTTTCGTGATAAATTTACTGTTTGCTGTTGTTTCAGGACAGTCCTGCTGTTGTTTTGTTATTTAAGTTAATATTAAAATTGACCGATTCGCATGTTTAAAAGAAAGGAAGATTGCTTTAATTTTTAAAAAAAAATAAGTAAGTGTTTTCTATTTTTTTCGCATGTTACCATTTCGTAAAAATTGAAATGAAACATTGATTTGAGTAGTAACTAATAAAGATTTTCCGTTCATGTATGGGTTGTGGAAAAAAAGGAGGGGGGGGGGGGAACACATGATTTCGGCTGCACTAACATTTTCGACCACGGGTCGCCACTGAAAAGAATTAAAAACACACATCACTTAAAATTCGAATTCCATTACTCGCAAACACTGAAGTGCCCTTTGTAATTATTTAACGAAGAAATTTATATTTCAATGTTTAGGAAAAGGGCGTGTATTTTCTGAGATCAATAAAATGTCCTAACTTCTCTCCTTGAGCATTCAACAGCAGCGAGGCCTTTTGATTACAAGGTCCATACGCCGCGTAATATCATCAAACCCAAAGTTCGTGAAGCCTTTCTGGAGGGCTTCTTTGTCATTGTGCTGGTGGTTTGGTTTATTTGGATAATGATACTTTACGCGCAGGGTAATTTCCGTAACCGTAACGGAAGGCATGGAGATAAGGGACAGGTTGAAGAGTTTTTCGACGTTCTTTTTCGTTTTTGATTTTTTTGCTGTAGTTATTGTTTCTGATGTTTTGTCTGGCGGCTGGAAAAGGTGAAGTTAGATTGTTATTCATTGTTGAAAGGTTGTTGCACCTATATACGTCGTAAGATTAAATTTTGAAAAAATAATTAAACTGGTTGAATTTTTTTATGCTATAAAATGTTTTGAAAAATAGTAAGAACACTGATTTCGGCTAACTGAACCGATTATTTTGTAGTAAATATTAAAAATTGTAATAATGTAAATATAAAATTGTAAAAATTGTAAATAACATTCAACTTACAGGGCATATGTTACATTTAATCTCAAAATCTTAAACGATAAAAAGAGTATTATTTTTTTTCTTTAAATACAAATGTTTAAAAAAATTAGAACAGCTTAAGCAACAACTATGCACTTTATTGATAATGTAATCTATTGTATGTTATTCGGTAAGGATGTAACGTAAAACTTTAATGCATGAAGTATGGTATTTTGAAGTAAGACAATTTGAGAGTTCTTTTTTACTTCTCCAGGTTTCCGAACTATTCCTATCTCTTATTAAAAAACTTTTTTCTGTTACAAGTTCTATGAAGATAATTCTAATTTCATGATTTGATAATCACAAATTCCTCCTTCAGCAGCATATGTCAAAAGAAGAAAGCAAGCTGCAGTTATCTAATTGGATAATATTCTAATCCATAGTAGTTTGAATCTCAGTGGATAATAATCGTCGTTGGAATCTTAATATTCTATTGGATTGTGATTGGAAGCTTAATATTCTAATGAATTGTGGTAGGAATCTGATTGGATAATAATAGTGGTTGGATTACTTGGGATTCATTAGTGTTGTATCATAATAAAAGTTCTTGATTAAATTAAAGTTTAACAAAATAAGTATTTACACGTATCGGCTGCTATTACTTTTTCAATAAAAATAAAGTAAAATAAAAGAATGCTTTGTTTGGTTTGATTAAATAACGTTGCAGTAGAGCTGCACTGTGGGCTATTGGCGACAGTTCGGGGCCTATCTCGAAGAAAAGACCCGGGAACAAAAAAAATAAAAGAAGGACTGTAAAACCTAATGAACTAGAATAAAGTAACTATAGCACTGGGGCGAGGACTTCCATTCGACAATGTACTTTACCATCATGCGCGGATGCATAAAATATGGAAGAAAAGTTGAGAAAAGTTCGTCCTTGGCTATAAGGGAGTTTCATGTGACGTCACAGAAATGTGTAAAATTTTAAGAATTCGTAACAATCATTAGAAACTGAATATTTTCAATCTTCCTCAAACACATTTAATTTGATATTTATGCATATTCATTCTTCAAATCTCAAACAATTTTTTTTAATTGTTTAATTTTTTCCTTTATTCAATCGCAGTACAGATTTCATTACATTCGTTAATTCCCTTTTAACAATTTAGACGCACAAATATAAAATATGTTAAATATTCTATACATTCTCACTGGCTCGATGAAATTTTTTTTTGAAATTATATAAAAAGAGTTTTAAAAATCAACATCTAAGAAACACACGACGTAGTTTTATACACATATTCCGGTGACTCGAATCTCATGGGAATTTTTAATAATTTATTTCAAATCGCAACTCATGCGTGTTAAAAGTTTACTTATAGTATTCTCAAAAGAGCTCGTGATAAATAAGCGAGAGAATTCTAATTCCCTCTAGAAATCACATCTAAATTCTCGAAGGGTTATTTATTGGCACGAAACAAAGTGAAATGAAGTGAGAGTCAAGAACAAAGTGAAATGAAATGAATAAGCAACAAACGACGTTACAGTTACAGAGAACGCGAGTTAATTTGTTTCCCGTTGACAAATCAATTAGCCGTTGCCACTCGAGTGAAAATCTGGTGGAAAAAGAATAACACTACAACCGAATATACCTTTATTAATTCTTTTTGTTATTCTTTTATTCTTCCTCTCGTGTAATAAATCAGAGAGAGAGCTTTCGGAAAATAGAATGATATATGGATTTATGGAAATGAAGCCTCGAGGAAGAATTCCCCCGAAAAATGGAATTAGGAAATTTATTTTCCTCCCAAATAGAATGGTCCATCATCTTGTTCGTTCTACAATAAACATGGCGACGTTCGATGAAGAAGATGGCGGGAAAGTTTATTGTTCCGCAACGTGAGAAATAACAGACGATAATTAATGGCGGTTGGATAACGCGATTGTTTAAAAGTGTAGAGTTTCTTTTAAAAAAAATATACTGAAATAAATTATTCAATAGTGTGAATGAAATGTGAGTTAACTACATAAATGATAATTTGTTGTTCGAAACCAAACTCTACAGATAAAACTTTATTGTCTAAATTCATATACAGTGATTCATATATTCGATGTGTTTCAGAATAATTTAGATTGCATAATATAGGAACAATTGTTCACTTTCATGTTTTTCTCTTCTAAACAGTTGTTTCGAATTGTCTCGAAAATTGTTGTTCTCAATTTAGTCAGTTGATAGTTTTAAAATTATTAATGTACAATGCTAGAAATTGGGTATAAAATGTTATAAAATGTCTCTTTTTATATATCTCTTTTATATGTCTCTTTTTATAAAGATTACATAAAATGTATCTGAAACTTATCATATTGAACCATTTTTTAAAAATTTATATTTTTAAAAGTTCATTCATCTAAAAATTCAGATCTGTACATATTGTACAATTTTACCCTTTCTGTAACTTTAGAAACATACCAGTTTCGTCCAAAATATATTAAGTTACTATTGCTTCATAGATAAATTATACGTTTTATCGCCTTTACTTAGGGTTGCCATGAAGATACAATCGGTATAACCCAGTAACTTTAACTGCATATAACACAGTTGAAGAATATTATCAGTTAGTATTTTTATTCAATAACATCTCAACATCAAATTAAAAAATATATAACTTAGTGCATTCCACATTTAAATTATATACTAGAGCCTTTTATATAATGTAATTGGGATAGAAGTTTATATTAGTACCCACATTAATTCAAAATATGCAAGAAATATTGTTAAAAATAGGTGCAAAATATAAGTAAAATATACTAATTTTTAGTATATTCACAGCTGCGAATACATAAGTTTAATTTAAAAAAAATACATGTATTCACATATGAGTAAAAATGAACAAAAAGATCTCTTGTTTGCCTACGTAGGCTGCCTTGGTAAATCCCTTTCAATAAACATCAACAATTACAAGCAAGACCCTAATCCCAAGGCTCCGCAGTCCAGTACCTTATCCGTTGTATACCAGGGTGATGTGAAGAAGCTATAAACAGAAGACTTGTTTAAAAGATGTGCCAAAAGAATGAGAAGTAAGATAATTGAGTTGTAATAACTCAGTTTCCATTTAAGCAATCTACATCAAATGATATGGAAAGCCATCTTCTGAACAATTATTTTAAAATCGTCCGGTCGCTTTGTTAAGATAACATGAACAGAAGCTAAGATTAGCAATATTAAATCGTACTGATAATTTTTGAGAACAAAGTACAACTTCTTAAATTTAAGTACGTCCACGCTCATTTACGATGCAATTGTACTCAAGGAAAAACGAGTATGTTAAGGTACTCATATTTAAGTACCTAATTTTTTCAGTGCATTCTTAGAAAAAAAATGTGGAACGGTCATTTACAGTTTAAAAATACTTTTTATTCGTATAATCATTATGGACTAAATTACGAATAAGGTACAGCCCAGGGCCAGCCTTAGGGGTGTGCTACAGGTGCCTTTTCACAGGGACCTGTACTTTGGGTAGGAAAAACCGCACTGACAAGAAAACACTTTTATTTTGTTAATTTTAACTAATTGGTTGCTTTAAAACAAAACCACTTTATTTAAATATGATTTTTACTTTTACTATGAAATAAAAATCATTTTAATACTTTGATATAAAGTTTTTAATTTTTATTTTTTTTATTTTTTTACTGATTAAGAAGACTTGGTTCCCCAAGATTTATTTTCTGTAATTTGAGATAAAAATAAATATTTTTTTGATGGTGAGATATTTGCCGGTGTTCAAAAGTAAAGGTGGATTCAAAAGTATTTAGTGGACACTTTGTATTATCAAGAAAATAAAAATTCCGTGTAATCTTTAAACTTTCACATTCATTTTCAGTTTTACATTTAAAGTCACATTTATTACTATCACTTCTGTAATTAAGGTTGGAAACGCCCACTCTTCTAATCAAGTATTTGAAGAAGAAAAAGCTTTTTTATGCATCCAGACGATAAAGTTTAATAAAATCGATAAAAGAACCACCTCAACTCGACCCAACCCCCCCGTTTCGTTCTATCGTTCGAAAAAAGAACGTTATCTGGGGATAAGAACGTCACATAATATCTTAAGTATTGCCAGGTGCACTGTACATCCGTAGTTGAGGATGATTTGTTGAAAGAAAATCGTCTGTCGCCGGGGTTATTTTTTTCTTCTGGTTCCATCTCATTTTGCTTTTCTTTGGAACTTTTAGAGTTTATTTTTCAATGTGATGTAATAAGGAATCTGGAATTGAAGTATAAAGGGATAAAAATGAGATTTTATGAACATATTTCTTGTTGGGTCCAACACGTTATTGTTTTTAATGTGTTTAATGGTTGTTCTTAATAAAAAAAAAGTTGGATTAATTATTCCTTATGGCAATTATCTAATTTTTTTATATTCTTTATTATAAAAATGTGGATGGAATTATGTTTTAAACGTTATATAATTAAAATTCATTTTTAGACTATTTTTAACTAATTAATATATTAAATTAAAGAATATTATGATGTTCGATAATTTTCGTAAAAAAAATTGAGAAACGTGCGCACATATATATTTTCAATGTTTTACGCAATGTGCTCCTTTTCATGCAATCGGATAACATAGTAAATTGGCTAAACTTCAAAATGTTTTTATTTCAATTTGAGTTTTAATATGCTCATTCTTATAAATTTGTATATATATGTTACCGTGAATACCGAAATCCGTCTATACCTGAATTTTCTAGTTAGAACTACATAATCTATCAATCAACTCTAGTATTGCCCAATTAATATTGGTATTAACGAAGGGGCTATGATATAACTAGATTAAACTAGAAAATCCGGGTATATTTGCTTTGAAATTTTTGGAAGAAATGTCAATCTCCGATACAATTTTAATTCGTCTTTGACTTAGCTTCAAAATTGTCAATGAAATTTTCATTAAGTGATATTTTTGTTAATGAGTAGTGAGTGATATTTAATAATTTCCAGAATGAGATTTATTACTATTTATTACTTTCTACACAGAGTAATATACGAGGGTAAGTCAAAAATTACTTACATTTTTCTTTATACAACTTTATTAAACAAAGATTGGTTTACAACTGATTCATTTTTTTCGATATAGTCTCCACCTTGAGCAATGCCTTTGGTCCTGCGAGCCACAAGCTTCCGTATGCCTTCCTGGTAGATGGTTTTCGGTGGGTCGTGAAGTCACTTTTGCACCGCATCCCGAACGTCAATGTTTGAGGCATATCGACGACCTCTCAAAGCTTCCTTGAGAAGTTCAAAGAGATGTCAGTCTGGGGAGCGAGATCTGGGGCTGTAGGGAGCACCCTCCCTACAGCCCCAGATCTCGCTCCCTCAGACTGACAGGTGTTCTAGGGTGTTCCAGGGTCTCAAAGCCCAACCTGTTGATTGTTTCTATGGTGTTATGGGTCGTGTGCGGCCGGGCGTTGTCTTGCAACAGCAACACTTTCTTTGAGAGTAGACCACGGCGTTTGTTTCGAATTGCTGGTTTCAGCTTACTGGTCAAATACTATTTACGGAAGTCCCCCTGTCCAAGTAGTCGTCTAGTATAGAACCTTTTTCGTCCCAAAACAAGGTTTCGTCACCTTCCCAGCCGATGGCGAGGTCTTGAATTTTTTCATTCTAGGGGATCCTGGGAGTTTCCACTCCACACTCTGGCATTTCTGACTTTTACGAGATAAAGCCCTTTCCCCGTATTGTGACAAAAGTCTCCGGTGAATTTCAGCACCTTTCACACCCTCTGACCACAAAAATTTGATCACTCCTCGTTGCTCCTCTTTGGTGCAATCTGATAGTAGAGCTGACATGCTTATGCTGTTGTAGCCATAGAGTAATGATACAAAGAGAGGAATAAAAATGCTGATTTCCGTGTGTCCATCATTGAAACCACGTGATATGTGGAAATGACAATTCATTCATGCGCCAATATTACTTGGCAGGCCTTGGCGACTTTAAGAACTAAACGAGATCGAAGTATTGTAATATGGTTTTGTGTTTAATTTTGTATTTACATATAGTTTTTTTTTAACGAGTGGCACAATTTAAGGGAGTTTAACAGATATATTAAGGAGATTTTTCTTACTTTGTAGTTTTGATATAATTGCATTACGTTTTTATGTAAAAAATTTACCATAAGCGAAGTTCTTTCAATTGTTATTTTGTATACTTCAATAAGAAAATATAAACAATAAAACCTGAGAAATATAAAGAGTTTCGCTTCTTCGAGTATTGAACACAAATAAAATATTTTCGTTTCGTTAATGAAGAGGAAATATTTAGCGCATATTGTTTGAAAATAAGTAAATACGTACATATATGTTAAAAAGTTGAATACGGACAGAACTCCTTATCAGCAAAAAAGAAGAAAGTGCGCCAAATTTGAAAATCCTGCAGATGTCTGAACGCCAAATGTGGCAGCGCTATAACCACATGATGTGGGTTTTTCTTTTCAATGTTGACACCGCGGCCTTACGGGAGTCTGGTATTGAAGGCGCTCTCTATTTAATATTACAACTCTCTGGTTGTAGCAAGACTACAACTGACGCGATCGTGATTAAATTCTGCGCACGTGACCGCAGAAGCGCCAACTCAACTCAACTCAACTCAACGCATGCGGCCGCCACCTATCTTTGTTTAATAAAATTGTAGAACGAAAAGTGTTAGTAATTTTTGACTTAACCTCGTATTAAATATTAGAAAAATAATAAATTAATTTTTGAGAAATTAATTGGTCAGTGTATGAACAAAATTCCTTAAGAAGGGATATTGATGCATAACTAAATTTGATTTACAATATACAAGTGTCCATAGCATGGGGATAGCAGGAGTGACGTCGAAATTAAATATTCAAAAGGATGGCATGATGTGTTACAATTATGATCTTTCAAATACTTATCTAAAAACCGTTTTTAATGATTTTCTTAAAAATTGCAATGGCAACATGTTTTTGGTGCACTTGAAATGAACATTTCTGAAATATTTGTAGAAGTTGTACCAAAATGGCAAGAAAAATAATAAATTTTTCTTATGCTAAACTTTTGTGTGAACAACAAAAGCGAATATTAATTTTTTTTTTACAGGAATATCATTGTTTAATAAAATAACCAGTCGTCCCAACACTTTCTACGTGGCTGCACTTAAAAACTAACAAAAATATATGATTTTTGTATTAATTATATAGATTTCAGTTTAAAAAAAAACTATCAATGTATATCTAACATTTCAAAATACTCCATAATTAATAAAAGCTATCGTATTTTAAAGAAGAAACACGTTACATACTTCGTTAGGCAAAAAAAAATAAGGCTTCAAATTCTCTTCTATAGAGTCCACATTACGGCTGCTCTAACCTCTAGTAAAAACTCTAAAACGAGCAGAAATAAAGACCAATTCTTCTTGTTACCTTTTCCCCCTTAAAGAGTAATCTCATTATAGGGGGGGCTAAAATCATTTTCTTTTTTTCATAGGGGTTAAATTGCATTAAAATCTCTTTAGACGCCTGACCCAGAAAAAACATGAACTGAAATCCTTTTCTTAAGTAATCATTTACTTTCTATCGCTCGTTTTTTTTATATGTTTTCCCTTCTTTCAAATTCAATTATTCTACCTTGAATGTGAACACTTGGTAGGTGGAAGGAAATGCTCTGAATTAATATTGAATTTCTGGAACTGTTTCAGGTCGTGAAGTTAAGGTTTTCTTCTTTTTTTGTCCGTTACAGTCATAAGTTTTAAAAAGATTTGATTTTTAATTTCGTTTAAGGGGGTCCGATACCTTCGACATTTTTTTCTTTATTTTTATACTTGTACAATCCAATTTTTTTTCTCTTTTTAAATATGCATAAAAAACCATTTTAAGACGCTCAATTTTTTTTTAAATTGCACATTTATTTTTAAATTAAAATTTTAGTCAATTTTTTAACAATTTTAAAATTCCTACTCCTTTTTTGTTTTTCAATATTTTGAAGCAATTTTTTTTATTTAAGATCTTGAATAATATGTAAATAGATGTATGCATTCAAATTTTGATTCAGATACATCACTTTAAAAAAATAAAATATATTAGAAATTTTGGAAAAAAAATTGACGAAAAAAAATAAAATTCCATTTTAAGTGGTTTTAAAAAACAAATTATGGTAAAAATAGGAAAACTGAATGCATACATCTATTTAAAATATATTTATCTTGCTATACACACAAAAATTATGATTTTAAGTATAATAGTAAAAAAGCCTTAGCATTTTTAGTGTTCATTAAATTTCAAAACCACGAACAGAGATATTTGCTTTTAAAGTTTACATATGATACAACTATGTTATAGGAACACATCATTAAAACATTCATAACTAAAAAAGTAATAAGAATTTTTTGAAGCAGTTTTTTGTGAGTTATTAAGATAAGTTTGAATATTATTTTTTAAATATAAAAAAAAAATGACTTTTTTTGCGAATTTTGGGTATCGGACCCCCTTAATAGTGATTATAATGGGTGTGGTGTTGAGAAAAATATGTTTTTGAAAGTTTAAAATGGGAAAGGGTTTTTTGGGTTAGATAAATGTGCTTGCCAAATGCCAGTCTGTAAACGTTAGTGAGTTAACGAGTGTTGTTTATTTTAATCGAAATCTTTACTTGTTTATCGTTTAAAAATAAAATTTAATTTTTAAACGATAAAGAAACATTCATATTGATGGTTGGTTGGTTTATTAACTAACGTCACACTAGAGCTGCACAGTGGGCTATTGGCGACGGTTTGGGGCCTATCTCGAAGGAAAGACCCGGGAACGATGCCTCGTATTTTTGAACCATGGTCAGATGACGATGAAACACCTGAACTGGCGCCCAACGCCTTCAATAGGTCTCGGGACTTTCGACCCAGATAAGATTTATCGTGTACCAGTCCCGCATATACGCCGTTAATTTTTGCGGATGTTCTGGACGACTTTTCTAGTGTTTTGTAGCGAAGCTGGTAACCCTCCGATCACAAAATCACTACTTTTTACTTTCCTTTGTCAAGTCCACCGCCTGGCATCAAACCGGGAACCTTCGTATTCCCAGCTGACGCCTTTAACCGCTCGGCCACGCAGGACCCACACATTTATATTGAAATTTTAATATTAATAATTTAATTAAAAAAATTATCTCTATATAAAAATGCGAAATCCC
This sequence comes from Troglohyphantes excavatus, assembly GCA_963932185.1. Classification (NCBI taxonomy): domain Eukaryota; kingdom Metazoa; phylum Arthropoda; class Arachnida; order Araneae; family Linyphiidae; genus Troglohyphantes; species Troglohyphantes excavatus. The sequence continues at coordinate 15,705,031 of OZ010666.1, read as the reverse complement.
TTGCCACTGAATCATTCATCAACACTAATTATGTTATTCCCACGTACTCTTGAAGGTGAAATTTAGCAGAAATGTTCCCGATACCTTAAATACACTGTAAAAAATGTAAACGGGGGTATGAAATATTCAAATGAAAGTAACCATACTTTCTCTAAAAGTAGCAATGTGATTTAATATTGCTAATCTCAACTTTTGTTCAAGCGATCTTAATGAAATCTGACAAATTTAAAATAAGAGTTCAGAAGATGGTTTTCCACATCATTTGATGTCGATTGCTTAAATAGAAACTGAGTTATTACAATTACATTACCTTACTTCCCATTTTTTTGGTACTCCTTTGTTTAACATTTCTTCTGTTTACAACTTCTTAATGTCGCCCAGGTAGTTTAGCAACGCATAAGGATGCATTGAAATGCGGTGCCGATGATATGGGTTCGATACCAGGTAAGTCCTGGTTGTAATTGTTGATATTTATTGAAAATTATTTAAGGAAGGCAGTCTATGTAGGCAAGCATCTATTGATTTTTACTCATTGTATTGATTTTTGGGTCTTTTTAGTAATTAAAATTCATATATTCGGAATCATGATAAGCATCGAATGTAACCAAAAATGAGTACATTTTACTTATTTTCAGGTACATATTTTTAACAGTGTGGGAATAGTAAGCTAATTGAGAACGTCTAGCTGAAGTACCCGTTCTGAGCACGGGATTAAAATAACATTTATCCATCATTATAATAGTTATATATTTTAAATTTTTAGTGATTTTAATAATTAAGAAGATATTTTCTATCGTTTTATCAGTATTATAATTGTATCTGTAGAGTGTGTTATTTTATTACTATGGGTAGAACGGGCACTTGAGTTAGTGCATTATATTTTTATATTAATTACTTTATGTAAGGAATGAATAACATTACTTTTATTATTCTCTCAGTGGATGTAGTGATAGCCCGACTATTTCAGAAAAATTTGTATAAATAACGATTTGGTGGTAAATTTTCTGTTCGATTGTGCAGTCGTACATTTTGCTCAGAATAGGGTCTTAAGTAGGATGATACTGAACAGAACAGAAATAATACCAAATATAAAAACGGAAAAGTTTAGCAAACTTCAAATGTGGTTTCATTTCTCATAGACATTCAGAGAATAAATAATTATTTGGGAACGCTGAAATGGCTTCTGTTGGAAATAGAATGGTTGGATTATGGAATATCCAAAATATTCGGGTCATCACAGTACATAATTTATCAAGTTAAAGTAAAAAAAAACAACACCTCAACTGTACCACAAAGAATAAACCACAAACACGAATCTTCATCAAACGCGCACTCTGTTGGAATGGCTTCTGTTGGAAATAGAAATGGTTGGATTGTGGAATATTCAAAATATTTGGGTCATCACAGTACGCAATTTAACAAGTAAAAAAAAAAACACCTCAACTCTACCACAAAGAAAACACGGATCTTCATCAAACGCGCACTCTCCATTGCAGATACCGCAGGAAAACAAGGCCTTTACGAGCCCATTTGCCTTCGACAAATTGCAGCGGAGGGGAAAAACGTCAACAACTCTGCCCGAAAAATCACGATGATAAATCGCATCCGAAATCCGAAAAGCACAACAGAAAAAAAAGACCACGATGGGAGAAAAAGAAAAACGAAGTCACACACAAAAAAGAAGATTCTTTTAAAGATGGCGGAAGCCGGGATCAATGCCAATGGAACCAAGTCCGCCATTGGAGCACGGAATAGAATTCCAACTTCAGAAGCGTCAACCGGGTAAATTATCCTCCGTCCAAACATTGGGCAACGTTGAAAAATGCCCTTTACCGTGGAGGACTTTCGGAAGACCTCTCCAGTCTAATCAAAGCTAATTTGTCTTCAGGACACGAAGCTGTTCGTCTTGTGTTGGGCGGCCATTGCAACACCATAGAGGACATTAATAGTTCTTTGAAGAATAAGCAGGGACCTCCTGTGGTGTCGGGTCTGGATTCGTTTACAGCAAGATTTATTTCGAGTTTCATACGAGGAGTTATTCTTTTCGCGGATATGTGTCGGTGCTTGCGTCTATTTGTTGTGATTTAAAGAAGGTAATGCAGTGAGTGAGGAGACTGAATGAAGCAATTCACAATCTTCAAACTGAATTGAATTCGATTAAAGGACAGTTGGATAAGCTAATATACTTCTGAAATTTATCAAAGTATTCTAAATTTTACCATCGGTTTGATAATATCAAATTGTATGCACATTTTCTTTATGAATCAATAAAATATATGTGCAAATATGTTGTTGATGTTTTAATAATTATTCTGTTTATAACACTGAAGCAAGGTTTTACAAATATAATCATTAACAGTTTATGAATAAATTTGTAAAACCGTTAAATCATAAAAGTTTTTATAAATATAATAATTGTAAATCATAATATTACTTAAAAAAGTTTCATAAATTTCCGACATTAATTTCGCAGTTTCAAAAAAGCAAGATTTAATATAACGATTTTCCTAATTTATTTTATGATCTGCTACTTGTAACCTTTTAAATTAACCTTTCAAAAATTATTATATATATTTCAATATATTTAGTAATTTTTCATCAAAATTTATAAAGTGTAGCCAATTTTAATAACTATTTTTATAAAATTTGAAATACTTTATTGTAACCTTTACTTTTTGAAAAGCTTTTTTTTTTTGAAAACATACTCATGGCATTTTTAAATATTTTTAAGATGCATGAATTTTTTTTTTCAAATCTGTGACAATAAAAAATTGGTGTAACATTAGCTCAATCATATTTTACAGAAATTGATGCGTTATAAAAAATATGACAATGATCCAAGAATTGACTTCATAACAAAATCCTAACAAAACATTATCACCAGGTACAATTATCCGATTAAAATCTCTTAAACAAATCCCTATAACAGAAGCAAAACAAAGCCAGAACAACGCATTCTCGCAAACTTCAAATCAGATGCTAACATTCTCTTAACGGAATCAATATCCATCGACTATATCAAGAACTTTTCATGTAATCATTCCGATCAAGCCAGATATGAAACAAATCACTTTGTGGAACCAGAACCACACCCCCGTCGGCGGTTTAATCGAAGTTTTGAGACGGAAATTAACCTTTCCAGACCGTGAATTGAGCAACCAGAGCTTGTAGCCAAAAGGAAATCGATAGTGTAGCGGAGAACAAGTGATCTTGCAATGAATTTCAATTTAATACCATTCACCCGACCGTGTTGATCTTGGGAAATAGTTGCAATTTTCTTTAGCGGTTGCCTCTGGATATTCGCGTATTTGTTTAAGAAGGAAACATGGAAAATAACCCACAATATATAGCATGGAAAATTACTTAAAATTAAACATAGAAAATAACTCGTAATAAAACATGGAAAATAACTCATAATAAAACATGAAAAATAACTCATAATTAAACATAGATATTAAATTATAATAAAACATGGAAATTAACTCATAATAGACATGAAAAATAACTCAAAATAGACATGGAAAATAACTTATAACCAAACATGGAAAGCGACTCATAATAGACATGGAAAATAACTCATAATAAAACATGAAAATAACTCATTATTAAACATGACATGGAAAGTAACTCATAATGAAACACGAAAGATAACTTATAATTAGCATAGAAAATAACTCATAATATAACGTGGAAAATAACTCATAATTAAACATGGAAAATAACTCAAAATTAAACATGACATTGAAAGTAACTCATAATTAAACATGACATGGAAACTAACTCATAATTAAAATGAAAAATAACTTAATAGACATGGAAAATAACTCATAATAAACCATAGAAAATTACTGACAACAAAACGTGGAAAATAACTTATAATAAAACACGAAAAATAACTTATTAAAGACATATAAAATAAGTCATATTACAGCGTGGAAAATTACTCAATTAAACATGGAAAATAACTCATAATTAAACATGGCATGGAAAATAACTTAATAGACGTGGAAAATAACTCATAACAAACCATAAAAAATAACCAATAATAAAACATGAAAAATAACTCATAATAGACATGGAAAATAACTCATAATAAAACATGGAAAATAACTGATACTAAGACTGATGAAAAAAATAAGGTGTGATCATCAAGATACACTTACTACCAGAAGGGTTTTATGTGAAACGTCATTTTTCAGCAGATTATACGAATTGGTCAATAATAAAAACCTTGATAATCGAAGGAAGATATATAAGTTGTCCCGTCTGACTACGTGGGACTTGATCATTTACTCGTACATACTTTGTTTATTTTAAAATTTTTATACACATCGGCACCTAAATTCCTATCGAACGAGACTGAATTTATGTCCACCGTGCGATCTGTAACGGAGTTATAGTGTCGGATTGGATCGCTTTATAAGCTTAACATGGTGTTTTTATATAAATAAGGCTTTAAATAAGATTATTATTAAAAAAATTATGAAATTTATATTTTCTAGCTATTTCACATTTCCATTTTATATTAAATCTAAGTGTCTTATGTTGATAATGTTCATTTTTGTATAAAATAAAAACGACTTTTTTAATTAAAAAAAAGTACTTAAAAAACTTTGATTGTTTCAAAACGTATCTTGTGGCTAATTCAAGTTTTGAAACGACCATTATTATTTTCAATTCAAGTTGAATCAAATCCAGTGGATTTAAATTCAAAAATTATATTGTCTAAAATTCTTATTTGTATTGAAATATTAAAAATATATTTGGATCAGATATCTTAATAAGACAAGTATTGTAATTACACTCCCTCAAATAATTGTTAATTATTCGAGCACATGCATTTATTACTCTTCAGAGTTTAATATTAATCCTTTAAGCTAAATTCGGTATAACTTGAAATTACTAAATAAGGAGTTAGGAAGAACTGTAACTATTGTAGTTAAAGTTTGTTTCAATTTTACAAGATAGAGTATATGGATCTAGTTTAATTCATTCACGTTATTAATTTATTATCCTTTATAAAATTATTAGCGAAACTCGATTTTATTGCTAGATATTCTTCGATAAAGCGTATTTAATAGTTTCAACCTTTAATTGCGACTATTAATTCTGCAATAAATTTAACTACGTCTTTGGAATAATTATCTATTGATATAAACATTTAGAAATTATTTTAGATGTTACCAAATATTTATAAGTTAACAGTTATTAAACATTATCTTTAGAATAAATCAAGGGGACTAGAATAAATATTTAACGGTCAATATAACTTTATTAACTTTCGTTATAATACAGTGGCGTAGCCAGCATTGGGTTACTTTGGGTTAGAACCCCCCCCATAGCCAGTTTCAAATATTTTTTTTGAAAAATAACAAATGCAAAAAAAAAAAAAAACGAAGATTTTTTCTCTGATTTCTATAGAGAAAACACACGTCGCATTTCCTGGTCTACCCCACATGTCTCTCCTGCTCCTTTCTCTTCTGTCTCCTGAAGGGATGATTTTAAGGAGAACAATGGTGAAACAACCTTGAAGACAGAAAATTCGACTTTTTGTGGGGGGGGGGGGGACGATGGGGTAGTAGGTCTGTATGATTGTCTTGGCTGTTTGTACATAAAGGGATACTTTTCTTAACACTTGAAATGGGGCGGCAGTTGAGCCTGAATTCACAGTGCATCAAACCAGAAATTGCTTGCTTTGAAGTAAGGTATTTTCCCTGACCCATTCACCCCCTACGTGCTTTAAGAAAGGATTGTAAATGACCCCTGTCAAAAAAAATAACGCCCCTAATTGTGATCCTCTTCGCTCTCTCACAATGCTAGTGGAATTTTTTCACTTTCTCAAAAATCAGTTTTCAGAGAGGTTGTATGTCTCTCATTTGCCATTTTTGTCTCTCATTCACAAAAACATAAACTATTGGAAGATTCAAGACAAAAGAAAGAAGCATCGTGCATAAAATTTGCTGATGTGTTTAAAGTATGTACTCCTTTTCTTATTCAAATATTTTTTGTTTATTGAGATTATCGTTGAAAATACCAAAACCAAAACTACCTAATTTTTTATTCAATTACATTTACAAATTAGTTTTCTGTCACTCAGACGTGTTACTTTTCACGCGAAAATACGGTTTTCCGTTTTTTTTTTTTTCTAATTTGGGTTTTGATCATTCCCAAGATTGATGCACATTTGTTTGAAAAGTTTTATGGTGGATTATTAAAAAGTTATATTCAACTATTATAAATGCGAAGGTCACATAATGGAAAAGTTGGCTCTATTTACGAAGGGTGGGGTCAACAGATTCTCGTTTAAATCTGCGTTAATAACCTTTTTCTGAATTTTTTTCTGCGGCGCTGCATCTAGTGCTGATAATTATGCAAGCATTTTTCCATTGCCTAGCTTCACAGATTCTACAAATCAATGTTTTTTTTTATAATAATATATTTTTTATTCAGTTATTTGTTTTTTTTACGAGCAACGCCAATTTTCGCTGTTATTTTTAATTATATAATAAAGAATTATTTACAAATTTAAAATTACTACTTAAAAATTATTATTATTAATTAAAATTACTAATTTAAAATTGCTTCAATCCGGACCCTCCATCAATATTTAGCTACAGACTTAAATCCCAGTAAAATGTCAGCCAGATTTGTTAGTAATTTAAATTATGAAATGACTAAAGATTAATCTGCGAAAATTAAGCTTTTAATTTACTTCTTATTTATAATTTATATATAATTTTTAATCAATTAAAATTATTAATTATAATTTAAAACTTGCTTAAATTAAAAAATATCATAAATTAAATTTACTAATTTAAAATTACTACTTAAAAACTATTATGATTAATTAAATTGACTAATTTAAAATTATCAATTAAAATTGCTAATTAAAAATTATTAATTAAAATTGCTAATTTAAAATTATTAATTTAAAATTATTAATTAACTTTTATTCAAATTATTAACTAAATTTTATTTAAATTATTAATTAAATTTAATTAAAATTATTAATTAAAATTATTAGTTAAAAAAAATTCAAATCAATTATTAATAAAAAAAATATTTGGTTTTGGTCGGACCAAAAATAATTTGTGGACCCCCCCCTTCGGACAATCCTGGCTACGCCACTGTTATAATATATATGAGCTGACTATTTTCAAACCCAGACAAATCCACATTTTCGCAAAATCGTTTTTAAAAATATTTTTTTTACAAGATCTCAATTCACTTCATCACCTTACATAGCGATAATGAATAAAAGTGTTTGATTCCAGTTTTAAAATGCATTTAAAAATTATGAGTTTAAATCCAAAAGTACGTGGCTATCAATCGTTTTTAGTGTCTCCCTTTTACATGTTTCACCCTTTTCTGATAAAAATGAATTAATAAAGTACTTAATAAATAAAGTACTTAATTTTACAAGCTACACTTTTAAAAATAGGTACTCGAAATTAAGTTAAATGTAATCATTTTTGAGTACATTCGAATACGTAAGTTTTAATCTTGAAAATGATATGTACTCAAAAATGTGTACAATGGAGAAAAACGAGTAAATGCTTGTTTACATGAATCATTTTTAATAAATACAGACAATTACAAATACTATGTGTAAACACTATAAATAATATACTATAATAATACCAATAATTTCTTTGTGGTAATTTTTTTATCAAAATCATTGGGTATTTTTTAAAAACAATTTCTACTAAAATGATATTTTTTTTGTATTGACATCTGCCGGAAATATAAATTAAATTCCCTGTAGTGAAAGGAACTTTTTAATTTTAATATTTTTTACGCTACTCAAATTTTTTGTAATTCTATTATCTTTTTTAAATAATTTAATGATATGTAAATATCATGAGCTCTTGAGTTTCAAAATCAGATAGCTCCATTTTCGTAAATTTCATTGGTACAACGGATAAGGAACTGGATTGCCGTGGCTTAGGATCTGGGTTCGACTAGGTTGCAGTTGTTGATATTTATTGAAAGTGATTTATGAAGGCAGCCTATGTAGGCTAGTATCTGCTCTTTTTTTTATTAATTGGGCTTATTTTTGTATATGTCCATTTCAAAATTGAAACTTATGTATTCGGTGCTATGATAAGTATCGAATGTAATCAAAAATGAGTACATTTTACTTATTTTTGAGCACCTATTTTTAACAGTGTATTTAATTGTAAACCAACCCAAAAGGCGTATATGATTAACTTGTTAAAATAAACCCTGTTCGCTTATGCCCTATCATGCTTATATGTACACCCCACCTGCTATACACCAGAGAGTTGTTATATTAAATAGAGAGCGCCTTCAATGCCAAACTCTCGTAAGGCCGCGGTGTCAACATTGAAAAAAAAAACCAAGATCACGTGGTTTTAGCGCTGCCACATTTGGCGTTCAGACATCTGCAGGAGTTTCAAATTTGGTGCACTTTCTTCTTTTTGGTGATAAGGCGTTCTGTCCGTATTTAACTTCGTAACGTATATGTAGGTATTTACTTATTTTCAAAGAATTTGTGCTAAATATTTCCTCTTCATTAATGCAACGAAAATATAATTTTCTTTTTGTTCAATACTCGAAAAAACGAAACTCTATATTTCTCCGGTTTTATTGTTCATATTTTCTTATTGAACTATACAAAATAGCAATTGAAAGAACTTTGCTTATGGTAAATTTTTTTCCATAAAAACGTAACGCAATTATTTCAAAAGTACAAAGTAAGAAATATATCTTTAATATATCTGTTAAACTACGTTAAATTGTGCCATTCGTTAAAAAAACGATATTTAAATACAAAATTAAACACAAAACCATATTACGATACTTCGATCTCGCTTAGTTCTGAAAGTCGCCAAGGCCTGCCAAGTAATATTGGCGCATGAGTGAATTGGCATTTCCACAAATCACATGGTTTCAATGATGCACACACGGAAATCAGCATTTTTATTCCTCTATTTGTATCATTACTCTATGCTATACACCCCCTAGAAACGGTTTCATTAACAACTACAAACAAATCAAGTTAAGACAACAACCCCCCCCCCTGCTCCTATTATGGTGATTCATTTTCTAAATTATGTTTTGGACTGCGATGTTTTAAACGGGAGAGCGGATCTCTTGTAAATGGTTACAGAGCGACGTAACTGAATGAAGCGGGAGTTAAGACCAGCGGAAAATGTCAATTTCCAGCAGCATAAATTATGATCGAGCATTCGGGACTCCGCGAGTGCTGCATTTCTGCTCGAAGGTTAATTACGATCGCTAGCTAATGAAGGGTTGGATGCACACAAGATAATGCATATTTATCATCTTTTGTTTAACTACTGTCAATTAAATAGGAAGATACAGGGAATGGTGGGGATGAATAAAAAAGTGATTTTTGGGTTTTTAAGATGGTTTGGTTTGGTTTTGTTAATTAACGTCGCACTAGAGCTACACAGTGGGCTATTGGCGACGGTTCGGGGTCAATCTCGAAGGAAAGACCCGGGAACACATACACATTCACACACACATTCATACATGCACCTCGTTATTTTAGAACCATGGTCAGATGACGAGGAAACACCTGAACTGGCACCCAACGCCTTCAATAGACGTCGGGACTTTGGACCCCGATCCGATTTATCGTGCACCAGTCCCGTATACACGCCAGTATAATTTGTTGGATATTCTGGACGACTTTCTAGTATTTTTGTAGCGAAGCTGGTAACCCTCCGATCGCAAGATCACTACTTTTCTATGTCAAGTCCATTTCCCGGATTCGAACCACCAATCCTCTGATTAGTAGCTGAACGCCTTACCAACTGAGCAACTGGGGCTCGTTTTTAAGATGGAACATCACTGTAAAAAAATACTTAAAGATAAGTACCTGAACGTACTTGCTTTTTTTAGTACAATGGGGGAGTTTCACGCCGAGAAGAAGAAGACCGCTGTTCCAACGGATAACATGGAGAAAGTTCCGCGACGCCGAAGAAGTTCCGTAGGGTTAGCATGGAGCTTCAGCTCCTGTACTATAATTTAAAGTTTTAGTCTTTAAATAATACCTCAATATAGAAATATTTCCTAGAAACACTGAGATAGATTGTAGCCATCGTTTATCAAGTATTTTTGTGTTGAAATAAAAGTGTTTTTCCGTATTTTGTTGTAATTCTAATTATATACAAATATAATATAAGTATTTCTGTACTTAAATTTATTCATATATGGAATAAAAATATTACTGATTTGGAAAAAACAAATATTATAAACAAACTTTCCCATAATTGCAAGCGTTGCGACTAAACAAACAAAAGCAAAGTTGTCTGCTGTACGGAAGAAATCGAAACTACTAGTAAGTTACTATGTTAATACGTTACGTGAAACTCTTCCATTGCATCGCAAATGAGCGATGACGTACTCAAATTTAAATAATCGTACTTTCTAATAATGAGCAGATGATTTAATATTGCTGATTTCAGCTTCTGTTCAAGCCATCTTAAAGAAGCGACCTGATAGACTTAAAATAATTGTTCAGAAGATGGCTTTCCACATTATTGGATGCCGATTTCTTAAATGGAAATTGAGTTATTACAACTCAATTATCTTGCTTCCCATTCTTTTGCACACCATTTTAACAAATCTTCTGTTTATAACTTCTTTATGTCGCCCTGGTAGTACAACAGATAAGACACTAAACTGCGGTGTCTGAGGATGTGGGTTCGATTCCCGGCAGGTCTTGGTTGTAATTGTCGATATTTATTGAAAGTGATTTATGAAGGAAACCTATATAGGCAAGAAACTGCTCTTTTTATTCATTTTACTCATTTTTCAGTACATGTCCTTTCCAAAAATGAAACTTATGTATTCGAAGCCATGATAAGCATCGAATGTAATCAAAAATGAGTACATTTTTCTTATATTTGAGTACCTTTTTTTAACAGTTCTGTTATGGCGTTTGGCAAAAAAGTCTAGTCTAGTCTATTTTGGAATTTTATGTCGGGGTATTTTATTATAAAACTATAAATGAATATTTCACGATTTAAGATTTTACTGTAAATTAAAGTTATTTTTAAAAATTTATTTTATAGATTGTAATGCTATCATTTATTTTTAATTTTGTCGATTTATTTACAAATTTCTGTGCCTCAGAGCCAGACAAGCCGAAGTGTCAGATTTGAGCGACTTTATAGAAGTGAGGAAAAACTGAAACCTACTCTTAACCGAAGCTTTTGGATTTGGGTTTTTCTAGATCTCTCTAAATGCTTAATCAAAATTTTGAGTGAATTTTTATGGTATGGTTCGATATCAAACGAGCTTTTAAGACATAATCTGCTATAAAACAAATTTGGACTTGTACTGTACTGGCTCTGAGGTATAGGCTTATGGATTGATTTTTAATTTTATAAAGTGATTTTTTATTTTAAGGATTGATTTTTTTAAGGTATTTATTGATTTATTATGAATTTTTTTATTGATTTATTTTTGTATTATTGATGATTTTTTTAATGTAATTATTTTTTTAAAAATTTAATTGAAATATTTTTAAAATTAAATTAATTTTTATTACTTACTTGTTTTTAATTTTTTTTATTTATTTACCTGTTTTTCTTTTTGAATTACCTATTTTTATTGATTGATTTACATACTTTTATTGAATGATTATTCTCATATTTTTATTTATTTGTTGACTCAAATAGCGAAAGTTTACGGAAATATGAAATATTGTCAGAGTTTTTAAAATGCAAAAAAAGTGTTTACAATGAAAGGTGTAAGTAAGTTACACATATGCATTGAATATAACCATTTAAAGAAAAAAATTCCACGAAGACTTCAAAGGGTCCCGGCTCTCTTTTGAAAACCTTTGATATTTGAATATAGAAATAGTATCACCAAAACTAGTTTAGTTTATTCAACCCTTTTGCTTAGACTTTCTAAAAACTTATCTCGAAAACATATAAATTATTTTCTGCATAAATATATTTAACATCTTACACTGACGCAACAGTTCATGTTTTCCAAATTTAAAGGATAAGTATAGATCTATACTCAAATTGATCCAATTCGCAAACTCTGTAAACAGTTTATGACTCTCAACTTCGGTAAATATATATATATATATACATACATACATACATACATACATACGTACGTACGTACATACATACATACATACGCACGCACGCACGCACGCACGCACACGCACACATACATACATACATATTGAAATATAGATATTGATAGATAGATATTCAGATAGATATAGGTAGGTAGCAATTTTATGACTTTCAATTTCGGTAACTATACATATATATATATATATATATATATATATATATATAACTTTATATATTTAGATAGATAGATAGACAGACAGACAGATAGATCAGTGATTAAAAATAAACAACAAATGGATTTTCAGTCCAAAATAAATAGTTAAACTTACAAAAATTGCAGTTTTCTTTTATGTCATACATGGATATGTATAGTATTCAACACGTAAATAACAGACAGACAGATCAGTGATTAAAAATAAATAACAAATGGATTTGCAGTCTAAATTAAATAGTTAAACTTACAAAAATTGCAGTTTTTTTTTATGTCATACATGTTTATGGATAGTATTCATCAACTAAATAATTTTATGTTATTGAATGTGACGTCTCAAAGATTATGTATTTCAAACCCATTCCTGTAAATAATTTAACTACTATTTGACTTTTCTTTCAAAACATAACATCAAAAAGTCGTCTGACTTTACAAACCTACTTTGACGTCACAATTATTTTGCATTTCCATTCTTTTAGAAAAGAAACATTTGAAGCATTTTGTATTTCGTCTTATTCTTCAAACACAACGGAGTCATAAAAACAAATAGAACAGAAATAAGCAAAATCTTATTCCGACTTCTCTAAACTCCTTTTCTATTGGCTAATGTTATATCGTTAAATTTTTCGTAGCCTTATTGCACCAATCAATTGCTCCGTATCTCTAAGGGAAAAGCGAATATTCTATTCTCTACAAATTCTGATACGAAAAAAGTTCTAGAATAAAAGAAAGCGACCAAACGATAAAAATACAAAAGAAACTCGAAAGAATCCGTAGGAAATATTTTCTTTTGTTTCTGGATGGAAAAAGGAAGTGAAGCTTTCTATTTTTTTTTTATTTCTTGGAACCATGGTGTTTGTCTTATTGACTTCTTCTCAAACAAATTTTGTCCTTTTTAAGTTTGTGTGTGTGAGCACATTTGGCCGTTTTATTTTCGAAAGAATCGCTTAATTTTTATTCCGGTTCTTTTCTCCTTTTCTCTTATCGTTTGCTACAAAATCTTTTTCAATTAATCTTATTTGTAAATGGTCTCTCTGGAATTGTAACAGGTCAATAGAGTGAAACGTAAAAGAAAACGTTTTTAATGTTTGAACATTTATAATAATTAATATTGAAAATTCAATTTAGTCTTTTTGTTTTTAAAAGTTTGTATATTTTTATGTTTAATGTAGTTTATATTTTATTCGATTATTTTTTCCCCTCATTTTACAGTAATTTCTTAAAGTTTTTTCTTCTTATTTTTATGTTAGGTTGTTTAGGCAGCTTGTTAGTCAGTAAAGTTTGTTAGATAATCTTATATTAGTTTTAAAAAGCACACGCACCATTTTTAACCGACTGAACAGCGCGCCAACCAAAACTCCAAAATAAAACCTCCAGAAACAAATTAAAACCTCCAAATCGCGCGCCAAGGAGAGAGGTTATCAATTCGACTGTTATGTTTTTTTACGTATGTTCGCGCAAGATTACGGTTCTAATTAAGATATTCAAACAATTCTTTTTTGTTGTATAGGGTATGTTTAACTTGGGAGCCATTTGGAAAAAATATCCGGTTATCCGGCATTTTACTATCCGGAATTGTCAATTAACCGGATTGTTTGAAACAAATATTGTCCGATTTCATAAAAATTCTTTTTTGTTGGATAGGGGATGTTTCACTTGGGAGCCATTTGAAAATAATATCCGGTTATCCTGCATTTCACTATCCAGATTGTTAATTAACCGGACCATTTTTTAAAAAAATATTGTCCGATTTCGAAAACTCCTTTTTTGTTGGATAGAGAAAAATCCACTTCGGCAAAATCTTCAAAAAAGTAATCGGTTATCTGGCTGTTATATATACAGAAATGTCGATTAACCGTTTTTTTTTAAAAACAATTTATCAGATTTTAAAATATATTCATTGTTTAACAGAAGTTGTACAACAATGACATTTTGTTTAACCAGCATTTTTTGGTATTGATAGGGATTGTTTTACCATATACATTGATGAGACAAAGTTGAGCACAAGTTGCTACTCGAATTTCTTGGTGAATAGTAATAGGGAGCGAAGACATCTGCTAAATTAAAAACTAAAAAGGGAAAAATAAAATAATATTTAAAAAAAAAAAGAAAAACCAAGTTAAAGAAAATGCGCTAAAAAGTAAAAACATAATTTTTAATTTTACGACCAAGTTGGAAAAATTGAATTATTTAATATTAGTTTTATACTTATTACAACTTTTTGAAGTTGGTGCCAATTTACAAAAATTATACATAAATTTTGGCTCCGATTTCAAAAAGTTGTAATAAGTATAAAATTACAAATGTTTGTTTGTTTAAATGTGGCGTTGTTCTGCAGTGCGGAATTCACCTATGTAGCGCTTTGGCTGTCATTCGAAATAGAGGCGTGGATCTTCTGCTTGCTACGCCGATATTCTACCAGTCAGGCTAAAGTAATCACTAAGCCCAAGTTGGACTGTCGGGTATTTGAAGTGATCCCACAACATATTCTATACTTTTATAGAAAATAAACGTTTAAAAAATGGATTCTTATATAATTAATATTTTTTAAATAAAATTATTTGTCAGAAAATACTCAAATTCCGAAAGCAAAATTAAAAACATTTCATATATATTATGTATAAATTAAAAGTAATTAAAAACTACAAATGAATAGTAGATTATTGTGTTCCAAGTAATCACGGAATCTACCAAGAGAATTATTTTATAGAAGATTCTTTGGACGTCGAATCTAAAATTATCTTCGGATAAAACGTTTTCCAATTTATTCCATTTTTTACTCATTTTGTTTGGAAAAATAAAATTCTTCGAATATGAAAATTCCTCGTTTATTCAAAGAATTTATCTTCTCTAATAAATGCAAATGGAAATCTGTCTGGAAGACATAAAAATGCAGCTCGTTTTCTGTTGAAATATGACTTAAAGAGTGCTCCAAAATGTCGACTTTATTTTGCTGTCTGGAAAATATTTTCTTGTTGACATTTTCGAATTTATTTCATTATAAATAAAAAAAAATCTACGGTTTTGTACATAAATGAAAAGTTCCATCGAATTTAATGTATATTATTAAAATTTATTATTGATGGACATTTAATATATATTTTAATGCTCTTAGTTTATTTAGAAACGTTGTAAAAAATGTAAGATTGCTTTAAATATTATTTATTTAATGCATTCTAAAAGTAGCATTTTACTTAAGAATATGAGATATACTTATTTTTCTCTAAACATTACAAACTCAATATTTAATTTGCAAGTTAAACATGAATAAAAATTTAATTTTAGTTGAAATATTAAAAATGAATTTTAATATAACATCATAACTTTTTATAATAATCCTAATACATTAAAAATATATAAGTCTCTGAAGGATTTACAACTTGTAGTTACAAATAATATTTTCGGAAACTTTCTATTTTTAAAAATGTCAGAAATGATAAAAAAAACATGACAGGAAATTATTATTTATTATATAAATAATAAATATAGGGTAAGGAATTGTACCTTGGACATATTTGTACCTTGGATATACAGTGATTGTGGAATCTATGTGTTGGCTTAGTTTAAAACAAGTAATTGTCGTTTGCCTATTTGCCTATAGAAGTTTCCACCAAGTTGTTTTAGTAGATGGGAGTTGTAGAGGTTTACTTGGGAAAATAGAACTGCATTTCACCTATTAAATGTAAGTATTTTGCTTTTATTACTTTTCTTCTGTAACCACTATATTTTGTTTTAAATGGTTTGATGATAGCACAGTCTTTTAAAGCATTCTCTTAGCTACAAATTCAAGTAACAAACAAATTTAAAACAAGGTTTAGAATAATCCGAAAGTGGCTGACTGCCTGTTTTCGAAGTATGACCGAATTTTCTTAGTGAAACTATTGTACCACGGAAAGGTTCAAAGTACACCCTTCATAAAGCTAAAGTAATCAAATACATTTTTATTAAATTTAATTATTAAATTATATTTATATTAAGTTATATAAAAAATTAATATCCTTTATTTTTAAGGTAGTTAGGATAAGCCTATAGGGTAAGGTGGGGTAAAATGGGTAGAAAAAGTGCCAATGTTTCATTCAAAGTTATTTTTCGCTTTTGAAAGTTTATTAATCCGACAATTTTAGTGTATTTATGCAATGGGTCCCTTGACATCATTTTCGAATATGTAATTGTGTTGTAATAACTCAGTTTCCATTTAAGCAACCGACATCTACATATCTAAAAGACCTAGACTGCTAAAATTCGGAGCACAGATTCACCTTGAGCCGCAGAGATGCACTAGGAAAGGATTTTTAAAAATTCGAACTCGAACTGCCAATATAACGATTTTTTAAAAACCTTTCCATAGGATTAACATGGAGAACATGTAACAATGCAATATTTCAAGATTAAAACAATGGAAAATTTTAATAGTATGTAAACTATGAGGAGCAATATGATTGGCTGATGTCTAAATATCGCCAAAATGTCGTCAAATATGTAATAAATGTCGCCAAATAAATAATAAATGTCGCCAAATAAATAATAAATGTCGCCAAATAAATAAAAATTTCGCCTTTCTGATAATAGTTATTATTACACAATTATAAGAATTGTTCATCTTTAAATTTTTGTGATGTTACTAAAGGTTAAAGTATGGATGTTAATCAACGGGAGTAACGTATATATATCCATATTATTGTACAGCCAACTTCTCCATAATATCAATCTTTCCATTTCTTGCGGGAACTTGCTTATAAAATTTCGTTACAAATTGGAAATTTTAATACTTTATTTCGTTCTTCCTGATGGGTGACAAATTAAGAATATTATTTATTTCGCTCATAATTATTGTATTTGTATCTATTTTGTAACTTATTTCCTTCCCGTGCGTAGAACGGGTATTTTAGCTAGTCAAATAATATGGAAAAGCATCTTCTGAACGACTATTTTTAGTTTGTCAGGTCGCTTTGTTGAGTTGGCTTGAACAGAAGCCGAGATTAGCAATTTTAAAACACACTGCTCATTTTTTTTAGAAAGTACGATTGCTTAAATTTGAATACGCCATCGCGCATTTACGATGCAATTGTACTCAAAGAAAAACAAGTAGTTTCAAATACTAATTTTAATTACCTTTTTTTACAATGCATCACCATACACGAAAGCAGCAAACACATAAATAATTAAAAAGTCATAATTATATGATAACTCCTCTTTCGGCGGGTCATAAAAATGAGCTTAAATTCTCAACAATAATAAAACTCAAATACTAAAATGTTCGTTCTGACTTGAAAGAGAGCCACGTCATATAAATTACATTCCAAACTGCATTGTATTGAATGGAAAATGCAGATGGCTGAACATCGGAGCATCTAAATTAAGCGGATGCTAAGATGAGCGGAAAATGTCAATTTCCAGTGACTGTGATAGGCCGTTTACAACTTAGGAAACTCTCGGTGATACTCGGGGTTAATTATAACAACAGTTAAATATCGTCTGAGTGAACGGACTGTGATACACATTTAATGGAATTAGTTAGATTCTTGAAAGCTGAAGAGTTTGCTATGCATCGTGAATTGAGGTTTTGAGCATTGTTTTGAAATGTGTTATGCATGGGGTGACGAAATTTGAATAATTTTCGCAAATTAATACAAATGGCATACTTTAACTCAATGTACAGTTATTATGAATGTTTATCTTAATAAAAACGTAAAAGTAAGTTATTTTTAGTAGTTTTCGATTGTTAAGTGTATGCGACTACATACTGGGAACTTTTAATAAAACTAGTTATTTAATGAGTTTAACCTGATTTTTAAAACCGCTGTGATAAAACCATCAAAAATATTGAAAAGTAAATTATGTAACCAAAAATATTAAAGAAAGTTGGTATATAAAGAAATTAATAGGGTAAATATAAAACACAAATTATTCTATAATAAATTATATTGAAAATAATTACGTTTTTTACTGAGTGTTTCTATCTACAACAGACTTAAAGACATGAACTATAATCTAAATAATATATTAATATAAATCGAAACATTTCCTGGTGGCTTTATTTTCTGTCACCTTGAATCATATTTTTTTTGTTTGTGTGAGGTAAACTAAACCTATACATTTCATATCCTTACCTTTACTCGAAATTATATTTTTGTAACTATTATTAATAACGCAGAGCGTAAAAATAAATAGTTTTCTGCAACCTATTCATAAAGACCGTTAGTCACGGAAAGGCTAAAAGTTGAGATCAACTTTATTTTAAGTGCTTGGTTCATACATGAATTAGGTGTTAAAGCCCATTTCTCTTGACTAAGGAAAGTTTTAAATAATTCTAATAAGTACTTGAATAAACTACTAAGGGTTATTCGGAAGTAAAATATACACTTTTGTTGGTTTTTTTCTTATAATTTTGTTGCTTACCTTTTGCATTGGTTTCTTTTGTTCAGTATTTTATTCATATTTTTAGAGAGTGTGATCTATATTACATATATCATTATACATATATCATTTAGATAAATTATTAATATTCTATTAGAATTGTAAATTAATAAACATTAATTTAAATATCAGAATAAAATATTTTAAACATCAAAATAAAATTTTTTGAACATCAAAATAAAAATAATTAAACATTAAAATTAAACGTTTTAAACATCAAAATAAAACATTTTAATTAACAAAAT